>CM032666.1:16446459-16468438 GCA_019095985.1 Streblospio benedicti | reverse complement strand
GGATCACAATGGAAAACCACAGTGATAAGCAACAGAAGTCAGTGTTGAAGGAGAAATTGGTCAGTGGAAGTGACGCTCTGAAATCACAAGACGAACTATACAAATGTACTGAGTGTGGCAAGTGTTTTACTCAGAGAAGCGATATGACCAGGCACATGAGAACCCACAGTGGTGTGAAGCCATATGAGTGCCCTCAGTGTGGAAAGTGTTTCAGTCAAAGTTGCAACTTGACTAGCCACTTGAGAATCCACAATGGAGAGAAACCTTATCAGTGTACAGTGTGTGATAAATCATTCAGTACTAGTGGAAATCTGAATTCCCACATGAGAACTCACAAAAAGGTGACCCTAGATGAAGCTATGAAATCATACATAGAATACAAATGTACTGATTGTGGCAAGTGTTTTAGTGCTAAAAACGCGTTGACCAGCCACATGAGAATCCACACTGATGAGAAGAAGTGTACAGTGTGTGAGAAATCATTTAGTCAACGTGGACATCTGAAAGCTCACATGAAAATCCACACCGGGGAAAAAGAATATAAGTGTACAGTGTGTGAGAAATCATTCAGTCAAGCTGGGAATCTGAAGATCCACATGAGAATCCACACTGGGGAGAAACCACACGAGTGTAGTGAATGTGGCAAGTGTTTTACTACAAGCAGCCACTTGACCAAGCACAAGAGAATCCACACGGGGGAGAAATCTTACACGTGTGATCAATGTGGCAAGTGTTTTAGTAACAGTAGCCACTTGACCAGCCACATGAAAATTCACACTGGCGAGAAAAAACATCAGTGTACAGTGTGTGAGAAATCATTCAGCCGAAGTGAAACTCTGAAAACCCACATGAAAACCCACACCGATAAAAAACCTTATGATTGTGGAGTTTGTAATAAAAGTTTCTCTCACAGGTCTGCTGTTGTTAGACATATGCGCATTCACACCAACGAGAAACCATTCATTTGCGATCAGTGTGGGAAAGATTTTACTACAAGTTCTAATCTGAAGATCCACGAGCGCACACATACTGGTGAGAAGCCATACGAGTGCCACGTTTGTCACCAAACATTTATCCATGGAAGCAACTTGAAAAAACATATGACTGTACATGAGAAGCAATCATTCAAATGCCAAGTTTGTCACAAATCATGTAAAAATGAAAGCTACTTTAAAAAACATATGAAGGAACATGAGAAGCCATTTGCATGTGATGTTTGTCACAGATCATTTACACATGAAACCTACTTGGATATACATAAGATTGTACATGAGAAGAAATTTGCATGCCATGTTTGTCACACATCATTTACAAGTGAATTCAATTTTAAAAAACATATGACAAAGCATGCAACACAGCATAATTCATTAATTGTGGTCAACGCCCCAGACCAGGGCTCTACAATAGCACTTGCCCCTGATGCCCACGGCAAGTGAACCTCCTGTTCCGGCAAGTGACCACTGATATTTGCAGTCCACAAATAATGTTGATATGATGGTGTAACGCTTCTCATGGGCAGTGCTCTTCCAATGTGTTAGAAAGGGCCTGCTTCTATTAAAATTGTTGTGCATCCTTTCTACAAACTTTTATTCCTTATCAGCTAATAATCTGCATGTCTAGTGCACAGCAGCTTCTGTGACGTTGATTTATCATTACATATTGCTTTTCTTTGGAATCCAACTTTGAACTGGTGGACAATACCTACCAACGATACCTGATCAGTTCTGACACTCCTACCTTTTCAAAACATCAATATAAATATCGCAATGTTCAAGCTAAAACGGAAGCCTACAAATACTCCTTTCCGAGAACAATACCTCAGTGGAATCTGTTCCAAACTGAGACTGTTGTGCCGCCTATACCTTTCAAGGCAGGGTCCATACACCCTGACATGGACCTCCCTGTCAGTAACTAGAGCGTGATGTCACTTCCACGCTATGTCCATTTTGGAATTTGCAAAATATCATACAGAACTGAATAGTGAGCCATATTTTTTCTTTGCTATCAAAGAGATGCCGTTTAAACCATACTGGTGTACAGGACTTTCTGCACATATTGGCAGCATGGTGGTTGTTTCTGAATTTCAGTGTACCAATGGAGAGCACTGTCAATTTCTGTCATTGTTGTTTGATTATGGTGTCCATATATTTAGGTTATTTTGATTGTTAAATTATAGTGTGTAGTTTGTAGTGTGTGGACGGTTTGAGAAAATTGAGACCGGTTAATCGGTGCTATGTAACCGAACCGTAACCGATTAACCGAATGTGCGACGTGTGTGTCAGGAAACATAAAGCGAAATGATACTGCGACTGGATATATTGATTGGACACCCTGTATCAATTATTTTTGAAAAAAAAAATCGCAGTTGATGCATTTCGTCTTTTACGTTCACCAGCAAGGCAATTTGAACAGCCAAAAATGTTAAATCACGCAAAATTAATGAAATATATGGATATATATAGCTTAGGCTATATGAAAGTAATCATCAAAATCGATAACCGGTTTGTCAATGTAGGGACCGGTTATGCTTAGAAAATCGACCATAGCCGGTTATCCGGTTAACCGTCCACATACTAGTAGTTTGTAGATTTGCATGGAGTGGTTTTGAGTTTAATTAATTTTGGATTACTTTTCACATTGTTGGTTATTTGATGGACAATGTTTTACATTCAGTTTCATGTATATATAATTTGAACGTCTTATATCTGAGCAGTATGAAGGTCAAATGAAAGTAACACTGTGGTAAGTTTAAATTTGATACAATTTGGAAAATTATTCTATTCTACTGTGTCACATTAATTATTTTGTATTTCAGTTTGTGACTTCAGAACATGCGTCAAAGCAAAACTTGCCATTCTCATCATACTGTCATAACAACGGGTATTACAAAAAAGTTATTAGTCCTCACAAAATGTAACTTGTCTTACCGTATCCTCGTGCATAAAGGCACATGTGCCTATAACCGAAAAATCGCTATTTTGGGGGTCTCCCTTGGGTTATGTTTGATCTCTGATATAGGCCCATGAGCCTTAATACGATCACGGAGCGCACCTCACCTCCAACACACAATACATATCATTTTCCAAAAAGTAACTTTCCTTGGTGTATATGTCATAAGATACGGTATAACGACAGACACAACAAACGGGCATGGTAAACATCGGCATTCAATATCGCTCAGCTGTATGCATTTTGATGCATTTCTTTGTATCAAACACCTTGCCGTGGTATTTGTCAATTGTGGTTCTCAAATATCGGAATATGTAATTCATCAGTAGCATAATACCAATAATCTGTTACGAATGCTCGTCGGAAAATCAAAATAACTTACTAGGAAAAATAAATTGCACACGACACTTCCGTCTTAAGTGCGCATGCTCAGAAATTCAAATGTCCCGCTTAGTCTCGCTAAACAAGACTCGTGCTCGCATGCACCTGCCGAGTATAATATACGAGTCGGGCTGAACGAGGCTAATGACCTGTGGCGTGAAAACGAAACCAAAATCGAATGCTGTCGTATAAATTGTTCGCTCATCACGCATCTTCCTCGGGCGATTTTAGATTTAAAAAAATGTAATTTCTGTCTTTTTTTTGAAACATGCTCTTAGTCTCTGTTATAGGCCCGTGGGCCTTAATACGAACACAGGGCGCACTCCCAATGTTAGGCCCGTGCGCCTTAATGCGCGATTATATGGTACATGTACTGCACCTTACGGTTTTGACAAATGATGGTCATCTGGAGGTCAAGCTAAAATTATTGCTCGTCCGGTTGGTTTCGTACTAGTCAGGGACTAGCGGCCGGGAGCTTATCTGGGGCACTGGTTTTCCCAAATATTTTAGCACAGTAGACAAATCTGTATATTTTGTATTTTTACCTGCTCTGACTGGGGTTACACAAATAGATGTCTAAGTAATAAGTAATAAGCAATAAGTAATTGTGGACCAAATAACTAAAGAGCCAATCAAAGTGTCTAGATAACTATACTGGAAACAGGAAGCAATGAATATATCGTAGTGGTCAATAAATGTAAACAACATTACAAATTTTCAATGCTACTTCAGTGCTTTCTTTTGATACTTCAATATTATAACTATATATTTAATGTTGTTTTGGATTTTAATTTTGTTTTTTAAACTCGTGTGAATGATAGTGGAAATTGCCTCCAGAAGAATTCTTTCAAAAAGACACTTTTTCGAATAGCATAGCAAAATTCATATTTTGATAAGTATTTGGATAAGATGTAGCAATTAACTGATCACCCAAACTAAATTTCATATTTAATGTATATTTTTTATATTTAATGTTTAATGTAAAATTAAGGTTTTTCATACGTCTCATGCATGTAAATATATCCTGCATAACTTGTAATGTAAATTATATAATGTTATTTTGTCCACATCAATATAATACTGCTAATTTTAGTTAATCATATTGGCCCATGTTTGGGGCAATATGAAACAAAAATTGTTTCAATAGAAGAGATTCGGGAACTAATAAGTTCTTATAAATTTGTGCTATTCTAATATAGACTGTAGTATTGTAATATGCTGTTAGTTGACAAACATCACTTTTGTAATTTATTTTCTTCAAGTAGACATTACAGTGCATATATTTGTAAAATGTTTACGTATCATTTATAACTATAGTGTTTATGTGCACAGTAGTTAATTTGTATGTTTGTTAAATAAATAGCAGAGATTCGGAAATAATGATAATTCATTAATTATTCATGCTTTTGTAATATCAAAATTCTCTTAGCTATAAAACTTGATTTTTCTTGTAACTGGTTACATCTCTACCAGAACATCCAATATGGTCAGTTTTGAAAATAATCCTTGAAGCTTCCAATAATTGTCTTTTCTCTGGTCATAAAATTGGTCAACCACCAAACTTACTAAAAGTATTTGTGGTGGTTATCAAGGAACAAAACTGATCTTTAAAATATAGTTCTGGATTAACAAACTCCAACATATTCTGTCTGAAATCATCATACATAGGACATTGCATGAGTAGATGAACTTCATCTTCTACATGAACATTACATAATGTACACAACCTCTCTGCCAATGACACCTTTTGCTTCCTACAAGTTCAACCATTATTGGAAGTGAACCACTAAATATTGTTCCTTCATAAGAAAAGTTAGATATTTTCAGAGAAGACATTACTTAACGATTTTTCAGAATTTGGTACTTAAGATATAGTACACGGGTAGTTTCTAAATATTACAAACAATATTGTTGGCTATTGTTGGTTTCTGTGTTAAAGACTTACTATCAAAATTTTAAAATTCAAACTAGATTTAAAAGAACAATTTCATTGAAATCTGTTTTTTTTTTAATTTGAAAAATAACTAAACAAAATAAAATAAAATTCAAAATTAAGTCTCAATCACAGTCTCACACGTAATGACCAACAATGAGCACATCTGTGATGTCTAAAATTAACCAAACTGCAAATACAATAAACAGGGTGAGGAACTAGGTTTGTATTTCATAAATACAGAGGTGGAATATTTCATAGCCATCTCAAGGATAAAACATTACTCTGGAATGTTTTCATTGGTGTATCAAATAGTTTAAAGTTAATAGAGCTTTTGTAATAGCATCACATTAAAAAAAGGATTACAATGGCAAACCACAGTGTTGAGAAACAGAAGTCAATGTTGCAGGAGAAATTGGTCAGCAGAAGTTTTGAAAAACTGAAATGATGCGCTGAAAGCGTGTTACTCGCAACCTGACGACACAGTGCTTTGTATATCTCAAGGAAATAATGTTATGAGACAGTCATTCCAGATCTTCCTGCTGTTTTACAGCAGTGATCTCATCAGCCAGCGGTTTCAGCTTGAGCTCAGGAAGAAGTCTCTGGGGAAGTCCGAGTCGTTCAAACGCCTCATCAGACTTGACCGGCATGTGGCTCCTGATGGTCGCGATGCACAGAGATGGGAGAGAAAGTGGCCGTAGTGGTTCTGGGAGGATGTCGCATATGAAAGGGTCCGCCCCGTGCTGCAGTAGAACGGGCACCAGCTCCCATAATTTCTCTCTCAACGCCTTGTAGAGCGCTGTGTCTCCATATGCATCCTGCATGTTGATGTTGTGAGGAGAAATCAGCTGGGTGATGATGTCTGCTGGGGCACCAAACAGTGCAGCCCAATGTAATGAGGTTTGATTATTAAAACCACGCATGTTGACATCAGCCCCGTGCTGCAGTAGAACTGGCACCAGCTCCCATCTTTTCATTCTCACTGCCTCATGGAGCGCTGTGTTACCTGATGTATTCTGCATGTTGATGTTACTCGGTGAAATCAAACGGGTCACAACGTCCATTGGTGCATTGTTACAAACTGCGGTCAAGAGAACCAGTGTATCTTCACTGTCGATTTCATCACTGGATTTTCCTTTCTCCATCTCTCTTACTCCTTCCCAGTATTCCTTTTTTTACAGTTCTCTGCAGTTTCTGCCTAAATAATTTTTCTTTCTTATTTTTGTTCTAATCATTGCACTTGCTTAAAATTAGTTTGAATAAACTGTAGAGGATATGTATTCCAGGAGGCTTTTTATTGATGGTTTCCTTATTTTAAAGTAACAAGAACTTGTCCTTAATTGATATGTGAATATGTTTAATATCCTAATTTCATTAACACATAATCCCCATTAATTGAATTCAAAGCAGTTGTTTTTCTCATTTGTAGCTATTGAAATAGAATAAAAATAATCGAATTTGCTAAATCTTTATATCCTGCTTTTATATTATGTTAAACAACCACATACATGTGATACACCATATTCAGCCCAGTACTAGTGCACCTTTTGGTAAAACATTAGTAACTTTTCGATCGAACTATTTCCAAACGTCTACATTGACCCAGCATATATTCCATTAGTATGAATGTTGCAATGTTCCCAACTAAATTATCTACTGTGGTCTATATAACAAGGATGATTCTATAATTTATATATTTTGCCCGCGTATTATATCTTGTAAGTACCTAAATCTTATTATATAAACATCAAATGCAGAAACATGTTTCTATTAGATTAAAATCTTTAATCAATTACTTATGTAATTGTACATATTTCTGAGCTTTATTTTTTTTCTATAATATGATACATATTAGAAAAAGTTAATTCTAAAACTCGCATATAATTGTATGCAACAGTCATCAAAATTATATTGAATAATCCTTTCATAATGCAAACTACCAAAAGTAAAAGACTTTACATAAAGCGATTTATAATGATAAGAGTGACATTACCATGAATTATAAAGTAGACCATTGTCAGCCACCTTTCAATAGAATTATGTTCACAAATATAATAATACTATAATAAGCCGGGTGCCAGTTTGTTCGGCACGAAACCTGTTCGGCACTGGATTTCGTGCCTAACAGTACCTAAAAATTGTACCTCTACGACACCAAATGCTGGAGCTCGTAAGTTACCAGTTTGCATTGTGACACATTGACTATATTGACATAGAGCCATTGACATTGATCTATGAGGTCGTTGGACGCATTTTAAATGCGGAACAGGTGCGGATGCAAGAACATATTTACAAGCAGTTAAAAGTAATTAGTAAATTAATAACATAGCACAAACACCTTAGTTTATTGTATAAAATGACCCCTAATAAGTACAAATGATAAATTAATTACATAACATAAACAACTGCATATAAAAATAACCCTAATAACTACAAATAATATGAAGTTATAAGTTATATAGGTAGATTTTTATTATGTGTACTGACAGTCTTTGCTATGTTCCAATTCATACTTATGCCTCTTTTTTTTTACTGGTCACGTTATTATGATACCGAAGCACACAAGGAATAGAACATGTGATGTATTTCATACATTGAAAGAAAAACAGCTTATTGAGTGTAGAAATAGAGGGTGGTGCATTGTGACAAAAAATAATAATGAAAACTGTAGGTGCTTAATCATAAATTCAATAGGTTTTTTTATACATACATATTATAATTAAACGAAAAATATTATTTTGTGTAAAAAAAATGGTTAAATTATCGTAATATTTATTTATTTTGTAGCATAGTAGCAAAATTAGAAGAAAATTATTAAAACAATATTTTTATAACAAAAATTTCTCACATAATGGCAAATAACATGCTGTAGAAAAATCTAAGATTTGAAAACAGATACTTCAAGGATATGAAATTTATAGGATATAAATCTATCAAATGGTTAAATAGAAAAACAATAGTGTCACATATTTGAAATCTGTTTACAATGGAAAACCACCATGCTATGGAACTAAAGTCTACATCAGATGAGGAATCATTCTGCCAAATTGCAGATGATCTAAAGTTACCAAAAGGAATACAGCATGGTGTGAAACGATTTGAGTGTAGTTATTGTGGCGAGATTTATAGTGACAGTAGCCTCTTGACCAGCCACATGACAATTCATGGGGAGAAACGACATAAGTGTACAATGTGCGAGAAATCATTCAGTAAAAGTGCACATCTGAGCAGCCACATGAGAATGCACACTGGGGAGAAAGAACATCAGTGTATAGTGTGTAAGAAAATATTCAGTCAAAAGTATAATCTGAAAGCGCACTTGAGAATTCACACTGGTGAGAAACCCTGTGAGTGCAGTCTATGTGGCAAGTGTTTTAGTGACAATAGCAACTTGACCAGACACATGACAATCCACACTGGGGAGAAACGATATCAGTGTATGTTGTGTGAGAAATCATTCAGTCAAAGTGGACTTCTGACAAGGCATATGAGAATGCACACTGGGGAGAAAGAACATCAGTGTATAGTATGTAAGAAAACGTTCAGTCAAAAGGGTAACCTGGAAACGCACTTGAGAAGTCACACCGGTGAGAAACCTTATGAGTGCAGTCAATGTGGCAAGTATTTTAGTGACGGTAGCTACTTGACCAAGCACATGAGAATCCACACTGGGGAGAAACCATATCACTGTACAGTGTGTGAGAAATCATTCAGTCGAAGTGGATTTCTAAAGGCTCACATGAGAATCCACACTGGGGAGAAACCTTATGAGTGTAGTCATTGTGGCAAGTGTTTTAGTCAAAATAGCAACTTAACCAGCCACATGAGAATCCACACGGGGGAGAAAGAATATCAGTGTATAGTGTGTGAGAAATCATTCGGTCAGAGTGGACATCTAAAAAACCATATGAAAACCCACTCTGGTGAGAAACCTTATGAATGTACTCAATGTGGTAAGTGTTTTAGTGAAAGTATCAACTTGACAAGCCACATGAGAATCCACTCTGGGGAGAAACCTTATGAATGTAGTCAATGTGGTAAGTGTTTTAGTCAGCTAGGCACCTTGACCAGGCACATGAGAAGTCACACTGGTGAGAAACCTTATGAGTGTAGTCAATGTGGCAAGTGTTTTAGCGACAATAGTGACTTGACTAGGCACATGAGAATCCACACCGGAGAGAAACCTTATGAGTGTAATCAATGTGGCAAGTGTTTTAATCAGCAAGGCACCTTAACCGGGCACATGAGAATCCACACTTGAGAAAAAGAATACCAGTGAGAAATATTTCAGCCATAGTGGAACTCTTTAAACCCACAAGTGTGTGGTGTTGGTGATGTTGGTTACAAGTGTGATCAGTGTGGGAAATGTTTTGCTCAGTGTTAAAGTTCTATTCTGAAGATCCACAAGTGCACAGACACTGGTGAGAAGCGATTGTAGTGCCATATTTGTCTCAAATCATTTGAATTTAGCAGGACCTTGAAAAAACACCGTATGACTGTGCATGCCAAGATAACATCTCTTTTCCTAAATTGTGTTTGGATACTCTGATAGTCTGGATACTCTACCTTTTTTGACAAATTAAACTAATCAATTAAGGACTTCTTGTTGAAAAATGTAAATAACTAATCTTATCATTATTATGGACCAATGAACTGTTTTATATATACATGTATCTATTGTATTTATTATTCCACGTAACGTTACTAATTAGCGGATGCTAAGGAATCGTTCACAAATGATGTCATCGTGGAGGGTGGGAGAAAGGGGGAGCTGGAGATTGATGAATGATGAAACATGGTGAATTATAAACAAGTGTTGGATAAGATACCTCTAAAAAGAGTTATGAGATTTCTTCCTTCACCATTTATAAGGGCAGTAGTAATTACTGTGACCGTGGGAGGGGTGCACGAGGGAGGGGTGGAAGAATGCAAAATGATGCAAAATGACAAGTAAGGGGGGGGGGGTAAAAATGCAATGACGTCATTTGTGAACGGTTCCTAATCATTTAAGAAACCCTTTTTTACATAATGTGAATATTCTGCAATGGAGACCTACTTGTAGATCAATGTGATTTTGGGAATACTACGTGTATGTGTCATAAAATGAAAATAATTGTGAAATTATTGATTTTTGTTGATAGTATAAAATCCTTTACACATTAAGAACACATACATATTACACATTTAAGAAAAACAATAAAAAACTGCAATATGTGTTGTTACTATCAAATCTACAGTCCTCTGTCCTGAAACTTACACACACTCCATTGAAAATTATCTAGAATCTTCATTTCAGCTGAAGGTCCTGTCATGTTGACCTCAGTGTGAAATTGTTCCTAAATGTGAGTTGTCTTAGGAAATGTATCCTAAAACTCTAATTCCAGAAATATACTCAGTCTAAATACAAAGAATTGGACATGTGACATATTTCACACGAATAAAAAAGAGCAACATTGTGTAGAAATGGAGAGCGATGCATTTTACTTTGGTGACCGAGCGGGACCGTCTCACTTTTTTATGGCGAGAGTGTTACTGTTTGGGTTTCGCCATAAGAAAAAAGATTTAAAAAAAAAAAAAAAACGAATAAAAAAAGTAATGTCTTGCTGTTTTCTCATGAAATAAAATACACAAAAAAAACTTTTTTTATTGTGTACATTATTCAAAGATATATTGGAAATTAACTGTCTTGGTTTTAAATACAATGTATTGATATTAGCGGATTCTTTCTACAAATCTATAGGGCTATATTTTGTAATTCGCCGCTGTAATGTTCATGGACCATAACGCAATCGCATGTGTGTGTTACTCAGTCGTGCAGTCAACTGAGGGCGCGTTGTGACCCTTGATTGAAAAGTCAATATATATCCAACACTGCACACTGTACACAGACAAAACAAACGTCATGTTTGCAAACATGTATCCATGTTATAAGTTTGTTTTTGTAGCCAAGCAAAGCACAGTTATGACACGTGTGACATTGACAGGTGAGCCAGGTTGTGGCGCAGAGGTACACCCGACAACTTCAATTAAATGACAACAACTTAATTGTCAGCTCCCTCCGTCTGTATTTGTCAATATTAATTTTGATGATATAAAGAATGAACTAGACGATGTTTTGCCTTGCATAAGTAATGATAAATGTTTGTCTGATGTTGACAACCATTACTCTGAAGCAGAACCGGGGAAATAGAAGTTGCGCACTTACAAACAATCTATAGAGAATTTCATAAACTCAACAATATGTACATGTACCATAACTTTGAAACTATTTCACGTGCCCCGTGTAACAGACACATTTAGTAAGTTAATCACGTAAAATCACCGAGTTTACATTGCTCAAACAATTGTGACACCTATGTAAATCATGATATTCTGGTATTTTGTGGACAAATGGGAGTTTAATATGTCCCTCGGGAAAATTTTGAAAATTAGATACTAGATTAGCGCAATTCTGATGCATTTTTAAGCCAGATAAAGATTTTTTTCAAACAAAATGAGGGGGCACTTTTTAATGTTTTCCCTATTTCACACCAAAATCTGGCGAAAAAGTGAGGGGGCACGTGCCCCACTGGCCTCACCACTTGCTACGGGCCTGTAACCCAATGTATATATCCACGCCGTTTGTGTTTGAATATCTTCATTGGCACCCTTCACCCAACACCAACACTTCCAATATCACATCAATCAACAATAACTAAGTCTAATCTGGTCCAATTCCAGCAAGCCGTTACAAACAGTTGGCTACTGGAAAAAACTATTAGATCCTACTATTAAATTTGTGAAGTCATAATAATCAAGGAAGCAATCCTGAGAGGAACAACCGCACTCGTGACCTTGGATCTTCGGGACATTCCTGGAAATAGGAGCAATAGTTGCCAGAATGGGCGCACAGCACCACAGCACCACCTGGCAACATATTGACAAACACTGAAAGAACGGTACAAACACAACATCAAAGCGGATGTTGAAATTCAGTGTATTGGAAAGTGTAATACTGTACTACTCAAGGATATAGTATAACATGTAGATCTAGATCTAGTACTTTATCAACCAATGACTATATATTCATTGGGTTATCGGATTGGCTAGGAACCCGATACAGAGACCCGATATGGAAATCCATATCGGGTCTAGACCCGATACAGCTTTTTGACCGGATTACTTTTTTCCTATTTTACAAACAATCATTTCTTCTGGGAGGGGGTACTTGGTATTGGCCAATTGGTCACTGTTCATTGTTATGTTTTCCCCACACAATACAAAAAAAATAATAACAGCAATTATTACAAACACTAATGTTAAAAACAATCTATGCCTATGTGAAAGTATACAATGTACTAACACAATAAACCACGTACTACAAATAAACCACACGTAATGCGTGCATGGGCGTTCAGAGAAACGCGTGTGCGTTATTGTTTGAACGGTTGACGTTTGAAAGAACACGTCAAGGGCACTGTGATTTAGCTGGTCGCTCTGTATTCTAGGAAACCTATTGTAAACACAAGCCAGATCAAACCAGATATTTCATTGACGGTCTGAATATTCTGGTCATTTTAGTATATACATGTACTGTTAGTATGTATATAATGCGTCTAACAAAATAGATGGTTATAAAAATGCCATGGGATCATTCAAATCACCAGGATATGCAACCCAATTGACGTTATCAGGACGAGAAGATTCGAATCGGCAGTCTGCCTGTAGTCTCGATCAACCAGACTCTGTAATGGCGGCGCCATTTCATAGTCTGGTTCGGGTTTAGTCTCGCGCAACACAGACCAACGTACAGCGAGCTACGCGAGCTGTATGTTGGTCTGGTCGCACACCGTTGTAGACTTTGCTCGATACGTTGACCACCGATTCGAATCTTCCCGACTTAATAACGTCAATTGGAGTCCATATCCAGGTATCATAAATGATCCCATGCCATTTTCATTACCATCTATTTCATTAGAAACATTGTTTACGCACGGACAATACACGTATATACTAAATTGCCTAGAATTCAAAACATCAGTAAAATATCTAACTTGTTTACAATAATGTTAATGGCTGCAGGCTTCTGGGAATACAGGACGACCAGCGTAAAACGTGCAGCGTTCAACGTGTCAATTAAAACGTCAACCCTCCAAACAGTAACGTGGGCCCACTTCTCAGAACGTCTTACATTCTGTTTTGAACGTAGATAACCAATGTTGTGCGTTTCATACGTTGTCTGTATGTCACATGATACCGTCAGCTGCTATACCAACTTTCTGGTATATAAACAGACAAACATTAACACTGTTTGAATCCAGTCTCACTCATACCACGTGGCCCCCGTCAAAGTGAGGCTGGCTGGTCGAGTCTAGACATCATGTGACATAGTTCAACTATTTTAGTCCTACATGATAAACCGTTGGCCAATCAGCTGCTATACCAACGTTTCTGGTATGTAAACAGACAAAAATATTAACATTTTACTGATTTTGAATCCAGTCTCAGTAAACACTGTCTAATGAAATCGATGGTAATCCATTTATAATACCATATGGACGACGTTATTTGGTCCCGAATCGGCGGTCAAATCGAGCAAAGTGAGGCAGACCAACATACAGCTGGCTGGCTGTACGTTGGTCTGTGTTGCGCGAGACTAGGTCGAGTCTAGTTCGGGTTGTAGGGTTTGTTTACATAAAACGTGCACAGTTTTACCCGAAAACGGGTAAAGTTTCTGATTGGTTGTCAATAACACGTGATCGTGTGATTGACAGCTTGATGTTGACAACAGACTGCCGATTCGAATCTTTCCTTACTGATAACGTCAATTGGGCTCCATATTTAGGTGTTATGAATGATCCCATGATGTTTTGAATGCAATCTATTTCATTCCACACATTGTATACGTACTAACAACACACGTATATACTAAAATGCCCGAAATTCAGATCACCAATAAAATATCTAGCTTGTTTACAATAATGTTAATGGCCGCATGCTTACGAGAATACAGATCGACTAGCGTAAAACGTGCAGCGTTCAACGTAGGACACAGTGCGTTCAACGTGTCCCTTAAAACGTCAACCCTTCAAGCAATAACGTACCCCGCATTTCTCTGAACGTCTTACATAAACTGGCCGCCATCTCGGATTACAAACCAAATGTGTCAACTGGACCAGGCTCTGTATGCAATACAGAGTCTGATTATCTGTTCATCAACTACATTATATATTAGAAACATTGCGTATTTGTGACATTGGTTTATAAATAAAGAACGCGGTTCCCTCCCCATATGACTGTTGTGTATCGGACTCATCTGCGGGCGCATCAGACTCGCCTAAAGGCTCGTCTGATACGCCCGCAGATTCGTCCGATACACAAGAGTCATATGGGGAGGGGAACCACGTATGTATCGTTGATATTATTTTGACTAGAGCCGGCCGCGATATTGATCTGCATGCGTATGACGTATATCGCGTAACAATCGATAAAACGTGCAACGTAAGGCCTCCCTTTCTGGCAGACTCACAGCCCTATACAAGACCCAAAGACGGACCTCTAGTTCTCATAATCCGTCACATACAGTGCTGTAACTTCTGTCTTCAGTGTCTTTTCCCCATGAGATTTACAGATCACAAAGATTTTATCCATCCAAACAACATCTGTAAATATGGTTATATGACACGACCTGGTTTGGAAATAGGATGGCTAAACACACGACGTCCCGGTAAAAACACTCTACTTTAACTTTGCAGCAGATTTGAAACGTTCTAAGTCTAGAAGTTCTGTTTTTTTGGCTACAAATTCGAAATCTGCAACTTTCACCTTTCAAACCATGTACTATAGTACACATTTGGTAGTACAACTCACTCATCTGGGCATGATAATCTGAATGTAGGACAATAATTTAGCCTAGGTCCACGGCCATCATATATTTCAAACATCACAGATTACTTGGCAATTGTGCTTAATGAATCCCCAACAGGCCCTGCTCCAAATATCTACTTGAATAGATAACAATCAATTACCTTATTATGGTTTGAGAGATAATTACGATCAATGACTGAACAGAGTAAATACAGTTTATATCTTTATTTTACTAGATGAATTTTACAAACTGAACTATCACATTAATAACATATTCAACATAATCAACATGTCCCCCACCACTAATGTGAGTAGGTTATTGCAAATAGCCAAATTTAACATGGAAGCAAAATGAGCTAATACACAAAGACACACACACACTGATTTGAGACATAAAAATAATGATTTGTCCTGAAGTAGATTGTCACAGAACATATGCTCTAATCCATTTGGCACTGAAGATCCCTGAATATCTTCATACATGAAATCATGAAATGATGTTACATATTAACATTTATGTATTGATAGATACAGGGAAACTGAATGTTTTCCAATCAAAATTAGGACAAAATCAGGGTGTAAATTTTTTTTGTATACATGTCTTAAACTCTTAATTGCCAATTAGAAACATGAGTAAAAGTGATAACAGACATTCAATAAATGCTCTGAATAGTAACTATTGAATAATTACCTTCACGGTATATAGAAATGAAAAAACTTTATTAAGTGGATCTCACAATATCTATCCAATTTAAGTCTAATTCAATCATTGCTTTGTAAGTAACAATGGAATCCTTTGAAATTTATTGTCCAAAGTGGCTGCTGGATAAATTTTGATTTAAATTTTTTTAATATAAGATTGATATAGGTATAATAAGTATGGGGCTTAAATGCGATTGTGAGAGGCTTATCAACATTCCCTAAAGCCTGAAATGTACTGGTAGTGGGTATGCTCATCAGGTTTTTGAGAACAAATCAATGCATGGGCAATTGAATATAACAATATTACATTCAAATTTACATATACAGCGCTCTGAAACACAAACAGATCAAAATAAAGTAAATTCTTATTAAATTAACAATTCATTGGCATGCAATTATTATGTAGCATTATGTCCACCCAACAAAGCAGTATAATAGATATATAGCAAAACAGAATAAAACAGAATAAAATCAAGATTAGGGAATAACTCATCAAATAGCAAGTGCAAATCATAAAATAATATAAGAATGATAAATCATAATAAATCATAAAAAGTGGGAGTGGGATAGATAGTGGCATTATGTCCACCCAAAAAAGCAGTATAATAGATATAGCAAAACAGAATAAAACAGAATAAAATCAAGATTAAGGAATAACTCATCAAATAGCAAGTGCAAATTATAAAATAATATAAGAATGATAAATCACAATAAATCATAAAATCATAAAAAGTGGGAGTGGGATAGATATAACACAAGATGTTCAGTTTGCAGAATGTAACTGGAAAATACAAACTCATAAAAGAGAAATAAAAAAGTTGAAAAAGTAAAAGTATATGGAAGATTAAGGAAACTCCCAATGAGAGATAATGCCATAAAATTGCTAAAATTGATGAAAAACTCAGGGATTTTCACTTATTCCAATTTCTCTGAAATCTGAATTTTACACTTCATCAAATTGTGTTATTGAAAATAGATTTAAAGTTTAAATGTTTAATCGGCACTGGTGTTGTACAAAGGACTTAGCATACAATAGCTTTTTACATGTCGGTCTTTGGCATGTTCATGAAAAAACATTGAATTCTTTTTCATTTCCTGGGAAACAGATTGCACATTTAAAACATAGGGCATATGTTCATAACTCGGAATAGCATCAGAAATAGCACTCCAACTTAGACCAAGTATTTCACTGTTTTTCATGATACTGACAAAATCTATCAAGCGTAAATAACAATATTTAAATTATTATATATCTATATTTAATATGATACCATAATCGTTGTGAGATCCATTTAAAAAAGAAAGAAAAAAAAGATAATAGACTTATAAATGCAACACTCTTTAGGCCAATCCCACAACAAATTTGACAATTATTTGGTGAGGTTGGATGACAAACTTTTGTGGTATGGGAATATTCAGCCTTTGATGACAAGATACAGTATCTTACAATGAACTACAATAATGCAATTACATATGAAAATATATCTCAGTAATATTAACAACTAGATCGAAAGTGCTCAAATAGCACAGCATCAATAAAACAATGTTGACTCATTGGCAATAAAGAAGTTTGCTTTATAATTAATTATCCTATCGCTGTTCAGAAAGCACATACCATCCAGTCAAACTGACTGTATAATTGCAATGTTTGATGACTTATGCCGATAATTCATTCCACCAAAAATAATTTTGTATACACAATTTTGAACATAGATTGATATGGTAAAACTATGGTCAAATCCTATATTGATGCATGTTCTACTATGTGGAAATGTAAAGGTTAGAGATACAGGGCAAATTATTTGATGCACAGTAAGTAAGACTTTTTCATTAATTTCAGTGTAAGACGATTCAACCTTTTTATTGACCATGAGCTAATGTTTTCATCAATGTGCTCCCTAAAAACCTTTGCTCTTCTTGGCAAAATATTACAGTTGGAAACAAGGTGTCAAGACCCCCATAAACATTGTATTACATTTGAGGTCATATTCTTCTTGTATTTATACTATTGCCAAACGTGTCAACAATTGCTTTAAAATGGTCCTTCTGGAAGCCAAACTTTATTTTGCAAAATCACAAAATTGACACATGTTATGGTCAAACTGATATGAACATCGTATCAAATTTGTAGCTGTATTTCATGAAATAAAAAAAAATCTATTTTGACTAACTATTTTCTTTCATGTGTCAATTTTTGTTACAAAAGCATAATACGCTTAATTTAATAGTAGTTTAAATTGTTAGATAAAAGTCACAATACAGTTCAACCCTTTTACGATTAATTAAAACAAGTCTAGGGATAAATTTGTATTAAATTTCATATATATCACAGTTTAGAAGAAAGGGTCAAATTGTAAAAGAGTGCACAAATCATAAATTTATGTCTAAAAGTTAATGTGCATTACAGGGGCATCACTTCTCAATGAATTTCCCTGACCACAGCTAGCTCCATGATACATACCATTCATTCTGAAAATAAAAAATTGAATACAAAATGAAAAAGAAATGATTTGAAATTAAATTAATTAAACTTTTTCCCCGAAAAACTATACAGTGTTTTTATAATCCACAGCATGTCGAATTGGCCACAAATAATTTGTTGTTCACAACATTTATGTCTGTTGTCATTTGTACAAGACAACAATCTTATTACGTTAATTTCTGGATTAGATGCCCAAGGACACATAAATACATATTGAAGACTATGTCCCACCAATCACATGATTATTGGAATACCCTGTTTTTTTTTCTATTTAAAATTTATTTATTTATTGCAGACATAGATACATGTAAACAAAACATGCATTAGCGTCCATATAAATAATAGAAAGCCAATATCTAATGATAATGCTCATCTGCACAAGATCTAATTCACTATTTGAGTATTACTACTTGCTTTTGTGCTAAAAATCAGCCAAACCTGGATAGCTTTCACCAATTCCATTGGCTTCATCAGTCCTAATGACGATGTATGTGATGCCATGATGGAGGACATCGAAGAGAAAGCAATCTTGACGGCACCGCATCCTCCCTACTGGTGGTACAGATATGTGGACGACACTCATACAAAGTTGGATTCAATACATGCACAAGAATTCACTGACCACCTGAATTCTTTGGACCCAGATATCAAGTTCACAACGGAAGGAGAAGAGAATGGGGAGTTAGCGTTCTTGGACACGTCCACTGTGAAGAAAGAAGATGGAAGTCTCAAAGTGAAGATCTATAGAAAGCCTACTCACACTGACCAATACCTCCAGTTTGATTCCAATCACCCCTTGGAACATAAGCTAAGCGTGGTCCGCACCCTTCATCACAGAGCCAGCACAGTGATAACCGAAGATGCTGACAAAGAAAAAGGAGCGCAAACATGTGAACGAGGCCCTGAAAAAGTGTGGTTATCCAGAGTGGGCAATTAAAAAGAGGAGCTTCCACCACACAGAGAGATAAGACCAATAAGAAGAGCGAGAGTACTGAAGATACCAAGAAAACCATGGTGGGTGTTCCATACATCAAAGATCTATCCGAGGCAATACGGAGAATTATGAAGGACTACGGCTGTGCGGTGTATTTCAAACCAAGAAACACTATACGCCAACTGCTCTGTTCTCCTAAAGACCCGGCCAAGAAAGAAGAGATTTGTGGAGTGGTCTATCAGATCAACTGTGGAGGAACCAGGACCCAGAAATGCACTAGCACCTATGTGGGAGAGACTTCAAAGACATTGAAAACGAGGTTTGACCAACATAGGCGCCCCAGCAGCACTTCATCACATGTATCTCTGCACCTCCACCAACCGGACAGAGAAAGCCACACCATCACGATGGACAACATCAAGATATTGGACCGTGATCCGTGCACATTCGAGAGGAAGATTAGAGAGGCCATTCATATCAGGCGCCTCAAACCGGACCTCAACAAGAATGTGGGGGCCGCGGAACTGCCGGCAATCTACAGCAACATCCTGCCAGCCGCCGACGACGTCACACCACTATCACGTGACGATTAACCCTTTTGGCGGCAAGTCATTAGGACTGATGAAGCCAATGGAATTGGTGAAAGCTATCCAGGTTTGGCTGATTTTTAGCACAAAAGCAAGTAGTAATACTATACTCAGGATTCTCAAAACTGGCCTGTTTGTAGGGGCACCAACTTGTGTGCAAAATTTGTACTGCGTAGCATGCATAGGGGTCTTTGTACATGCATAGGTCTACACGAAATTAACATGACAAGAAATGAATATGAGCAAATTGCTATTTAAGTACTTCTGGTGTAGTAATATCATAAATATTCAAGGCTTTTGACACAAAACCAAGCACAAATGTCATTATGATTAATTGGATCCAGTTTCTTCAATAAAATTAACGATTGATGAAAATGACACACCGTGATGAAAAAAGTCATTTGAATGGTAGTTTGGGTTTGAAATCTGTTTTAGCAATGACAAATGTGTATTACTTGGCAGCCCTGCATATAGATAATGCTTCTTCAAAATCAACACATTGTAATTGTTGAACAAATTCAAAATTTGTGAATTATGATAGCTGTTGCTATGAGGAACGTATTGTATTACAACACATTGTGAGGAATACATAAACTGGTAATAGCGCGTGCATCATATTTCTTAGAGCAAATAATTCAAATTATCAAGAATTTTATCATTTCAATTGTTCCAAGCGTCTGTAATGACAAATACTTCCATTTCTTAATAATGGAAAACAGACATCATACTTCTTCACATTTAAGCTACATTTCTGCAAGTATAACTGTGGCAGTTAGATATCATCCAGTATCAAAATTAAGTGTACGGCAAAGTGCCTCTTTTCAATCCAAGACACTGAGGTTTGCTTGACTATAATCATCATATAATGCTGCCCATAAGAAAGTAATTTCTTGACAGTAATGTCCTGTGTATTATTCATGTAATTTCATACACTAAGTATTTAGTATGCACTGTTATCAGTCTTAGTTTTTTAATTTCTCATTCATTGCCACAAACACACTCAAACATAGCATGACACATAAGAATCACGCTACGAAATATCATCCCTTTCTCATTAGTTGTTCAATGAGCAAATGAATCAAAATGACAATAACACTAACTTTGTAACTGATTTTACATACCTAGCAGACTTGAACAAGAAACAAACTAGAATACTAACGGTAACAAATAATAGCCAAAAAAGTAAAATAACAACAACAAAGCCATAAATTATGAGGCAACATTGACAAATTAAACGGTAACAAAAATGCAGTGCATATATATATATATATATATATATATATATATATATATATATATATATATATATATATATATATATAACATATATATATATATATTCTGTTATATATATATATATATATATATATATATATAACTGCTATGTAGAAGTAACTATACTATATGGCCAACAACAAACCACATCAAAACAAGGCCTTAATAAGTTATTTTTCGTGACATTGCCATACAATTTATACAATTAAGTATTACAGTTCAGTTTTCTTTCAAATAGAAAACAACAAGTAGGAGTGAATGGCGCAAGATCCACATGGCACAGAGTAACCTCAGGGATATACCTGTTCTTGGCCTCCTTACAAGGATCTGTTCTTGGCCCTGACACTTGTTAATTTTCAACATTATCAAATACAAAACAGCTGATGACATCTTCAACATTATCAAATAAAACACTGCACTGCAAGGACCTGTCCACCCTAGAAGAATGGGAGTGACAAATGGTTATTGAAATTCCACCCAGCTAAGTAAAACACATGCATCTCGGAAAGCAAGATGAAACAACTAAGTACACGCTTCATGGAGACCCCCCTTTGAGCAAGTTACAACCGAAAAAGATATAGGGAGTCACCATAGATTCAGAATTGTCTTCGATCAACACATTAATGAAAAAGTAAATAAAGCCAACCAGATGTTTGCACTCATAAGAAGAACATTTTCAATTTTTGGACACAAGTCATTCATCCCACTTTATAAATCTCTGGTTAGAACACACCTCGATTATGCAAGCTCAATATGGTCACCCGTCAAGATGAAACATATAGAACAGCTCAAGGAGTCCGGTGAGAAGAGCCACTCTAAACAGATACTCCAAGTTAAAAGACTTACCTTTATCCGAAACTAAACACTAAAATTTCCACCTTGAGCCATAG
>CM032666.1:16420294-16438498 GCA_019095985.1 Streblospio benedicti | reverse complement strand
ATAGGACCATATTGCTTTTGGGTTAGATTTGGCTTTTTTTGATAGATCCCTTTCGGAAGTTCTTTCTTAGCTTCTTAATAGCAGATTTCACCTGGTTCCTGATTTTATTGTATTCCTTTCTGGTTTCTGGATCTCTCGAAGCGATTGCTTTTTTGGATAATGAGTGCTTTTCTTGATTTTTTCTAGAGTTTTGGTGTCCACTGGGAATGACTTATTCCCTTTATGTGAGCTTTGATGATTCTTGTTGGTATATATTCTTCTACCAGTTTGGTAATGATGTCATAAAAAGCAGTCCAGTTTGAATCGATGTCATTTTCTTCTTGAATGAATTGATCCCCACTTTACCTCCGCTATGCTCTTGTTCAATGCTGCATAATTCCCCTTGTCATAGCATTTCCTCGTCTTATGGGTGCTCCTTACTGAATTTGCAGCAGACATCACATTCAATCACACAATGGTCACTTTTGCCAAGCGGACTCTTATGCTGGATATTTGCAATCATGTTTTTCGTCACTACTGAAGATAAAGTCCAGAATATTTGGTTTTGTCAGAGCCTCTCCATCTGGTTGGGTCTGATATGTGTTGAGTGAGGAAACAATCCCTAGTACATTCAATGAATCTAAATTCTTGGCATGTAGTACTATCATTTGTGCAAGACCAACTGGCCCAATTAATGTTGGGATAGTTAAAATCGACGATAAAGAGCCTGTGAGTGTACGGCATATTATTGGCTTCTCTTAGCATCTTCAGTAGATTTTGATTGTTCAAGTCATTCCCACTGTCTGTAGGCGAGCGATAAATTAACCCAAGCAATAGACTGTCTTTCTTGTTCAGTTGTATTCTTGCAAATATACATTCTTGAAAATCTGTCTCCAGTTTCACCTCCACAGCCTGTAGTGATTTATGTGCGTAGAGTATCATACCTCTACCTGTATTGTTGGTGATGTTCAAGGAAAACATATCGTATTCGCAACTTCATCCATGCTGAATTCTGCTGGGCTCATTTTTAAGCGTATTCTTCTTTGGCTTGACTTCGGTAATGCCAATTATTCCTGAGGGTTTTTCTTGATGCACGTAATTTCAATTCGTCAAGTTTGTTTCTTAGCTGATCAGCATTGGTGTATATACATTTAATAACATTTTGTGTTTTAAAATCCATCACCTTGTATTTTTAAAATCCATCACCTGTGGTTTTTAAAATCAGTTCTAAAAACACTATTCTTGGGTGGTTTTACTGTATTTTCACAATTCTTCTTGCCCACGGAGGACCTCTCACCTTGTATTTCTCGTCCGATGATGACATATTCTTAGATTCACTGTATAACTTTCCCTCTTGTGCTCTTTCCTCCTTGGTAAGGTCATTGCTGTGATTATTTATCTAGACTAGATGAAAACCCAGACTGGATACAAGTTCTCAACTCATGGAGCTTGAGAACCGACCACCTGTACAATAATATGTCTCTCAAAACTTATATGTACTTACAGGCACAACAGCGGAATGGGCAGCAATCAAAAAAGAGTGTACACGATATAAGCAGGCAGCCCTGGCAGAGTCAACCAAGGCAACGTATAAGTGTATGCGGACCCAGTTTCTTCGTTTCTGCCTCTACTTCGGCAGATGCCCAGTACCTGCCACTAAAGAGACAGTGATAGGATATATGGTATTCCTGGCCAGAACCCTCAACCCCTCTAGCATACCATCGTACATGAACATAATCAAACTGTTGCATGACGAAGCCGGCCTCCCCAACCCCTTGGCTATATGGGAGCTGACCATGGTAAAACGAGGCATAAACCGCTGCCTGGGGAGACCTCCACGCCAAAAATCCCTATCACCCTAGAAATTCTGACAGGATACATGACACTCTGGCCCTCTCCACCAACTCAGCCTTGGCCTTTTGGGCTGCCTGCTTGATTGCCTTCTTTGGCTTCTTGAGGAAGTCGACATTGTTGCCTAAGTCCTCCAAGCCCTCAGACACACAGAAGGCCATTCTGCTGTCTGATGTTGATGTAAAACAGGATGGAAGTGCCATAGTCATCACAATTAGGCACTCGAAGACGATACAGTTTGGTCAGCGACGCCTTACACTGCCATTTGTAGCCGTCCCCCGGCTCACACCTCTGCCCAGTGGATGCAATCGTGTCCATGCTCGTGAGACTGAAAAGGTGCGCCGGGGGCTGCCCAGCGGCCAACCACTCTTCTCCTATGTGTCACCTGAAAAAGTAGCACAGCACCTGGACACATACAACCTTTGCGGAGATGCTGCGCTCAGCGCTAAGATCCAGCGGTATTAATCCAGCAGAATACAGTGGGCACTCCTTCAGGAGAGGTGGCTGCTCTCACGCGATGCACTGGGCTTGCCCGCAGCTCTCGTCATTACGTGGGGGATTGGCGCTCCAACGCTTATGAGCGCTACGCCCCTATAACTGCATCGTGCCTCTAGGCTATGGCAAAAGCGCTTAGCACTGTCTGCATCAAGTCCAGCAATGGGCCAGGAAAAAGTGTGAATATATTTTAGTGTGTAATATCAGTATTTATTCACAGCAGTAATGTCTATACTAACTTGACCAATTAACAGTTTTGGGGTTATTTGAGAGAAAAATTTGTAAAATTTCCGTCAATAAAATAGTATTGACCTTTTTTTCCCCCAAACTGTGTCTTCATTCATTTTGTCTACTCTCACTTCAATATTGCATTTACACACACAATTTAAGTTAACAATAACTACTTGTATTTATTGTCGGTTAAATTGTAGTCTGAGACCAGGTAGAGAACGAAATTTCTCGAGGACACACAACTTCCGGACTGGGAAGAAAGTGGGTCATTCCAATGTTGGAAAGCAGTGTGTGCATATGGTGAAAAAGTGTTCCCACCCACCCATGTCCCCCTTTTAAATTGTAATGAATTGTACCAGGTCACTTATATAGTATTATATTGCATGTATGGGTTTACTATTATTTTGTATGTAAGTGGATACAAAAAATGTCATTAATATTTCATGTTAAGTATTAAATACTAGATTATTAGGTTCGTATGGAAAATAGTTGGTACAAAAATGTAATTAGTATTGATTAGTGGAATAACTTCAGTATGAATATGTGAATTGTTACCATATTTGAGTAAGGCCTGGCAAATGTGGTATTCGTGCGAAATTGTATATAGTGTTTAGTTTTACTTATTAATTCTAGCATATTAATTTGTAGCATTGTGTGGAGAAAAAATTTGTAAAATTTCCGTCAATAAAAATAGTATTGACCTTTTCCCCCAAACTGTGTCTTCCTTCATTTTGTCTACTCTCACTTTGCATTTGCATTTACACACACAATTTAGCCGCATTTTTGTTCTGTGTAGGCCGTTTTCTAGACAAATTTGAGTATTTTCGATGTCAGATTATTAGTATGATATTGCAGCCAAATAACTCATTCCTTTTTAAAAGCTGCATGTATATGTACAGTTTCTTTCCTGAAAAGGATAAGTGTGAGGGCCTTTTCCTTAAGCTGTAGGTTGAGTTGTAAGAGAAAAGGTAGCCGATTTTAGTTTTAGCCACTAGGTCATGACCTTTTTGACCTCTGGTGATGTCCATAATGACTTGCTGACAAGAATAATGCAATAAACATATTCTATACAGCGACACATTTCCAATGACACCCAATTTGCATACAAAAACTAATTTCAAACATACAGAAATTAGCTTTATATTTTCCCTACCCCTAATTTTTACATATCGCGAAATCTCCGTGAGACGGCAAACTTTCATGAAAATAACCCCGATGGGACAATAATTGACAATGGGAACAACTTGATTCCTTTTCCATATCACCTAAGGATATCAAAAAATCATGTTAGAAAAAACGTTCCAGGTCGCCCTTGTGACCCATATCAGCCAACTAGACTACAAGTTTTATTGTGCTGTGTGCGTTTCAAAATGTATTGCGCAATTTCTTCCATAAGCATAGCATTGTCATGACTGGTATCATCGCTCGCTCCATAATCCAGTTAGGTTTAGTGTGGTTGTCACGGGTAGTTCCTGTTCTTGCGACTTTCAACCTCTATAGTCCAGTTTGTTCAGTGTCAGAAGTTTCTGATCCGCAGCAGCGGCAGCATCTGACAATTGAACCACTGACTGCACTAACTGCAGGGTATCCTGATAGGCAAAGGATGTAGTATGCTTTTGCAAAGCTCTGAATATACGAGATGTGCCTGCTGGGAAGTCATTCCCCGAGACTAAAAGTGCAGATTGCTCTTCAATCAAATATTTGATATGCACTGTTTTCACAATGATCAGATCCCTTACTGCACTGTCTTGTTGGGAGAGTCCACAATATTTTCAAAGTGGTCTCGCAATACTTTGCCGACTTGGATATCACATTGTACATACTTTGTAATTCCCTTTTTATACCTTGTCTATTGTCGTGAAACTTTAGTGTAGGTGGCAGGCGAATAGAAATAACGGAATCTTTGATCAAATTAAACTCCCCCTGCAAAGCTCTCGCTGTCCCTCTAGTGGGCGGACAGAGGTCCCTAGGTAATGGCTTAAGTTACAGGGGTTGACGGTCGTGTGTGACGGATCATCATGGCTTGGAACTGGGCTATGTCTCCTGTTATCTAATCTTTTATAGATTTCTTCTATAAGTGCATGTAATCCCTGAAGCTGATCCAGCACTGACGCATTAACAGAGTCTTGACCAATTGGTGCTCCAACCGACATAGTAAAAAAAAAACACTTTCCGTCATCAAGCACAAAGCAACTGTCACTGGACCATGGACCCAATCGTTTATACTAGATCTAGCAATACTTTCTATCAATTGGCAGCAATTTCTGTCAACAATTATGTAAAAAACTAATAATCCTCAATTTTATCACGAATATATTATTTATAGCGTCGTTTACCGGCGTGTGCCACCGAACAAACTATAGGCATATACATTTGTGAATAAAAATATTGTTCAAAGTCTGATGGAGGTTTTTATTTATAAACATAAATCAAAAGCACTCGGATCTACTCGGAATGTTTCGGAGCTCAACAATTTGCTGTGAGAGCAGCGGAAACATACAAGGATTGCTGAATGCATATTACGAGCGACGATTGCCAGTGTACGCAGCATAGCCTTGATCAATCCCACATTTTGCTGGTTATTCAGTGGCTTGTGCCCTCTTCAAGCCCGGTTGAGGGAGGCTTAAGCGAAAGGCACATTTAACCTTGCGGGCGTGTTTGCCGGAAGGCGTTTTGAGGTTTGCGGTGTCTATGGCGATTTCCTCATGCAGTGACAATCTTTACGGTATTGACACATAAGTACGGGCTCCGTACGTTATGAGTGAGGATGTCGACACTGGGAATTGTTTTATTCATGTGGTCGTGAGATCAACATGTGCATCGAACCTGCATTGTACTCACGTACAACTTACGCTCTATACACGTGTGTATGGTTGGCCAACAGGGTCAAAACGCACCTGCATTGCACGTACCGGTATTCCATTTTCCTTTGCAGTTCACTAACGTGGTGAAGCACTTTCCACGTTCTTCCAATCAGATACAAGTTTCGCTAGCGCGCAAGCCATGTTCGTTAGTAGTGGTGGTTTTGATTGGCTGCTTGGTTTGCGCACTGACCATTTCTGTACGTGAAAACCAGAATGCCACCTGATTGGCTGCTTGGGTTGCAAGCTAACCACATCTCGACGGCTCGACTACGATACTAGCATCTGATTGGACATGGTCGAGAGCGCGCTCTCCAAGTCCATGAGCGTGCAACTGCTACCAAGTTACGTCCTACATGACCAACCATACGTGTGGTTACTTAATACGGCATTCGCACGTCCATGGTACAGTGAACGCACGGCGCCAGTACTTTATCTCTGCCTACAACGTGCAGGTAAATCTTATGGCTTGTGTACGACATTTAGCGTATGGACCTATGGTCACCGCACTGCCTGTTTACGGTCAGACCACTGCTGACAGTGGCCGCAGAAGAAGTTTGACCACCCATCGGCCTGAAAAACGCTGCGTTTGTCGCACTTGACGCTCACGGATCTTTACGATCTCCATACGTTTTTGGTAGTAGACTGGCAGCAGACTGATCTTGCGGCATATGCGCATATAATGTGCATAGGCATTAGAGCAAGCCCTGGAAAAGAACAGCAGTAGACCCAAAACGTTTGAATTGTGTTGAAAATGAATGTTATTAACCCCAAAACAAAAAAGCAAAAGTTATCCAGTAGCTTGTAACTGCTACGAGGCGTGAATCTAATTACGAATTACGCTCTCACCGGACTCAAAGCCCTTTTCTGAACAAAAATACAGGCTTTTTTCAATGGTAATTCATCGCCATATCGCACGACCATAGGGCGGCACACAGTGAGCCCGTGAACACGCGCATCCCGTGAATCCCATTTTTTAAAACGAAAATAAGCAATATCTAGTAAACAATCTCCTTCTCTAAACGTATTCATCAACACACATTGTCACTATTGTTTATGTTTGGTTTGAATATTTCATATTCAACTGATTTCTTATCAATGAAATAGAATTGTATATGCCTTTCACGGGCTCAGTGTGCTCTAAAAACTCACGGGATGTGTGTGCGTCGATCTATACGCTGGTATGAACAAGGCAGTTCGAGTGATCAATACACTATATATAGATTTTGTTTACTCAGTTGTTCATCATACATTGATCTTATTCATTTATGTTTTTTTAAGAAATAAGGGATCGTTCACAAATGACGTCACCCGGCAAGGGGAGGGGGGGGGTACAGCAAAAGTTGACGAAAGGTGACGGGGGGGGGTCTAGCACTTGGGTGATGTCACCTGTTGGAGAAAAAAAAAGAAAAACAAGTAGTTCTTTAACAGTATTTGAAATTACTCTCTGACGTGTTAAGTGAGTTGTTATATGTATACTAGCTGCAATCACATTGCTATGTTTGCTTTATATACTAAATACATTTGTAAAATTATGTCTAAAGTATGGACATTTATATCTTAATCTATTTACATAACGGCGCAGTAAATCAATTTTAAATGTCATCGAGAAACCATGTTGCGCAAGGGGGGGGGGGTGAGGCAAAGATGACGTCACTTATCAGGAGGAGGTGCTGAAAAGATGACGAAAGGTGACAAGGGGGGTCAAAAATGGCCAAAAATGTGGTGACGTCATTTGTGAACGATCCCTAACACAGGGTCTACACACATATCTGTGTGGGGTTATGCTGTATGGACCTATTTAATGGGCTGAAGTACAATAAATGAATTACAATTGCAATTACTAAAACACACATGTTTGTTAAGCTAAGGATGATCAAGGGGAATGTGTCAGAAATGTGATTGACACATTTAAGTGGAAACTTCATTACAATAGCAATTACTAGCTTATTTCTAAGCAAGACATGCTAATTGTATAGTATACAAACGATTTCTGAAGTAAGCTATGTTATGCCCATTAAACAGTACTAATATATTGACCATTATGTCAATGCTCATAGTAAATCTATGAACTTCGAAACTGACCATAACGTTTCCGTGCGGCAGCGATGTTATTCGCGACATGCAAGCCCTATGCGTGGCGTCGTAAAATCAGCGACGTCGTTGGTGAAACCCACACTAAAAGACGTTTCTGATCGTCGCATATGTGGTATAGCATCGCAAATGATATGCGATGCGACGTTTTTCGGTGAAAGTGAGTCTGGCAGCATATCCATTGACCCTTGCAAAAGGAGGCAGCAGGGTTTATAATGGGTCAAATAATCAAATGGGAAGGGGGGGGGGGGGGTTAAGGGGGGAGAGGACGCACGAGTAGTGTCGCTGGACAGTTTTTGTTTTCTGCGCATGCCACATTGTCACATGACTGGGTATGTTTTCAGGATGAATTTCTGTTATGACTGTCTGTTTATGACACTGCTATGGACTGTTTGTTGAATCATAGTCTCATGACAGGGTTTGTTTCATATAATCTGTTTATGGACCACTTTCTCATGATAGGGTCTGGTTTACGACTGTTCACATAATATTTTTTTATGCATAATCAACTGATATAAGACATTTTCATATGCAGATTGGCAGAGTGAGAATGGAACAATGTGTATTTGAAGTGGTAGCTGATAGTATTTTTGGCCTAAGGCAGGCTGTGATATGTCAGGTTTCTAGAGGTCCATATCCCCTAGTCTCCCCCACCCCCATCCCCAAACCCTAATGGCTAAAATGGATAAATGTAACATATAGAGTTGATTTTTTTAAAGTTTAAATTAAATGTTCAATATGTTTATAGGCAGTGCACCCTCATACTTTTCATACTTTTAACTAAATAATAATGTACATCGAACAAGACATAACAATAATTCATTTATGATCCCTCATATTAGAACTCAGGGAAAAAATTCTTTTCGCTATAATGGAATTAGTCTTTGAAACCAGCTCCCTCAAGAAATAAAAACTCGTGAGATTAAAATGTCTTTTAAATTAAATGTAAGCAATATTTGTTAAATGAAATGGTTCTCGATGAAACAAATGTTTTACATTATAGTGCAGTCTCTTTTCCATATCTGTGATAAATTTATAATGTGTTATATTTGTGTGTTTATTATTTATGTTCGTGGCCAATGTTTCTTGTCGCTATAATTTAAGGTTCACTATGGAAATAAGAGTATACATATATGTATAAACTTTTTAGTGCTCCTTATTTATTGCAGTGTATTATATGTTTGGCTTTTGTTTGTATTGTATCTGTGATAAATAAGATATTTTCAATTCAATTCAACCCGTGAAAAAATCCAAATCCTAATTACCCTATATTTTGTTTTAACTACAAGCATTTCATTTCTCTTTGATGTTTTTTTTCCCAACACCCCACAATTTCCCAACATCTTTTCCGGTATTCCTCGAACTTGAAATCGCACCCGCACTGTTTGTTTTTGTCCTTTCTCCCACATCCCTCGAGCCCCATCCCCTTTCTTCCGAGCCGTCTACTGTATGTCGCCTCCCACTTCCTTACAAACTCCCCTTGCTAAATAAATATTAAGCAAATTTAAGAGATTTGAACTTGCACCTGCCTTAACACTGCCTTACACAAAGGCGAATTCTGCCTACGTAGCTCTATACGTGCAATGGCGAAGTGGCAAATTCGTCAGAAATTTTTGAACATGTTCAACATTTATTGACGAATATGCTGATTAGTTTAAGTTCGTCACAAATAGTTATATTGCGTCTATGGGTCGTAGAACATTCGCACATATAAGTAACATTTCGTTTGGCTCAGCAACTCAGTGTAACAAGTATTTTTACTACGCTCAATGCCGCCTCAATACGCCCATGCAGAAAACCTTCCCCAAATCGTGTTTGTGCCTTGCATAGATTCGCATAAGATCGCCCATGTTTAAAGTGGGTTTGATACTAGGTTCACACCAATGCGCCATCAATGTGCTGTGCAATGCGTCACCAGAGCGTACCAAAGCTTGATTAGACCGTCAGGGTCGTGGTAAGTGGTTGGGAAAGCTTGGATTAAAACGTGACATTCGGCAAGAGCGCCAATTCTTTAAAAGCTGTTTGAAAATGTTTGGCATGAGTTCTGTCACGGATTGATGAATGTGCACAGGGCGTATCGAAGCTTAACAAAGAGTGACAAAGCTTAGCAAATCTTGACTCAAAGCATAGGAAAACTTAACATAGCTTGATTCAAAGCTGGGACACCAGCCCTTAGTCTTATGTAGGCCCTGGCTCAAAACCGGCAATCTTGCCATTTTTTTTTCAATTCGTAACAGAGCCAAGCAGACCATATCAATGTACAACAGGACTTGATAATTGTGACAGTGCATGATCTAAATCGTCATAATCGCATCAGAGCGTAAAAAAGCCTATCAAAGCCTCATAAAAGCGGGTTCAAAGCGTAAGGAACCTTAACATGTCAGAAAATAATTGATACCCCTACTGATTCGTATCAGAGCATACCATACCTTATCAGATATACAAAAATGGTCACGCTTTGCTCGCCGATTTAAAGCGCAGGATTCTCCGTTGCTGTGAACAGTGCATTAAAGAAATGTAGCAAATGTTCTAAAAATAGGTTGGCTAACAAGGTTCAGTCACATAAGACTTTGCAACACTCATACACAAAACAAAGTTGAGTGTTACCAGGTATACTTCTATACATTTCTGTCAGCTTGAATTGTAGTTTGAATTACGACTTATACACTGATTATTAGGAGACTAGCTGGTTACCCGGCGTTGCTCGGGTTGTGAAAGTGTAAGGCGGCCAATTGATGAACGTCTCCTTTTCCTTATCATGTGAAACTGAATAAAATAAGAGGCGTAAGTGTACATATATATAATTTATGCGTTTGCTAGACTTTTTTATATTAAAGTGCGTGTCACACAGACTCCACGCAATTCTGGATTTTCGGCAATACGTGGAACATATGTTTTATACGGCAATCATGTGTGTGTAAAATATCAAAGTGATAGATGCAGCTAAATGTGTGGAGGGCTGTAATACGCGGAGCAGAAGTTTGGAATGCCCTTTTTAGCTCAACGTATGATGGCGTTATCTACTACCAGCCAAAAAAAAAGTTTTATATGGCGTCATGCATTGTTTTCTTGCGTGTATGCTGCCGTAATGCGTGAGTGGATCGTGCGTTTTTGATAAGTGGAGCCTATGTGACGGGCACTTGAACTACACCGGCTTATGCTTATGCTTACAGATTCAAATAATTCCTGAAATAATCTATTAATTAATTAATTAATTAATTAAATTAATTAATTAAGTGGATGAGTATCAATGTATAATGTACAATTAATTTTAATACCTGTTACTCAAGCGGTGCTTAGTGTAGTTTGGGTCAAGGATTGTATGTAATTCATTTACTTTTATTTATTTTTATTTACTTTACTTAAATTTACGTAGGCAACGTTTTTCATAGAATGAGGTACGTTTAAAGTACGCATAACGCACGGGTAACGTTAGCTGTAGCAAAGAAAGACGTTCCGCTTATCTACTTACGTGTAACGTACTACGTATGACGTATATGCAGAGGAAACCCGCACGTTTAACGTTTTATTTACACAAACATGGCCCTGTAATGAGCATGGCATCTATTTATTTTGAAAATAATTCGTAAATTGTTCGTAGCAGGGACGTGTACAGGTAACATAATCTTATTCTGTGCACCCACTGGATTATGAAGAATGATTTGCCAAAGTTTCGTGGTATTTGGAAATCTGCTTTTGAAGATGTTGCGCATATAACGAACACACACTCCCCATTTATATAATAGATATTGAAATTGGATTACATGAGACACAAAAGTATTTTAACTTTTATCTTAGAGTACTGCATACATGTATATTACTTTGAAAATATATATTACACTTGGAAATTTTAGAAAAAAGGTGGTTTGACCTACATGTGTATTTCATAGTCTGCCATATTGATGGGTGTAACATATGATTTACCCCCAATGGCTTTTCCACAGATTATTATTTTGACGTCAAACGTCATAAGCGCCCGCGCGTATGTTTTAGCAAAAGTCGATCTACTTGAAATAGTAGATCTACCGTTTATTTAGATAACCATGGCATGTGTTTTACTACAATACATATCCATGACATACAATTTAGTGATATATAAAATAAATGAATGTAATCAGCCGTAGTAGGTGTAGTAATATTTCGTCATCGTTGTGTTGTCCAAAAACACATGGTTTTAGGTTACACTATTTAGTGAGGCATTTTTCAGAGTAATAAAGAGCCAAGAGTTGGACTCAACTGTGTATATGACTATGACTATGTTGTTTAAAAGGAAAATCTTTGACTTTGAAAGTGTGTTGTTCACTGAACTTGTCAGTTCTGTGATGACTGTTATACTGTTTGAGTACTTTGGAGCATTCTACTCACATTTAGCATCTGCACAAGAATCATGTGGTGAGCCTCCGCCATTTCCTGTCATGACAGAGCCACAACTATTTCCTTTCGTGTCTAAATCTACCGGTTCCCTACCAGATTCTCGCACACATCCACTTCATAATCTCACTCTACGGTCATGGACAGAGACCACCGGCCAAGCAGTTGGTGACAGTGTAATGGCGTATTGTGTCAAAGGATTGTGGTCATCAACCCACCAGAGAGAAAATCGTTTTGCTATATTTTGTGACTACGGTGGCATATGGCGCGACTGGGGCGTTGGGCCATGCATTTTCAAGGATCTTCAAGAAGAAGGACTTGCATTACAGTCAAGCACGTCTGGTTTTGCATCTGCAATAAACGCCCTGGACTCCTTTCAGTTTTCAGTCTTTACTCCTGGTGGAGCCCAAACTCTGAAGGAATTCGAGCCCTGGTGGCTTTGCGATGTCAATTACCTCTACGACCTTCTCTTGGTGCACATAGAATTTGCTCCGGACACCGTGAATATTATGCATAACTTTGAAATTGCCACGTTAACACATTACTCCTACGGAACAAAGCCCAAAGGTGGTGTTCGCTGTGCATTCTACCGGGAAGTTATTCCCACCACAAGTGACACCAAGCTGTGCTGCCTGGGTCCCGCCCAGGTCCACTACTTGGTGGTCAGGCTCATTGGTGTTAGTGAGGTGTTGACTGTGTACCGCGTCAAGTACCAAGGGTTTGCTTGTCCAGCCGGGCGCACAGGCGATTGGTGTGAGAGTCTTGTAGACGTGTGCACAAGTGAACCATGCCAGCATGGAGCAACGTGCGTGGGATTTGGAGCCAGGGTCGACTACCCTGGCAGTTTCGCATGTAGTTGTCTTGTGGGATACAGTGGGCGACTATGCGAGACGGATATCAATGAGTGCGAAAGCTCGCCTTGTAAGCATGGATCCACTTGTAATGACCTTGAGAACTTGTACAGTTGTAAGTGTAGTGTTGGATACATTGGCGATGATTGTGAGACTGAAATCAACGAATGTGCCAGCAAACCATGCGTGGAAGATGACTCACACAGCAGTGTCTGTACTGATGGCATAGGCTCATACACTTGTAATTGTAAATTTGCTTACGTCGGCCTGGATTGTGGTGAATACTTGGGGGCATGCGTGAGTTCTCCTTGTCTAAATGGAGCCTCTTGTGCATACATTGAACCCACAGACAGCTACTCTTGCTACGCTTGTCCAGTTAATTTCACAGGAAGTAGGTGTGAGACTAAAATTGACGAGAATGAATGTAGTTCGCGGCCGTGCCATAATGGAGGTACTTGCATCAATTATATCAACTGGCTATCAGAGGATAACTACTCATGCAAATGCTCAGTAGACTTTTTTGGTAAGTATTGTGAAAATGACGTCAGGCTTGTAAACGAATGCAGCAGTATGCCTTGTCATAACAATGGCACATGTTTAGACTATCTCAGCAGTTATACATGCGAGTGCAGAGTGGGCTATCAAGGCCATCATTGTGAATTCAAAATAGAACAAATTCAACCAGTAATTAGCAGAAAGTTAGATCTAGTGTCTCAGAACATAGTCACGGGTGTTGAGGACTTGTCATTGAGTGCATCTAACGTGACGGCCTATAGCTTCATTCTGCACTTTTCACCAGGCTCCATTCCTGGCAAATTTACTTTCCAATATCGAAATTCTGCTGCACCGAAAGATAACGACTGGCTTGTATATGTAAAAGACCTGGAAAGTCCACGTGCTGGGGAAGAGTTGGTGATGTTGGTGAGGGGTCTGTCTCCAGATGGCGAGTATGAGATTCGTGTTGTCAGCGAGGGGGAAAAAGGCCGAGAAGGTCACCTGAAGGTTAGAACGCGCAGACTGCCATCTCCACCACACACTGTGACATTCACGCCTCGTGTGGATGTGAATGCTCTAGAGCTTGCCTGGCCAGAGCCGGATCCGCAAACTGAAGATTACGACAGCTCCATTATCACCTGCTGTACTGGCGGCAGTTCATCGCGTGGCCAACAATGTGAGGAGATACGCTGTAAGAGACATGTGACAAGTGCGTTGACTATAGCAGCAAGGACCAATGTAGACGGAGTGTTATCATGTGGGATCAAGTTGTACCAGGAGGACGTTTTGGTGGCCACATCAGGACAGTTTACCTATGACTTGGCAACTGACACACTCATTGCGGATGCAAACACTCTCGTGACGCTTCCGCGAACTTCAGCCAATACCAAGAAAAGTTGGTGGCATAACATTAAACTGGACAAACAAGCTGCACTTTACGGTGGCTTGGTAGTCGTGGCCATCAATGTGATAATCGTTGTGGTTGTGATCTTGATTTTGAAGCGATTGGGCTGGGGGCAGAAACTGAAAGATCCGCAAGCCAGTGACTCTGATTTTGAGATGGGTTCAACCAGCACTAGCAGCACAGACAGCAGCACGGACAGCACTACCGATCATGTGACTGTTCTGCAAAGTAAGGTCCACAGTTCAACTCCTGATTCCATTAGTGACGTTACCAATGTCAGTGACCTTTTTCACCTAGATTGATGTAGCAGACAGTGTGTGTGTGTGTGTGTGTGTGTGTAATTACCAATAAACGTGAATATTATTACAAAATGCTATTATATGTTTAAAAGCAAATATGTACCGGGATATATTTGTAAGTACATGACAGGCCCGTAGCAAGCAGTGGGGCCAGTGGGGTACGTGCCCCCTCACTTATTTTGAAAAAAATCTTCATTTGGCTTCAAAATGCACCAGAATTGCTCTCAGAGTATCTATTTTTCAAACTTTTCCCGGGGGAAACCGCCCCCCCCCCCGGACCCTTCTCGAATGTGCTGGGATCGACACAGACAATCGCGCCATCATTTTTACTGCAAAAAAAAAAAAAAATTCAATGGGAGCATGCCTCCCAGACGCCCTACGTTTGGCTTCCCCACGTTTCAGCTCGCATCAATACGTTTTTCTGCCCTCTCCCTTTTCCAACCCTTGCTAAAGGCCTGCATGACCAAATGTAGCCGACCATGAATTTTTGAAAGATCTAAACAAATTATTATTTTGAAAAGCAGTATATTTATTTGCAACAAAACATTGTAGTCAAGTTTTTAAGCAGTGAACCACCATCAATGAAATCATCAGTTTTCAAATGAGAAATTTGAAAAAGCTGAAGAATCATATACAAATCATTATCAATAAAAGTCAAAAGACACACTTCTTCTTACCTGCTGTTTTTAATTACTAAATAATTCTAACATTACAAAATTATTTATTCCAAAATATGTGATATTCTAAACATTTTGGCAAAAAATTTCCTCTTCAAAAAAACAACAACATATTATTAATATGTTGGACATGAATATAGCAATCTATAATTATAAAATAGATTAGAATACACAGTCTGTGAATATAATTGCTATGTACCATAGTTTCTCAACCTTATCTATTCCGGCTTATTAATTATTGGAAATAATATACCATGAGCATTGGACTTTGAAGGCTGTGTGAATGGGAAAGGCGTAAAACCCACAATCAATGACAATGTAATTTCTTGATTACCCATGTAGAGGCTACATTACTTAGCTGCCGGCCTGTAAACTCGTTCCAGGAATAACAAAGTTACAAGCCAAACATCACCTCATTTAAACGCATTACTAAACTTCACACCGCAAAAGCAATGGTCTCGTAATAACCGCCGGCCTTAAATAAGCGCCGGGTGAATGGCATGTGTTATATTGATAAGTGGTGGGCAGCTATTCGAGAAACTATGGTACAATATGATACAGTAAAGTTACTATAGTAATGTTATTTAAATATTTACTAATGAATATAGATATACATGACCTTATGTTAACGCTAATTAACGCTAATTAACGCTAATCTTTGTAAAAATGTAAATGTGCTTATTATATATTTACAGTCGCAATTCACAGTTTGTTGTGCTCAAGCGACATTACATCTTCAAAGTTCTGTTAATTAGGTATGTCGCATAGGGGTTCATAGTGTGTGTATATTCACTAGTACATGTACCCGGTATATCTTTATCAAATCCTCTCAACATAAAAATCCCTTTAATTTTTCGAGCCCATAGACTCCCAATAAAAAATAAAAGTGGAAATTCAAAAAAACAAAACAAAAAAAAAAGATCAGAAGTGTTCAAAGAACACGGCGTCGCTACACGCTAGAACAACCTGGTCAATTAAGACATATGATGAAACGGTGCATACTTTTTACTGTTAATCAAGTTCAACTGTTAAAAGTTGACTAAAACGTTATGGAAATCTTGATTAAAAGTACACAATATTGTAATCTGCCACACATGATATTGTGCAAACACAATTTTATTATTTGCAGGTATATTAATTTTATCATGTTGGATAATTGGGCTAAAAGTATTGGTTTTTATATTTTACTTAGCCAGCAAAAAAAAAATGTACGCACAATATCATTTACTGAATATGAGATTTACGTGACGTAAACGTGACGTAAAAAACGTAAAACGTGACGTGATAGATACGGTACCGGAAGTGCATTGGGGGGCCTTCTAAAATACACATTTTTACCTGGTCCCAAAATGACAGCTGAAGACCTCACAGTTGTTAAATTTGAACAAAATCTATATCAAGTGGAGACATACCTACATACGACTCGAAACTCCAGAAAAAACTGAAGTGACGCAAAGCAAAAAAAAAATTATGACTTTACACCTACACCTGGTCAGTGGCATCCTTGTCACCTGGTCCAACTCCATATCCATTCGGTCACGGAAGTCGAAGCATACTGTATTGTAACTGTGCATATGTATATTGCAAAAACAATGTAGTAGTGTGCTATATAAGAACTGGAAAGGGATAAAAGGCGGGTATATTTTAAGTACAATGTACGGTTATGATTACATAGGAAACAAAACTAAGTAGTGGTACCGGAAGTGGGGGTCTCGGTCATAAAATGACAGCTGAAGACCTAAGCTTCCATTTGACTTTCTTTTCACCAGACCCAAAAATTGTGAGAGAGCAGAATGTACCATTATCCCAAGCAGGGGATTGACTTTATTTATGCCAACATCTTATAGTGAACCCACCATTTTATATATATTTAATGGCTATCTGTCCTGAATTTTAGTATAAAAAAGATAGGTCGATGTTACCTATGCATGCTTTAGACAGGATACACGTAGCGCAATTTACATGCTTTACATTGATTATCACAGGGAGATGTATCAGCTAGGAGGAAATACTGGACAGTATGTCCTGGTGCCTTTAGAAAAATTCCAGTTCTCTGAAAATTGGAGCGATATTTGGAAAATTTAACTATAAACTTCAATGGGGGATGAAGAATATTTGCAGACATCGCACAACATCATATTAGCATGTAAATGTATGGGGCATCATGCCAAAACCCGGGGTCAGGTAACTACATTGGATACCTATGAAATACACAGCTGGTTGGTATACCCTGGTTTACCTGGGATGTGTCTGTGCAAGTCACGCCACTAACAGTAGTCCATAGTTGTGTCATAACTTGTATTACATTTGCTTGTGTTTTCATCATTCTTACAGTGTTTCTTGATTGCACGGCAATATACGGCGGGGGGGGTATGATTATAGCCTTTTAAGATGAAAGTCCATTCACCATCATTTTTTCCCTAAATACCATTCACCAATACATTTCATTGTATTTCACCAATCCACATGAATTGTAATTGAATACATGTATAGGTTGCATCACATTTTCATCACATTTCACACACGTAAATAGTGGCAATTCCCAATTCACGCTCAAGATTTAGGACAAATCACCAATCACATGTGTGTCCCCCTCTGCGAAGTGCCATGGTTTTTGTGGTGAGAAACAAAATTGATTAATTCCAAAACAAACTTGTTTTAGCCTGAAATGCCAGGGTATAATGGTACCCTTGGTTACAGTGTATATCATTATGATGTGAGGAGGGGCGGGGTTTACCCGTGTGTGCGTGCGTGCATGTCTGTGTGAATATTCAGGAATAGCATCTAACTATTCAACAATCAATGGCTTCCTTGAAAAGTCACTAGACTTGTTCATTATTTTCATAATTTACTGAAACACAGCTACACATACGGCAAGGGAGGCAAATGCCTCCTATGTTTTTGGAGAGCTTTAAGATATTTGTTTTTAAAGTTAATTTTCTGTGGTCTTGTTAAATATAAGCCGAGAATAGTAGAGTTAAAAACACGCGTGGTCTCTGTCAAAATTTATTTCAGAACAGTAACATGAAAAACGATTCGATGCATAACAAGAAAAACCAGCAGCTGACATATCTGTCGCACAATATGAATAATAAC
>CM032666.1:16404477-16420194 GCA_019095985.1 Streblospio benedicti | reverse complement strand
TGTGGGGTCAACCCGATGCAGGGGCACTCTACATATGAATACGCAGAATTTGCATTAACATTTTAATACTTACGATTAGTCAAACACACAATAACATATGCGAACACGACTTCATCAAGAATGCTATGTACAGCAAACTAATATTACTGCATGTCTGGGTTTGATCATTTGACTGCAACATGCTTACGACCCATCCTAGTAGTCCAGTAAACTGTTTAGTCTTAATACCCAGTTCACACCGACAGAGAATCCCGAGCTTTAAATCTGCGAGCAAAGCGCCATCATTTTTGCTTGTCTGTAAAGGTATGGTACGTTCTGATACGAATCGGGAGATAAAAAGTACTTTCCTACTTGTTATGGTTCTTCCCGATTTGATCCCGCTTTGACGAGGCTTTGATAAGCTTTCTTACGCTTTGATGTGATTATGGCACTGTAAATCAGGCACATTGCAAAGTGCCCAGATCTCCACTTTCATGGCGCTTTTGACCAATAGGCTATGTAAGACTATAGACTTGGGTCCCCGCTTTTGACCAAAAATGATAAGATTTTTTTTTTTGAGTCAAGCTTTGTTGAGTTCTGTTAAGTTTTGTTATGCTTTAATACGCTATCTGCACTTTCATCAATTCGTCACAGAGCTTCCAGAATTTTTAAACAGTTTAAAAAGATTTGGCACTTCTGCCGAATGTCCCAAGATCTATGAAGACCCTGACGCTCTAATCTAGCTTTGATACGCTATGCTACCGCTTTGCACGCCACTTTAAAGCGCCATCAATGCACCGTTGTGTGAACGTGGTATTAACAAATTTACGTTTTTACACAATTTTACCATGGCCACGTTTGACGAAAAAAAGTTGGACGCTGTTTGCCTTGGGATACTATACTATTCCAAAAGGGTCAACATATAGAACATTTAATACCAACTTTTTTAAATACTATATTCTCTTTTTCGCTGCTTTATTCATCAAACAAATCAAATATATTCTACTAGTTTCGAGATCTTCAGTCTCCTTTTCAATAAAAAAACAAATGAAATTACATATTAATAAAAATATCAAGTCAACATAAATCCCCACAAGATTGTGTCTAATATGGAGAATAACGTCATCAATATACACGTATGTTGCCCTTTCGCACATAAGAAATAAGGGTTAAAGTTAGAAACCATGAGTAGTTCCCGAATATTACAAAGTATCATTTAACAATAACTGATACTATATATAGCATTGGTTGAATAAATTAACTAGAAGTTTTTGAATATCATATAGAAATTAGATAATGTAAAATACCTATGGGGATTTATGTTGACTTGATATTGTTATTAATATGTAATTTTATTTGTTTTTTTTTTTATTGAAAAGGAGATTGAAGATCTCGAAACTAGTAGAACATATTTGATTTGTTTGATGAATAAAGCAGAGAAAAAGAGAATATAGTATTAAAATGAGACCTTATGCTGCATACCAGGTACATTCAATTTTACAGTTTAATACCAACATTATTATTCATTATTGGTTCAAGTTTGGATCAGTGATTGAATCCAAATCCCTTGTGCATTGCAATCATTGTTAAATGACACTTTGTAATATTCGGGTGCTACTCATGCTTTCTAACTTTAACCCTTATTTCTTATGTGCGAAAGGGCAACATACATGTATATAGATGACGTTATCCTCCATATTAGACACAAATATCACATCATTTTAGGTAGGGGAATAGTTAATAGCAAATGATCTTACCAGGCAGAATTCTATCTCCTCAATCTTTCCACTTGCGTCTCTAACAATGTTTATAGTCACATCTACAGTAACTGTTTCAAAGTTTTCTTTATAGTTATCTGACTTTGACGGCCATATGGTTGCAGGTGGTTTTTCATAAGTAATAATGAATAGAAAACATGTACGCCCCTCCTCAGCTTCGCTATGCATGATATCATGCATTTTGGAGATGGCATCCTGATAATTATCACATTCGATAGGTCCCCACCTTCTTCCGGAACCACAGTTGGGGCAGTATGTTACCCCCCAAAGATAGACGACTAAAACAAATGGATTCATAATGTTGAGACATTTGGGTGCTTTGCAATTGTTTACTACTTTAGAATATACAGGACATACAATATAGTTGTAGTTCACCATACTACATTGTATAATAATAATGATTATAAAGTCATCTTCGCCAAGTCAAGGGTTACATCTATCAATAAACTATTGATAGATGTTACCTTGCTACACCAAGATGATATAAAGTGCAACAAGCAAGATCACAGCGCAAAAACGTACCACCGTTAGTTGTATTGTCTACATCCTGCGCATGGATACACACCACCGCCAGCAGGACTACACTGCACAGTATGAGCTTCATGTCCCTGGAATTATTATATATTTGGAATAGTATTAATAATTTGTCATTTATCATGTAGTTTACAGCTTTTTCATAAATAGCATAAAGATGCTACATTTGCATCATCCTTATGTTATTTATTGTAACAGTTACATTTTAATTCATGCAGAACCTTTGTCATGTGGCGAACATACATAAGCGAACACTTTCTTAGTCAAGAGTATTCACAACAATCATAGAATTAATGTTTAGAGTCACAAATGCATTTCCTGGTATAAGGAAGGGATCACAAAATAGAGAGCAGGGGGGTCGTGAAGAGAAATTGGGGGGCGTGAAAAAAGATCATGGTGCTCTATGGGGGGCGCAAGAAAAAATAACATATAGGCTAGGGGGGGCATAATTTTTTTAAATACTAACATTCTAAAAATTTACCCGATTTTGTCGCTACTTGGGACAAAGGCTATCATGAATTACACTAGTATAACTGATAGCAGTTTACTAGCATTTATCATTTAACTTTAAAACACAAATAGAAACATTATTAATTCTGCAAGATTTTATTCTTTATACAATCAGTTACATATTAAGCATGACATGGCTTAGTCTCTCAATTCTATTGCAGTATCAGCAATGCAATGTTTCTCAGCCGCCTTCTTTGCAGCCTTCTCCTGTCTTCCCTTCTTTTGTCTCTTGCACTCCTGCCTCAGCTTGATCGTTTTATTCTCTGCAACTCTAAAATCCATTGCATTGAACTTTTGTTAGATTATACCAAATACATATTTCACATTAATAGCATGTTGATCAGCAGAGAATTACTCTAAAATACTCGCAAACTCGCAAATTCGAATTACTCTAAAATACTCGCAAAATCGCAAATTCGAGTGCTTTATCCATTTGGCGACTGGGGTTCAATGTGCACCTGCCACTTTGGAGATTGTCTTTTCTATCGCGTTTTGGGTGAGAACACCTGAAAATTAAGCCGTCATACAATGTGGATTCGACCCTTTTTTACTTAAATTTTGTGATATGAAAGCCCTTGTATCCTTACAATATTTTGCAGCGTAGCGTGGATAAAATCTTTCCATTCATCGGAGGTGCGTGGCCAAAAGTAAACTGCCATAATTTCCATAGAAATGCATGTATATCAATCATCTTTTCACCAAAATGTGAAGAAACCATTTCCAGTTTACCCCATTCTCAATTTCTCGAATGTTTTGAAACCAACCATCACATTTCCAATAGTTAGAAGAAGCTCTATACAGTTCGCCGGGAATGTTTTTTTGCAACAACAGGGTCAAAGTAAATGCATCTCAGTAATAAGAAAATAATTAAAAATATCTAATATATGTTTTTGGTAATGATTTATATTTTTTGATGGAAGAAGGGGTACTCAGGCTAAGACAGTGATGTGCAGGGAAAACAATGAATAATCAATAAGTACAGTTAACATGTAAAACCATAAAAAAGAAGAAAAACATTATCTAAATACCTCCATTTCATCAAATATAAAAAAATAAACTACTTTTCTCAGAAAAAGAATGCATCAGAGAGCTTCTAGAGACATCCATTTAAAAAACATCCTTGGGAGCATGCCCCCAGACCCTCCTAGCTATACTTACTGTCTACGCCACTTGCAACTGCGTCTTTGGCACTCACTTCCAAGGTTCCACCTTTGACGCTCCCCTTTTCAGCAACTTTGAATTTGGCCAGTGCCTTTTGAATATCTGGCCACTAATAACATTGGGTTAGTGCTCCTGTTATTGCTCTAGCCAAACTGGCTAGATGAGTTTGGAATGAGAGTAATTCTCTGTGATCACAAATCTACTGGTGTTGACTACACTACACTACTACTTACTATTTACAACACGCACTGACGTAGCGGCGACCATCGCGGTGCCTTCAACAGAGTGACTGTGACGTCATCGTACCAAAACAGTCACTCTGTTGAAGGCACCGCGATGGTCGCCGCAACGTCAGTGCGTGTTGTAAATAGTAAGTAGTAGTGTAGTGTAGTCAAAAAAAAAATAATCTAGATGAATAGTCCTACTACTAGTAATAGTCTACATAAAGACTACTGGTGTTCTTCCATCATTTCAAATGACTTGTTGATGTATATGACCTCCGTTTCGCTCCAAAATCTTTCCACCTTCAACAGCTAAATCTTCATTTTTCCCCTTTACCCTCAACTTGATGTCATCTATTGATATACATAAAGCTTCCATCTCTTCTATAGTTTTATCACTGGGGAGTCGGTGTCCCTTAAAAGATGTTTTGGTGTGATAGTTTATCCTGGTTCTGTCTGATAGTATGCAATAGAATAATTAATAGTGGGACGTGGGGCATGAAAAAAACATACAATGTGCCATGGGGGGCATGAAAAAATACTGATATGGCATAGGGAGCATGACAAAAAATTGTCAAGAAAACTATTTCTCTTCACCCCCCCCCATCTGTAGTTAATGACCACTGCCTTGGCCCTTCGTACACTGAAAAAAGACTATTGCAAAAAAGTTACATCAGAGATACTGTTTCACCTGAGGCTACTTGCCAATGCAAGCTAAATGGTGTTCGTACCCTGCAGCAGAGAGTTATTACAGATGAGGATGATAGGGAAGCAGCAAAAACACATAGATGGGCGTTATGGAGTGTGGGTACCCAAACTGGGCACTTAAAAAGAGGGGGCCTCACCTTCAAATCAAAAGACTATTCCAACAACAAGAAGACACAAGATTGATGCACAAAGATTATGGAGGGCATCCCATATGTAAAGGATCTATCAGATAGTGTTAGCAGCATTATGGCGGACTATGGTTTCATTGCCTTTTTAAAGCCTAAAACACAATCAGACAGCTTCTGAGAGCCCTAAAAGACAACACATTAGTTGCGGAAAAAGACCAATGTTCTGGTACATGTGTTGATGACATAACTGGACACCGAAAATAGATTTGATCTACACAGAAGACCAAGCAGTACTTCTTCGATCATGTCCATCCCTCTCCACCAACCACATAGACAGAGCCATCACATTTCACTGGACAATGGTAAGATCCTGGATCGTGGCGCAAAAACCTTCAAACAGAAGATTTTTGAAGCATTGTACATCAAGCCGAACCCGCAACAACAACGTGGTGGCCGCCGACCTGCCTGCTCTCTTCAACAACATACTCCTGGGCGTCTTCGATGACGTCACACCATCTTCGTATGACGGATTGGCCGCAGACTGAAGAAAGTCTTGTGAAAGGTTGAAAGCTTTCCATGCGCTTTCATAGAATTCAGCTCGAACCTTTGATAGTTTCCTCTGTACGCTTAAAGTTCATCCCAATACGCCCAATAAAGTTGACAGTTGTATACAATTCGTATGCATAATTTTGCATAGGTTGTTCATATATTGTGTATGCGTTACAGTGATCTTTAGATGAAATTAATTAATTGAACCATTGATGCATTGTTTGTTTATTTAGAAAATTGAATTTGAAACAGACTAGTATTCAAACTCGTATCATGCTCTATATTTACATGTTTTTCCTCTTCCATTTAGTGCTTTAAAAATGTCATTACATAATATGAAAATTTATCTTCGTGGTATATTTGAGCCAGTCTGGCAATTGGTATTTTATCTTATTTGACCTATACCTATAACGCATTGACTTCGTTCATAATTAGCTTCAATAATAATTAAAAGAAAAAAATCCACCCACCTACAAGTGCTTTGGTATGAAGATTGCCGCTAAACTTGGTTTCTCTGGGCTTTGCGCTTCACTAATGTCAAGATAATATGCCCACCACACGATATAGTCACTATATATACACTACTGATACATATTGATCAGCATATATTTTATAAAAGCTATAAACCATACAACTCACAATTAAGTCCATTTGCATTGCTTTCACAATTAGTTTTGCTACATTAACATCATGAATGTGGTGTATTCGTTTTTTCAGTGTTACTAATGCATGTTCTTTCTCGTGCTGCAGATTCAAAGCCTACAGTTCTAAAAGGCAATTGTAAATATTGAAAAACAGATCATGTTAAGTAATAAATTCTAAGGTTGTGTGTTGCATGCTTTTATTGTAAAAATCAAAGGACTCTTAAACAACTATAGATGTTGTTGAAAACAACACGTGAAAGAGCTTTAATAGTTTCACATTAAAGTTTTCACATTCAATGGAAAACGGATTGAAATATCCCATCTATTATTTGGTACCACGTGTTTCAAATGCATTCTAGGGTCTTATACAGAAAAAGAAGACAAAGCAGTAATGATGCAAAAACTTAAATTGTCTCGTTTCTCTGTTTTCCTTGTCTAAAATCAAAGATATTCTCTACAACCTGTATAAAAACTATACAGTCTAGCATATGAATTTACGCAGCCCCCGTTTATTGATAACCTTTCATTTCAATTGTTCGGAATCTGATTTATTCAATACCTGATATTTCAAGCATATGAGAAGTTTTGTTGGATCATTAATTCGAACTGTGCGCCAATGTGGAGGGATACAATATTGAAGTTGCCAAATTATGCTATCACATAAACACTAAAATACAAACTGGGCAAAAACATGTATAGACCAAAATACGAAACCAAGTATAATAAACCATTTTGTACAGAGCACAACCTTGGCAGCAACCATGTTGTCTTTAATACTCTTCTCGATTTGAATCACGGGCGGTAGTGAGAGTACGTTGTGATTATAAATATTCTAGTAGCTAACAAGTTTGTGTTTAATACAATACTTTCTTCATAGCAACAGCTATCACAATTTTCATATATATAACTCACTCCGCCACTGGTTCCACCTGGTAGCTGTTCCCAATGAGGCAGTGGCCGTGGGGTCCGTCAGGGCGAGGATTGCCGTCAGCATCCCTGAAACATGAGTCAAGTAAGCAAGTGATAAGTAACTGTTATATCCATTCTTTCAGGAAAGGGGAGGGGTGTGCGTCAGGAATCACATGGGTTTTGTAAGTGCGAAAGTATTTTGGTGGTGGGGGGGGGGGTGCACGCCTCTGCGTAAGTAGTTGACAGAAACTATCCTGGCTGCTCAATTACTAATCCACTCAGGTTATACATACTAATTTTCCTTCTACACAACCTGTTGGGCATTTATTTTTATGACTGTGACCAACGAAGATTTTGGAAGGATGGACACCTATCTATATAGGCTTGTCAACAAAATAATGAATGAAATAGAATGAAGTAAAAGCTCAACGGGTTGTATAAAACGAGATTTGGATAAAAAAAGTGATTATGATTGCATATTCAGGCATTCATTTTTTAGTTGTTGTTTGTTCAATCCATTACTAGAACCATCATGAGAATGGCTGACGGTGTGATAGTTATCACCACCCCGCATGCTGCTCAGTTCTGGTAAAAGAGCACATACATGTGGCCACAGCTGTGGTAAAAATGCCAATCCCAATCCAGCAAGTTAGAGTTGTACATGATCATAAATGCAAATGATATGAAGTGCCATCACGATGAACTCCTTCAAGAAGATCAGGTGAAATAGTCTTAGGTCATAGACGGACATAATACGGGTATTTACAGCTTAAAATGCAGATTTTAATAGAATGGTCTGTGTCTCTCATTATCAACTACATCTGAGCAGAAAATGTGAACATGACATCCAAAGTAATAATAAACGGAACAAGAAACGTCTTCTGCTCCTTTTAGGGACGGTGCGATATTTACCGGGCAGGGGGACCGGTGCATTTGGTAGGGGGACAGATACTTTTTCAAGGTGCGAAGTAGGGGGACCCTGATGATTTTCATTCTCGTTGGGCATGGGACCGCCTACTTTTTCAGCTGCTGAAATCCCACTTTGACGTGAGCGAATCGCTATAAATTATTCACACGAATATTCATGGGAGGGGACGCGGACTTTTTTATGAATAAAGGTCATGGGACCTCAGGTTTTTTTTTCATCACATCAGCATGGGACAAGACCTTTTTTCAGACAAGTTTTTCGATATGCACCGGTCCCCTTGCCTGGTAAATATTGCACCGTCCCTTACTCTTATAGTTCTGTTAATAGTTGTTGTTGTTGTTGTTTTAAAAAAAAGCTTACATCTTATTATGTAGCGTTGCTGATGATATATGAAGCTTTGCTTATGGTACCTGATATCATCTGCAGCATCGAAGTTGAAATTTCCAAGCATTCCAGAAATCAAGCCTTTGTACGCTGGCGGCATAGATATGAAGGCAGACATTTTCGAACCATTGTATATAACAGAAATCCCATTTTCGACCAAAAACTTGTCATTGTCACTGCCAGGTACCACTTGAAATCCAGGGCCTGTGAATACATCATTTGTTGGAATTTCATCAATCTGAATAAGAAATTAAAATGGGTATAATTATGTAAGTGATTTTAATGATGCATATATCGTTTGCTTGTGAAAAACAATAACGATAAATATTCAAGGAATTGATAGTTAGTCCACTGAGATTGAGTGACTAGGTCCCAATAACTGGAGTCTAGTAAGCTGGCGTTAATACAATGGCATTTCTTTTTTAATTTATCAAAGGAATAATAAGAATAGAACATACCAAGACTTTCCCATCACGTTGAAAGACTATTTCATGGCCACCAAAAATGATTGTGGTTTTTACGAGGACAGAGCGAGTCTTCATTCGTGGCATGGGATGATCATTTCTGCCAATGATCTGTAAATAACATGCCACTGTCACCTATTGTGTGATCGAAAATGCAGAAAGGTGTAAGTCTCAATAGTTTTGTGGTATATTGCACGATTTACAGTGAATGGAAATAAGATCAACACACCTGGAATTCTGGTAGATCGTTTCCAGGTGACTTCTCAAATGTAGATAGGTAATAGGAGCACGTTCCTTGGAAGTTAAGTGTAGCTCCATCATACGTGATATAATGAGCATCTCCTTTAACAATGGCCTAAAATATATACTCGATTACATTAGTGAGGTGAACGATGCACTCAACTTTTAATTGTTATATTGTAAAGGACATATTTATAGCTCTGCCGCATATGACAAATGATTGTAATAACTACATACATGATATCTGCATAAAGCTTAGGAATAGACTACACTGCGATCCCTAGCTCAGTTTATAGATGATTTAACCGAATACTACCCCTTTTGCACACACCGTTGGGGTCAACCCGATGCAGGGGCACTTACATATGAATACGCAGAATTTGCATTAACATTTTAATACTTACGATTAGTCAAACACACAATAACATATGCGAACATGTACAGCAAACTAATATTACTGCATGTCTGGGTTTGATCATTTGACTGCAACATGCTTACGACCCATCCTAGTAGTCCAGTAAACTGTTTAGTCTTAATACCCAGTTCACACCGACAGAGAATCCCGAGCTTTAAATCTGCGAGCAAAGTGCCATCATTTTTGCTTGTCTGTAAAGGTATGGTACATTCTGATACGAATCGGGAGATAAAAGTACTTTCCTACTTGTTATGGTTCTTCGCGATTTGATCCCGCTTTGACGAGTCTTTGATAAGCTTTCTTACGCTTTGATGTGATTATGGCGCTGTAAATCAGGCACATTGGAAAGTGCCCAGATGTCCACTTTCATGGCGCTTTTGACCAATAGGCAATGTAAGACTATAGACTTGGGTCCCTGCTTTGAACCAAGCTCTGATAAGATTTTTTTTGGTTCTGTTATGTTTTGTTATGCTTTAATACGCTATCGAGTTCTGTTATGTTTTGTTATGCTTTAATACGCTATCGGCACTTTCATCAATTCGTCACAGAGCTTCCAGAATTTTTAAACAGTTTAAAAAGATTTGGCACTTCTGCCGAATGTCCCAAGATCTATGAAGACCCTGACGCTCTAATCTAGCTTTGATACGCTATGCTACCTCTTTGCAAGCCACTTTATATTTAAAGCGCCATCAATGCACCGTTGTGTGAACGTGGTATTAACAAATTTACGTTTTTACACAATTTTACCATGGCCACGTTTGACGAAAAAAAAGTTGGACGCTGTTTGCCTTGGGATACTATACTATTCCAAAAGGGTCAACATATAGAACATTTAATACCAACTTTTTTAAATACTATATTCTCTTTTTCGCTGCTTTATTCATCAAACAAATCAAATATATTCTACTAGTTTTGAGATCTTCGGTCTCCTTTTCAATAAAAAAACAAACAAATGAAATTACATATTAATAAAAATATCAAGTCAACATAAATCCCCACAAGATTGTGTCTAATATGGAGAATAACGTCATCAATATACACGTATGTTGCCATTTCGCACATAAGAAATAAGGGTTAAAGTTAGAAACCATGAGTAGCTTCCGAATATTACAAAATATCATATAGTTTACAGCTTTTTCATAATTAGCATAAAGATGCTACATTTACATCATCCTTATGTTATTTATTGTAACAGTTACATTTCAATTCATGCAGAACCTTTGTTATATTAGTAGAGTCATTCTAGGTGAAATGCACCCCAATTTTCGGAAAAATTGCAAGAAATTGTTTTATGATTTTATTCAATAGATATGATGCCCCTATATCCCAGAAAAAAAAGTCTACCAAAATCACCCAATCCGAAATAGCTTTTTTAGACGTTTTTTCAAAATGGCCGCCGGGCATATCGTGAAAAATTATAAAATAAATAAAATCAAAGATATATGGGATGTTCAAAATAACACGTTTAAGCCCCTAAAAGAAATAAAATCAATATTGAAAGAAAACAGAAACACGGCAGCAGAATACGCAAAAATAAAGAAATTAATCCCAACAAGTTGGTTAAATGTTTTTAGAGAAAGCATTAACTTAGATATATCCAACTGTCTCATTCATAACAGACAGTTGATCATAGATCATAGAAAAATAAAAATAAATGGTAAAGAAATCAATTTCTCAAAATTAAAGCGTAAAGATATTTACCAAGCTTTTTTATACCCAGCCAAAGCTCCAAATTGCGTAGCAAAATGGAATTCTGTTTTTACTCAGGAATTAACTCATAAAGAAATATTCACCAACTTGATGGAAGTGAAAGATTCATGTAGTAACAAAGTCTTCAACATACAGTATAAAATCATACATCGGGCTATTTTTAGTGAAACACGATTAAAGCTCATGAATATGTCAGATGGACTATGCACACTTTGTAATGTTTATGGCGAAACTATTGTTCACATTTTTTTAAAATGCCCGAAAATTTGTATAATATGGATCAAGGTACAACAGCTAATTTTTAAAATATTCAATATTGATGTAGAAATAGATGAGAACACTTTAATGTTTGGGTTTAATTATGTTAAAAAGAATATAAGACTAGCTGTTAATTGGATTATTTTCAGTACCAATTGTATTTTATGGAAAAATAGAAACAGTGTTAAATATGGCAAAGAACCTAGTAAATCTGTAACAAGCATATTTAATGAATTATCAAAATGTGCGAAATATGAAATATCACACATTAAACAAAAAGGAATTGGTGAAAGTATTCAAGAAAAGGTAAAAACTATAATCAACACTGATTTTAAATAATCTTCGTTTATGTATATAGTAATTGATATTGAAGTCATAATGATGTATATTGCATGTCTTTTTTATTTATTTGTATATTCCAATTGTAAACTATAGTCTGTAGATTGTATAATTTTAACTCATTTTATGAAATAAATGAAGTGAACACACTTCAAAATAGAAAAAATGTTACCATTCTATTTATGCCAACATCTTATAGTGAACCCACCATGTTATATATTTACGGCTAGATGGAGTCTGATTACACATGGTTCATCTTTTCACCACCAATGACTGTCCTGTCCTGGTGATTGACTTTCATCTGGCTGTCTGTCCTGAATTTTAGTATAAAAAAGAGAGGTCTATGTTACCTATGCATGCTTTAGACAGGATACACGTAGCGCAATTTACATGCTTTACGACCTCATTGATTATCGCAAGGAGATGTATCTGCTAGGAGGAAATACTGGACAGTATGTCCTGGTGCCTTTAGAAAAATTCCAGTTCTCTGAAAATTGGAGCGATAAATTTGAAAATTTAACTATAAACTTCAATGGAGGATGAAGAATATTTGCAGACATCGCACAGCATCATATTAGCATGTAAATGTATGGGGCATCATGCCAAAACCCGGGGTCATTGGATACCTATGAAATACACAGCTGGTTGGTATGCCCTGGTTTACCTGGGATGTGTCTGTGCAAGTCATGCCACTAACAGTAGTCACTAACAGTGGTCCTCAGTAGCTCAGTGGTTAGAGCGTACGACTTGAAAACAGGAGTTGTCTGCGTCGTAAGTTCGCGCCCCGGTCATGGCAGACCCAGTGTCGCCAAAGCCGATACGTCGTACGTCTGTCACTGAGTTGCTGATTTCCACACAGCGCGTCGCCACCGTACAGTGTTACTAGACGGTAGCGACGCCAAGCGGAGGTTCGGAAGCCTCGTTAAAAGGCGTGTCCCGTGTAGAGGAGAGCCACACCTCTGCACGTAAAAGAACTCGCCTAGTTTGAAAACTATAGCTAGTGTGATCCCTCCATTACCCTTGGCTCAGTTGGTTACCTAACCTGCCAAAACAAACCTCCTAACCTACCGCCCGGTGCCAGAGCCCACAAGCTCGAGCCCGGACGGGTGCGTCCCTTCAACGGACGGTGGACAAGGATAATAATAATAATAAAGTCCATAGTTGTGTCATAACTTGTATTACATTTTCTTGTGTTTTCATCATTCTTACGGTGTCACTTGCACGGCAGTATACGACGGGGCTGGGGGGTGGGGGGGCGTATGATTATAGCCTTTCAAGATGAAAGTCCATTCACCATCATTTTTTCCCTAAATACCAGTCACCAATACATGTCATTGTCTTTCACCAATCCACGTGAATTGTAATTGAATACATGTATAGGTTGCATCACATTTTCATCACATTTCACACACGTAAATAGTGGCAATTCCCAATTCACGCTCAAGATTTAGAACAACTCACCAATCACATGTTTGTCCCCCTCTGCGAAGTGCCATAGTTTTTGTGGTGAGAAACAAAATTGATTCGATTCCAAAACAAACGTGTTTAAGCTTGAAATGCCCGGTTATAATGGTACCCTTGGTTATAGTGTATATCATTATGATTTGAGGAGGGGCGGGGTTTACGCATGCGTTCGTGCGTGCATGTGCCTGTGTGGATATTCAAGAATAGCATATAAAGATTCAGCAATCAATGGCTTCCTTGAAGAGTCACTAGACTTGTTCATTATTTTCATAATTTACTGAAACACAGCTACAATAAAAAAGGGCAAGGGAGGCCAATTCCTCCTATGTTTTTGGAGAGTTTTAAGATATTTGTTTTTAAAGTTAATTTTCTGTATGAAAAAGGTCTTAATTCCAATTCCTTTGGGGAGCACGCCCCCCAAACTCCCCTGAATAGCCGCCCGCCTAGTAGGACGTTTGCCGCACCATTGCCTAACATATTTTGCCTCCCATCTTTTGCAATCCTGGCTATGACATTGCACCCCGACAGCTTATCAACAAGTTGCAGCAAGTCAATGTACAAACCCTTTTTTGTGATTTCAGACTGAAACTACCTGGCAACCCTTTCACACTTTCATTCACTCATCTGACTCGTTGGTTTGAAATGTGTACTCATTTCATATTAACGCTAGATCCCATGTAGCATCTAGAATGTACACGCTCAAAATCAGCTGTTTTAAACTGCATTCAAACACACAGCCTCACTGGCAGATCCACGTTTTTTGAAAAAGGGGGTGCACTTAAGAGATTTCATGGGTTTCCTACACACGATCTATGGTAGACATGCCAAAGACCCTGTGAAAATGAAGTATTTTAACGGGGGAAGGGGGGGTCGCCCCTTGCGCCCCCCTACCCCCTGGATCTGCCTGTGGACCTTAACTATCACTAGCACCATGGCCATAGAGATCGATTGCCAATACCCTAATGTAGACATCTTATCTGCACACTGCCTTATCACACTACATGTAGGTGGATACCGCACACCGATACACACGAGAGAGTGATAAGTTTTCGAGTTCATTTGGTTCAGCACTCGGGTGTACGGAATCGTGATGAACAACACTAGACACTGCACGTGTGCTCATTTGCTGCGATAAGATATGCACCTGTTGCTGTTATGGTTCAATCTTTTGTATTGTGTAGCATCCAATTCCACACACCATGCATACATACATAGTAGTGTATATAATTATAATGTCATTCCCTGATGCGTGGTTAATATATGATTGCAACTGTGTCTCCTTTGAATAAGAATTATAAATCTAACTATGCTTTAGTAAACTTGCTCGAGAGAAACATTATATCCTCTGTTCAATCATTTCCCCTATTAGGCTCTTTGATGAAAGCAATATTAGATTAAGATATGCTAGAAGAAGGTTAGTTGGCACTTCCATTGATTTGACAGTCTTCTCAAAATTATCATTAACAATACTGGGTGTTAGAAATAAGTGACCTAACTGCACTTGGTGGGAGCATCCAGACGTGAGTAGGTTTATGTGAAATCAAGTAAGATAAGAATGATGCACGTGGCCATTGGTGACCATTGGTGACCACGAATGGTACCCACGTTTGGGGTAACGTGAAGTCTCCAGTATAAAAGGGCTGTAGAAAATGCACACTCTCATTCGGTGCATTTGATTCAGTTCATCAGTAACCATACAACCATGTTTTGTCTGTGGATCCTCGCTACACTTCTGTGCGCTGCACAGGTGAGATTTAAAGTTAGATATAGAATGGTGATCATTACATTAAGCCTCTTGATTTTTGTAAGTTACATTCAAAATTAGTTTAAAACTAGTTAAAAGGTGTTCATTTGCTGAGCATGCAGATTGATACAATACATAAAGTCAAGCAGCTGAAGTGAAAGCCTCGCGTTTTGTTATTTTGTATGTCAGTATGTATGTATGTTTGTATGTATGTCTCTGGACGAGCTAGGGCATTTACGAATGAACCAATTTTGTTCAAACTTTACACAACTATGAGATATGAGGCAACACTGAAGTGATTTCATGTTAGGCACGTTGCCAATTAACTTGTGCTTTCTACAGGGCAATATATCTGGTCCAATTTTAACATTCTAACTAGTATTGAATGCACAATCATGGATCAATATTTCATCAGCAGCAAAGTCTACTTGTTGATGTTTGATATTTGCTGCTGGCAAGTGAACATTTAGCATGACGAATTTTGTGCAACCAGAAAGCCAAATATTTGACAGAGATCGGTATTGTAATGACCATATATATGCATCAATAGTTAGAAGCCAATGTAATATAGACAGTGGCACTTGTGGCTGATTACATACTTTGTCACTGCTGTAAATCCATTCTGAGGTTTTCTCCTGATATTCTTAAAG
>CM032666.1:16302474-16404377 GCA_019095985.1 Streblospio benedicti | reverse complement strand
ATTCTTCTTATTCGCCAACAAAGCACTTTCCTCCATGCCATCAGTAGTAGTGGCAATGCCGGAACCTTTGCAGCTTCTTTTCCTCGTACACTAAAGCTTGCTTGCGTAGCTTAGTTTTTAGATCATCTCCACGAGTTTCAAAGTAACAAAATTTTTTTAGATCAAACTACCCAACAATGTGACCACTTGGTCCTCCTCACTTACAGCACAGTCAATCGAGGCTAATCTCTCTGTAAGAACTTTCATCTCCTTCAGATGTGTTTCTACTGACTGAGTTTCTGACATTTCCATTCTAAAGTATTGTTTCTTTAATATCAGCTTATTACCGAGTGTGTTGCACTCATAATGTTCATACAATGCTTTCCATGCTTCCTGAGCAGTATCACATGATGTCAAATATAGCTGACTCGAAGACATTGACAACACTATACAGGCTAGAACCATCTGAACCTTACCATTCCACTCTGCTATAGCGGCATCGTTAGCACCAACAGGCATTGTACCAGTAACATGCTTCCACAAATATTTGAGAGCAACATGTGCTTGATTTGGAACTTCCATGTCGACCAATTATTTGTTTCAATTTATCTATTGACCAACGCCCAACGTCCATTCCTGCCGCCATCTTTGAAATTTGACAGATGTCTTTGAATAATACATGTTATCGGAGTTCTAAAATCAGCATCGAGTATAAGCCACTGCGTTGTTGCGACATCAACAAACAGCGCAATTGATTATGAGTATGTCGCTGTGTCCTAATTCGAAGCGAGGCTTTCACGTGTTGGGAGTAAAGTCAATAACATTGCTGTCATTACTATTTGTTTTTACCGAAGATTAGATTGCTATTGTTATCTAACAGACAGGAATGCCGAAGGGAAAAGGCAACAAGGGGAAACAAAAAGGTACAGTGTATTTGATTTTCTGCTTTATATGAGCTGTCAAACTATATTTACACATATATTTGTGTTCAAAATAACCTGGTATGTACCAATATGAATAGTAATATGTAGATTTATCATTCTTTTTCATGTAATTTCATTGGTTATCATGATTCAGAAGTACCGATAACCGGAGGGTTATCACCCCCTCTTCGAAGAGGGGTGATACTATGGTTATCATGCTTATTCTCAGCGGACTACTTTTTTCAAATTCTTCAAGATAGTCACAATGTCCAGTCAGCAGCCCAAACGAAGAAGGATAAATCTGTGATTTATTCCGACAGTGAAAGTGACTGATTGCTATCAAATCAGTTTACCCGGCTTTATTTGTTTTAGTATAATTTGTATCATTTGTATAAATATCACACTTCTATTTTGTTTTATCACAGTTTATGACTTCTATATCCTCGCAATGAAGAATGAAGAATGAAGAATATGATGCACTACTATGTAGGGTAAACATACTAAAATCAGTTCGTTTCATGACTTGGAGAATGAAAATTATCCATTGCAACATTAATTTGATTTTTTTTTTCATGAATATACTCGACAACAAAAACAGTAGATCTAGTGAAGTTCTTGTGGAGATTCGCATGCTTTGATATGAAATTTAGTAGGGTTATAGTTGAGTTTTAACATGCGTGGTACTTTTTAGTACATTCAGAACCAAGTAGACTTATACAGTCTTTGACTTGGCCTGGGTGGGGATCGAACCCCGGACCTCTGGGTCAACTGCGCCGCTTAGCGACTAGCCAACAGAGCCAACGCCATACCAACTACGCCATATCCACAAGGCTAAAAACCTTTGCTTCAATGACGTATTGATACCCACTACTAGCTCTGATGTCATGTCTTACGTCCAACGTATGTCCACGATGGTTAAGTATCTCCTTTATAGTACTGAGTAGATCTAGTGAAGTTGTTGTGGAGATTCGCATGCTTTGATATGAAATTTAGTAGGGTTATAACAGTACTGTTTAAGCCGTGACCTTCCTTTTTGAGTTTGACACCTAGATCTAGACGAAAAAAAATCTTGCGTTGACAATATCGCATGATTTCTACAGTTGATTCAAGAGAAATATGATGACCTACGCACTTATTTATGTGGCATTTAACAGATGATAAGAATATATTGAGGAAACCATTCAAAATATCACTGGGATATTTGATGACAATTAATAAAACGTGATATTTTGTTTGAAGCGGGGAAAATTCGGGATGATTTAAAATAGTGTGGTGATTATGGAGTGTATTTCTACGCGATCTACATATATGGATTTACTCAACAAATTCCAGAATTAAAAATGTTTTTTTAGGATAGTTACTTTTAAAGCCGTATGTCAAACGTTTAAAGCAGAATGATAAATACAAAACCATACATGGCTGCTACATGTATAAATTATTGGCTACTGAAGCTATTAATGTGTTGATATCAGTGTATCATCTATATATAAATACGCTAAGGGTTTTCAAACTTACACGCATCACGCAATATTGGCTGGGCGGAGACAGCTCGCGTTGGTCTCAAATCTATCTCACGTACCTTCTGTCTTGCAACGCAGCATTCATTTCCCCTTTCCTGTCTGGTTTTCGTGTATTTCAAGATTTATTTCAAAATCGGTCCAAATTGCCATCCAAACGTCCTTGCCCTTGGCCTTCAAGTACTGCAGCATGGAAGCTGGTGCACCTGCCTCATAGTATTTGTTGCATATTGATTTAGCGTCACGTAGAACGTCTGGCGTTCCACCAACTTCAAAGCAGGGAAACATAACGCCCTCTTTCGGTGAGACGGACTTTGATTGTGTAGATCTATTATGTAAGCATATCAAACAGTGTAGGTTCTATTTTGTGAATTTCTTGGGTTATATGGCTGTGGGTGGTGTCTGAACATGCTTGGGTGCAGTCAGAATGGGCGTGAGTATTGGTAGAACAGTGTGCTGTTAACGGGTGGGACATATTTGTAATGATTATATCCTGCAATCAGGTGTGTAGATCTACTAGGCAGTGTCAAGACTGATGGAGGGGCTGGTGGAGGTAGAACAGTGGTGGGTGCTGTCAGGACGATGGCTGAGATGCTGCAGACCAGTATTATACAATTTTCATTCTTAAATAGAGTAGCGGGTAGATGAGTATTGGGGGTTTTACTTAAGAAATAAGGCATGTGCATATATATCCTGTAACTGATTTGTCGTCCTCACGGGTACGCATTGACTTTCAAGGAGCATTTTCCTACATCTGTAGCAAAGCGGATGGCAAGCAAGTTTAAACAAGGGAAAAGGTGGGAAGTTGCACAAAAAAGATATGCATTAAATTGGGCTAATATTATTTATTTTTTGTACTCCCTGAACCTATAATGTTGCAAAGTACTCCTGCCAGTGATATTGCCCGTGATTTTCACGGGGTCTTGCTAGTCTTTATAAATATACAAATACTCAACGTTTAAAAGGTATTTTTTTTTTAATTGCAAAAAAAATCACTTAATGCAGTACTACCTATGGCTACAAAGCCCCTATATATAGAATAGGAGGTATATACTATAATTATTGTAGGGTTATTCAGTTCCTTTCACAAAACCTAATTTATTATTAAAAATAATTTGTTAATTATTTTTACTTTTAAAATGAAGCTGTGAACACCAACACGGTAAAATTGGATCAAAATGGACAGCTGGAGATCATGTTGTAGTTTTTGAAATGTTTTGTTTTACAACTTGTGTATGTTTTTGTTTTAAAGCTCACATGATACACTAGCAGCGAGGTATTAATTTGTAAAATTGCCACAAGCACGTGATTACAGATATAAAATAAAATTTATGTCATAGTTCATGTAACTAAAATATAACTTTTCAATTTAGGCACATGAATAAAACTTTCCTGTGTTATATTTGCTTATTAATCAGACCATGTTTTATTTTTGTAAAAGATGAGAAAGTGGTGTTTCAATGTAACATTTCTGAGCAATCTATAATGCCTCTAATATCGGGTATTGAATAGAATCTTTTTGGTTTTGAGTTATATACATGTTCTTTTTCTGGCCACCTAACAAGTCTCTTTTAAATAAGCGGCCATTGCAGTGAGCCATGAATTTCTAATAGTCGAACAAAGAGTCTCTGAAATATTAAAACGTGTGGCTAAGTCTTTTAACAGGAGACCCAGTTGCAGCCACATTAACACTAAAAAGAAATTCGTCTTCACTTGTGAGTTTCCTTTCAGGGCCAAATTTCTTGGGGCTCTTGGTAAATTTCCTAACTTTTGTTGAGACTTTACTGAGACCTTGCCATCTTCGGCGAACTAAAAAGGCGATATTTTACAATGCAATTGATCAAAAAAATAAATTTTGTTTTTATTCCAGTGAAAAATTCAGTTGCTACATCAGTTTTGAGTATTGTTTTTACTGTTGCTGGATATGACTGGTTTGAATTCATTGCATTTTTTGTTTTTAAAGTTGTTATTTGATTCTTTAGTCTAAGGTTTTCGTTTTTTAGTTTACTATTAGCTTCTAGAAGATCCTGATTTTTCTGTTTCAGTGACACATTGTATAATCTCAACATATATATGACAATAGTCACAGCTACATTGTACGATTGGCTTGGTATTTCAAAGGTGGAACTTGGTTGTGGCTTGTCAGTTGATGTGAACTCAGGTGGAAATTCTGGTGGCTCATCAGTTGTTGTTGTATTTGCTCTTTTAAGGCACCGTGCTGCACGTTCGGGATCAACTTTTCTTTTTTTGGTTTGCAGTGGCTGCTTTTTACCCTGTATCAAGTTCAATTCTGGATACTGGTGGTCAGTAGATGGTCCTCCATTGACAAAGTGGAAACTACATACCCTCTGCTTTGACTTAGGATCCAGGTATTGATGGGGTTTATTGTCGCCTCTTCTTTGGAAGGGACGGATCCACCTCTCCCTTTCTTCTGGATTCTTTTTCGTTTTTTTGTTGGAAAAGGATGTAGACTGAAAGTGCAAGTAATAGAATGCTGTTTATTGAATTCCATGATAAATTGTAGAATTACTAGTATTTTATATATTTACTGTACTATTGAACTTTCATTGTGTATATAGCAGCTATAGTATATAGCAATTATGTTGAAAATTAAATGATTAATCTGTGAACCAATTTGTTCTTGATATTACAGTGACACCCATTTGGTAATGAAATTGTATCAGCTCTGAATATATCCATTAAGTAAACTAAAATATACCAGAAAGGCTCAGCACAGGTACAAGACTCCGAAGCATGAAGTACACCATGTAAGGAACATATTTCTCCCCTCCACCTCAACAACTGATAATCTGATTACTACATCCAATGGCATAGCAAGTTCTCGATGTACTCATATTGTGTTATAGATCTAGATATGAAATGCACAACTTGATCATATAAATACTCGTATATTGAAAAATTTTCCTTCAACAAATATTCCAAAACCAATGCTGCAAAAATCCTTCTTCCATTTCATAACAAATGATCATAGTAGTAAAAATATTATATATATATCTACACATGTGCACAATATGTCACACATATCCTTTGAATATCAGAATTGTTCGTAGAGTCTATATAATTTAAGTCAACTGACATCATCCGTCTTCTATAAAAATTGAATGAATTGATAGTCCTTTATCATAAAATAATGCTATTTGTAATTGTCAACGGTATACAATAAAGATATCCAGTATAAATATTAGAAATATGAGTGCACAATATGAATACGGAAGTGAACACACGCGGTTTGTTTACTCCCCAAGCCGGAAGTAGGTCACATTGGCGGAATCACAACAAATTGTTCCACATGATCCTGGGCCCATACACTGTCAACTAACTTAATCATTTAAACCGGGATTTTGTCAAAATTTCAGACTGAAATCCCCTGGCAAAACCCTTTCACACTGAAAATGAATTCATTAATTCAATTCCTCATCTGACTCGTTGGTTTGAAAATGTGACCATTGCCTAGTAGGACGTTTGTAACATTGCCTAACATATTTTGCCTCCCATTTGCAATCCTATGACATTGCACCCCGACAGCTTATCAACAAGTAGCAGCAAGTCACTGTACAAACCTGTTTTTGTGATTTCACACTGAAACTCCCTGGCAACCCTTTCACAATTTCATTCACTCATCTGACTCGTTGGTTTGAAATGTGTACTCATTTCATATTAACGCTAGGCCCCATGTAGCATCTAGAATGTACACGCTAAAAATCAACTGTTTCAAATTGCATTCAAACACACAACCTCACTGGCAGATCCACGTTTTCTGAAAAAAAGGGGGTGCACTTATGAGATTTCATGGGTTTCATACACACGATCGATGGCAGACATGCCAAAGACCCTGTGAAAATGAAGTATTTTAACGGGGGAAGGCGGGTCGCCCCCTGCGCCCCCCTACCCCCTGGATCTGCCTGTGGACTTTAACTATCACTAGCACCATGGCCATAGAGATTGATTGCCAATACCCTAATGTAGACATCTTATCTGCACACTGCCTTATCACACTACATGTAGGTGGATATAGCACACCGATACACACGAGAGAGTGATAAGTTTCCGAGTTCATTTGGTTCAGCACTCGGGTGTACGGAAACGTGATGAACAACACTAGACACTACACGTGTGCTCACTTTCTGCGATAAGATATGCACCTGTTGCGAAAAAGCCTCCCGTTTTGTTATTTTGTATGTCAGTATGTATGTATGTTTGTATGTATGTCTCTGAGCGAGCTAGAGCATTTACCAATGGACCAATTTAGTTCAAACTTTACACAACTATGAGATATGAGGCAACACTGAAGTGATTTCATGTTAGGCACGTTGCCAATTAACGTGTGCTTTCTTCAGGGCAATATATCTGGTCCAATTTTAACATTCTAACTAGTATTGAATGCACAATCATGGATCAATATTTCATCAGCAGCAAAGTCTACTTGTTGATGTTTGATATTTGCTGCTGGCAAAGTGAACATTTAGCATGACGAATTTTGTGCAACCAGAAAGCGAAATATTTAACAGAGATCGGTATTGTAATGACCATATATATGCATCAATAGTTAGAAGCCAATGTAATATAGACAGTGGCACTTGTGGCTGATTACATACTTTGTAACTGCTGTAAATCCATTCTGAGGTTTTCTCCTGAAATTCCTAAAGTTCGTAATTGTAAAAGTAGACATCATTTTACTATACATTAGTAGGAAAAAACAAAACTACTCTTAATACTATTATTACTGCATACAACTTTGTATCATGATACAAAGTTGAGGTTTTATATATATATATATTATATATATATAATATATATATATATATATATATATATATATATATATATATATATATATATATATATATATATATATATATATATATATATTATATATATATATATATATATATATATATATATATATATATATATATATATATATATATATATATATATATATATATCTTACTTGCGCATACGTCAACGTTGTTCTAGTGACGCCGTGTTCTTTGAACGATTTTGATTTAGTTGATTGAAGCTATTACTATTGGTGCGCTTTGGATGGTTAGGGAACCATGATTGATTTTCCTCACTGGTTGATGTATTGGCGCTTGCCTACATTCATGTTGATCATGTCTTCACACCTGTAGGCCTCCCCTATTGGCGCCCCCGTGGTGGCCTGTGAGACAATGGAGCCACAGCACAATGCTGAAGCCCAGAGCCCTGACACCGTCATCACAACACTCACCGCAGAAGACAATGGAGATGGAACCTTCAACGGTAGGTAGATTAATGAATTCACAAATAGCAATAGAGTAAAGTTTTGAGTGATGAAAATAAGCGTTGCTGATTATCATTTTGTTGAATTTGCTGATCTTATTTCAGTGACACTGGCTGCCAATGATGAGAATGTGCCTTTCAAGGGCGTCTTCCTGCAGGCGAGACGTGAGGGCTCCACAGAGGCCCAGGGCGTGTTCAGTGAATTCGACCAGGATGTGTGAGTAGGATGTTTATTCAATGCATCAGAGCCCTAGGCTATGTGATTTTTTGTAATGACTTGGAGGTAGCTGTTTCTGAGGAATGAATGAATGTCAGCTGATTATATGATGTCTATAGCATCAAACCTTCATTTGGAATGCTATTTACAATATCATTAGAATGCAATCTGTGTTGTTCGAAGAACTTGTTTGAATGGTCGAACTTTCTCAGTCGATTACTGTAATGAAATTCATATATTCATGAGGAGTTTGGCAAAAAGTGGACCAATATTGTTTTTAATAAATTTGCAATTTTGTATTTTAGTCTGCAGCCCCGTCGTTGTCCTCGTGGTGAAGAAGGACCCATCAATGGCCTGACTCACGTGCGTGGTACAACCAAGACCATGGTGTCTGCCCTGTGGAGCCCACCAGCCGGGGAGACCGGTAGCTTCCAGATGATGTGAGTGCTGCCATTCAGAAGGAATAGATAATCACCATGCGCTGGCGTATGAACGGGGTGGGTTTGTAAGAAAGTGGAATGTGGGGAAGAAAGGCAGAAGAATCAGGGGTGTGTGGAAAAAAGGCCAAAAAAAGAGGGATGCGGGATTTCAAGGAAGTGGGAAATAAGGAACACGCTTTAAGATTTGTGGGATGTGGGGAAAAGGTAGAAAAAATGGAGAATGTGGGAAATAATGTCACAAAAACTAGGGATGTCGGATTTCTAGACCAATATACCAATTATACCCCCCGCCCCATCCCAACCAGCCCCCCCCCTTGGGGCGGGGTGTGGACACTAGCATTTGATTTGGGTAGGTATGCTCGACGGTGGGTTCACAATAGGGTGTCTTATTTTTTTAAATAAAGGATCTTGAATATGGTTTATTCCGAATTAGGGGGTCTTAAATATTGGTGTTTAAAACAATACGTTGAATCAATATGACACTTAAAGGCAACAACACAATATCACCGTGCTTCAAAATTTTTTTGCAAAAGTGTAGGTCTTTGCTTTGAAATTTACAAAAATGTGTGTGTGTGTGGGGGGGTTGTCTTTGGGGTTTGGCTGTCCAGAAATAGGTGGTCTTTGATATTTTGTCATCTCAAAATCGGGGGTCTCTCTGGGGAGCACATATAATACCCAGCCGGACTGTGGAAGACCACCATTTCAAGTAATAATACACAACAAGGTAGGAAATCGATATCATCTTCAAGTTATAACAAAACATGAAAAACAAGTATTTCTATGCAAGTAAGGGCCGAGTCATTATTTAAGAAGTGGGGAGGGGTTGGAAGTTTTTCTAGACATCGGTGTTTCTAACTTCTGACCCCCCACGGGTTTGCAGATCAAACATATGACCCCCACGGGTTTGGAATTCAAACATATGACCCCCACGGGTTCGCAAATCAAACATATGACCCCCCCCCCAACATCGAAATATATGCCTGAAATATGAACTTCCGACCCCCCCACTTTAGTATATATAACTTACCTAGAATATGACACCCCCATTTCCATATGCAATGTGTATGTATTAGCATAGCATTGTACTGTCATATCTTCAGTACAAATTTGCAAAAATATTTAGCTTTATTAATGAAACTATGAATGAATGAAACTAGTTTTACCCAAGTTTATTAAATGCAATAAACAAAATGTAATACAAACTGTATATATTAACTTGTCATGATATAAAAGGACTGATGCTATTTAATTGAATTTAGAGAAAACGATTTAATCTTCAATCTGTTATTTTGAAAAAAAAGTAAAAGAATTTATATTGTATTTTCCGAAAATAAAAGTTAGTGGTTAGTCGCAAGACAATTAAACATAATATAACTCAATCTTGATAAAGGGATTCATATGCCATTTCATAAGTTGCTTGCAGTGGCTCAGACAATTGCTCTAATATAAAAGAGCCAATGAGGTATTATCAAAAACTCTAAATTCAATTAATAGCACCAGTCCATTCATATCATGACAAGTGAACTTGGATATATTTTTAAGCAGTACAAATTCTTGGGGAAGGCACTAGTTACTTAAAGAATTTTTTTTCTATCCAATCACTAAAATCCTCTGTCAAAAGCATTTTGGCAAATATGAGCAAGTGTTGAGGTTGACATATGAAACTAGATACAAAATTACAAGATATTTTATACAACCAAATGATTGATCACATACCAAAGAAATAGATCAGGACATTCTTCCAACATTTATTAAGAAATATAAATGCTTGCCACGGCCCCTTTCAGTAAATTTACAAAATTTGAACATTTCACCCCCCAGTAAAATTTCAAGAATCAGAATATTTGAGCCCCCCATATTCTTCCATTTTAAACTCCTGACCCCCCCCCCCCACACACACACACAACTTCCATTTTGAAACGTCTGACCCCCACAACATCCAAATTCAAATCAAACATCTGACCCCCCCCCCCCATTTTTTTTCCAACCCCCACGGCTTAAATAATGACTCGGCCCTAACAACATAAATACTTGTTCTGACAAGAGAGAGAGTGAGAATAACTTTGACTTACATTGACTGGTCAACAATTTAATGCAGGGCCACCATCGTGGAAATCAACAGTGGAGATGAGAAGCGTCACTGGGTCGGTCAGACAGCCAACATTAATGTGGAGTAAAGAAGAAGAAGAAGCAGATTGAGTGAATGATTTGTGCTTTTCTTACATGGCTTTGTAACAGTTTGTACATTGTAGTTGAAAGAAAATAAATGATATTTGGTTTATATATAGCGTTAATTTGATATAGCATGTCTTGTTGGGAATTTGCAATCGATGAATTGATTACAAAAAGGGGTGGGTTAGTGGGCCTAGAATCTTAAGTAAGTATATATGCAGTAGGACCTAACAAGTAGAGAGAGCTACCCCATCACCCCACGCTTGGCGAAGAATATAATTCGTTACGTATACTTTCACATCATACTAAAGTGCTACACCACAATTAGTACTTTGTTACACTTAGTGGATAACCTAGTTATTTACTTTATCACAATATTGTAAAATATTGGTTTGATAGACGACTTACAATGACAAGATACACTGGCAACAAGAAAAAGGATATGATATGCACCAGAATACAGGTCAACATACAGGGTGTTCAGGCTTGGTGTTGGTTTTTTTAAGACAAAAATGTACGTCAATTCGGAACACGAGAGCAGTAGGCACAGTGGACTAAATGTAATGGAGTTTTGATGTGACAGAAATTCAGAATCAAACACAAATGTTATTCAAAAGCAACATTTATACAATACATTTAACAATGATTCCATTTGTGTAAGATATACAAGAAATTAAGAGTAAAAGATAATGTACACTCTGCTTACATTTATCAGACATCAATAATTTAACTTAAATCAAGTAATCTTTAACTATGTTTTTTTTTCCTAATGAATAAATGTATTATCTCACTGAGTGGTTTTATTTATAGCTAATGTATATAAAAATAAGTTGACTCTAGCTACTACGAAAAAAAAAGAAAAGCTAAAAATGCAAAAGAAAGAAAGCTACATCGCACTCCGAATAGTGTAGACCAATCTACATTATACACAAATATACAGCTTTGTTACTTCAAACAAAGGACGATCCTGTAATATTAATCAGACTATTAAGTTTGGTTATACGGACAATCGATTGAAGCCCTAATAAGTACATTGTATGGGTAAAAAGCTTACAAGTTTCTGTTGTAAATATCGTTGGTTTAAAGTAGGCTAATAAACTGTATTTTTTGTTGATATAGTCTCCGAACTGTCCCCTAGCTCCTGATGGTCTCTGTCATTTACGCCTCCTCGTCAGAATCGGCCTCCGTCTCGCTGGTCTCCGTCATGGAGGAGCTCTGCTCGGTCAGATCAACCTCTTCATTGTTCTCGTGCTTTGATCTCCTTCGTATAAGGACAATTGTGATGATTATGACTGCCCCGATTAGAAGGAGAGCGAGTGCGCTCATGCCACCTATGATGTTCGGGTTTCCCCAATGACGCTTCTTCGGACTCGAATCTCGATAGCTATACTAAAATCACAAAATTCATATCCACCACTATACCTGAGATGTCTAAAAAGATAGTGAGATAGTGAGACACCCCCCCCCCCGCCATCCACGAGCCTCTTAGCACATAGTGGCAAAGATTATCTAGCCTGCTTGAGCAAGCGCTTTTACCATGGCACAGTTATCCCATCCATTCAACACTCGAAGGGCTTCAAACCAGTATAGTGTCTCAAAATGCAACTAGAAAATGGTAGATTAACATTACATCGCATTACAGTCATTCTAATATATGACCTACTTTTACTTTTGACTGTTTGAAAGACCCCATCATAGGAAAGATTTATACTTCAGACAAATTTTCAGTAATCATTCATAAATTTACATTAGACCTATAATAAGTTACCTGTTGAGGAGATTCGCTTGAAGAATTGACTTGTCCTACTTCATTTCCGGGACCATCGATGGTAGACACCATGATGGATGATTTTGGATTTTCCTTCGGGTCTGAGGATATGGAAGGTTGAGTGGATGTGGATGGGGTTGTAGCAGTGCTCATGGTAGTAGGTTTGCTTACATGACTGCAGTTTTTCTCCAAATACATTTGCTCACAGTTGATATGTTGGTGACAGTAGTCAAGGGCGTCAGCACTGCATGGAGCTTCAATTATGCTAAAATGATCTAGAGCTATGATTGAAAGATCTGAGAGTTTCGCAGACAATAAAAACAAATTGTTGTTTTCATCATCAAGAGTGGTGCTATTACTGTACTGAATCCAACATGGCATGTTTTTACTGATTTTCTTCTTCGCAAGCCAAACATATATTTCAGCATCTTGGGCATCCCTTGATTTTGTCATAGATTCGTAAACATAGTACCAGAACTGAAAACAAATTTCACGGCCACTACCTTTCTTTGATGGATTGAATTTCAATATTGGTGTCTTTATGTCGGCAACAACAGAATTCCCTTTGGTCAGCTTCTTGATACTTAGGAATTGGGTTCCGAAGGCAGCCCCCGTCGGCTGGAGGTCCCCGCCTCCTGCCGTCCTTACCAATGCGCATTTGCCATCACTGGGGTCATAGCTTATCTTACCATAATCCTTCTCGAAATCACACCTATAGGGCAACGTTACTGTGTTGCAGCTACCACCATCAAGCCATATTGGCTTGGGTTCCCACGCTGGGCACTCTGCGGAAAAGTCCTCTGTGTCGTTGAATGGCGGGAGCATAGCAGCTACGAGAGAGGCACATACTGAGCCCAGAAGCACAATCTGGTGAGCAGAGCACAGCCTCATATTAGTAACTCTGACCGTGGGTTTCCTAAATTATTATATTGGCCACGGTGAAGGTACATTGTAGATTCATATGAACACTGACCACCGACTTGCTGAATGCCTGGGAGTCTCAGTGATTTGTGAAATGATCGTAATTCGTATGAAATTTAATTTCAGTCTACGCTTGTTTAGCCCTTATCATCTTTGGATTTTCAATGCTTGTAGTATTGTTGGTCTCATTTTAAAGCATGCTTTTATCCATGTTAGCAAATCGCAGACAACATACTCGTATACTAGTATTCAAAACATGATTATTGGTTATCTGAGTGTTAAACATTGAAATAAATCTATTCCAAGCAGCTGAAAATTTAACGTTGTACGGGATTAGACACTTATGGAAATGATTTTCTACGTCCGCCGCAAAATAATCCCTCTTTTTAGGAGTGCAAAAAATGCACTTTTTCAAAGTAAAAGCCTCTCACATAAAAAGTATTAATCTAATCATGTTCATATTGCACACGCATATATTTCAATTGCTCCTCTTTGCGACAAATTTGTTTGTTTTTGCCATAGTAATCATTTCATATGAATAAATCAAGACCCAAAGATGGACCTCTAGTTCTCATAATCCGTCACGTACAGTGCTGTAACTTCTGTCTCCAGTGTCTCTTTCCCATGAAATTTACAGATCACAAAGATTTTATCCATCCAAACAACATCTGTAAATATGGTTATATGACACGACCTGGTTTGGAAATAGGATGGCTAAACACACGACGTCCTTGTAAAAACACTCTACTTTAACTTTGCAGCAGATTTGAAACGTTCCAAGTCTAGAAGTTCTGTTTTTTGGCTAAAAATTCGAAATCTGCAACTTCTCACGGTTAAAACCATGTACTATAGTACACATTTGGTAGTACATAAAACCACCTGCAATAGATTTCTTAGTACTGCTCCCTGACGTTTACACGTCTAGACGTAAGTGCGTCATCAGATCTACAGAGTTAAGCTTGTCACAAGGCTTTCATATTTTAGTTTGATCATCCTCCTTGCCAATGATTGGTTAAAACCTGTTGTAGAACCCTTCCATAAGATCACTTGTGTATAGTGAGCAACCGTGTTAAATATATATGTGACCTTTAGGTTCTATATATAGTTAGCCAGATCCAGTTAGCACATGAGAAAGTTAGATCTAGATCAATGACAATAAGTTAGCCTTGTCTTAATGCTCTTATATTCTAACATCTTAATCATTATCAAAGATTGTTTTAAGAATGCAAATGAATGGGTCTATAGGTAAAGAACACGTTAGTGACCATTATTACAACAGATTCCATGTCATATCATATATAGACTATAGTCTATAACAAATACTGACTAACTCACTTTCTACACATCTGGGCATGATATTCTGAATGTAGGACAATAAAGTTAGCCTAGTTCCAAGGCCATCATATATTTCAAACATCACAGATTACTTGGATATTGTGCTTAATGAATCCCCAACAGGCCCTGCTCCAAATATCTACTTGAATAGATAACCATCGATTACCTTATTATGGGTTGAGAGATAATTACTATCAATGATCGAACACAGTAAATACAGTTAATATCTTTATTTCACTAGATGAATTTTACAAACTGAACAATCACATTAATAACATATTCAACATAATCAACATGCCCCCCACCACTAATGTGAGTAGGTTATTGCAAATAGCCAAATTTAACATGGAAGCAAAATGAGCTAACACACACACACAAACCACACACACACACACACACACACACACACACACACACACACACACACACACACACACACACACACACACACACACACACACACACTGATTTGAGACATAAAAATAATGATTTGTCCTGAAGTAGATTGTCACAGAACCTATGCTCTAATCCATTTGGCACTGAAGATCGCTGAATATCTTCATACATAAAATCATAAAATGATTTTGTATATTAACATTTATTTGATGATAGATACATGGAAACTGTATGTTTTCCAATCAAAATTAGGACGAAATCAGTGTGTAAATTTTTGTATGGGGAAGACCTACTGCTATACAATTGTATATGAATTGAACAATATCTTATTTAATATTTTGTATACATGTCTTAATTGACAATTAGAAACATGAGTAAAAGTGATAACAGACATTCAATAAATGCTCTGAATAGTAACTATTGAATAATTAACTTCACAGTATATAATGAAATGAAAAAACTTTATTAAATGGATCTCACAATATCTATCCAATTTAAGTCTAATTCAATCATTGCTTTGTAAGTAACAATGAAATCCTTTGAAATTTATGGTCCAAAGTGGATGCTGGATAAATTTTGATTTAAATGTTTTTAATATAAGACTGATATAGGTATAATAAGTATAGGGCTTAAATGCGATTGTGAGTGGCTTGTCAACATTCTCTAAAGCCTGAAATGTACTGGTAGTATGTATGCTCATCAGGTTGAGAACAAATCAATGCATGGGCAATTGAATATAACAATATTGTATTCAAATTTGCATATACAGCCCTCTGAAACACAAACAGATCAAAATAAAGTAAATTCTTATAAAATTAACAATTCATTGGCATGCAATTATTATGTAGCATATATCCACCCCAAAAAAAGCAGTATAATAGATATAGCAAAACAGAATAAAACAAAATAAAATCAAGATTAAGGCATATATATAAACTCATCAAATAGCAAATGCAAATCATAAAATAATATAAGAATGATAAATCATAATAAATCATAAAATCATAAAAGTGGAAGTGGAATAGATAGTGGCATTATGTCTACCAAAAAAAAAGCAGTATAATAGATATAATAGATATAGCAAAACAGAATAAAACAGAATAAAATCAAGATTAAGGAATAACTCATCAAATAGCAAGTGCAAATCATAAAATAATATAAGAATGAAAAATCATAATAAATCATAAAATCATAAAAGTGGTAGTGGGATAGATATAACACAAGATCTTCAGTTTGCAGAATGTAACTGGAAAATACAAACTCATAAAAGAGAAATAAAAAAAGTAGAAAAAGTAAAATTATATGGAAGATTAAGGAAACTCCCAATGAGAGAAAATGCCATAAAATTGCTAAAATTGATTAAAAACTCAGGGATTTTCATTTATTCCAATTTCTCGGAAATCTAAATGTTACACTTCATCAAATTGTGTTATTGAAAATAGATTTGAAGTTTAAATATTTAATCAGCACTGGTTTTGTACAAAGGACTTAGCATACAATAGCTATGCATGTACATGTTGGTATTTGGCATGTTAATGAAAAAACATTGAATTCTTTTTCATTTTCTGGGAAACAGATTGCACATTTAAAACACAGGGCATATGTTCATAACTCGCAATAGCATCTGAAATAGCACTCCAACTTAGAACAAGTATTTCACTATTTTTCATTGATACTGACAAAATCTATCAAGCGTAAATAACAATATTTAAATTAATTTTCATCTATATTTAATATGATACCATAATCGTTGTGAGATCCATTTAAAAAAGAAAAAAAATAATAGACTTTTAAATGCAACACTCTTTAAGCCAATCCCACAACAAATTTGACAATTATTTGGTGAGGTTGGATGACAAACTTTTGTGGTATGGGGACATTCAGCCATTGATGACAAGATACAGTATCTTACAATGAACTACAATTATGCAATTACATATGAAAATTTATCTCAGTAATATTAACAACTAGATCGAAAGTGCTCAAATAGCACAGCATCAATAAAACAATGTTGACTCATTGGCAATAAAGAAGTTTGCTTTATAATTAATAATCCTATCACTGTTCAGAAAGCACATACCATCTAGTCAAACTGACTGTATAATTGCAATGTTTGATGACTTATGCCAATAATCCATTCCACCAAAAATAATTCATATTGTATACAAAGTCATCATGATGCTTGACATTCGCTTCTGCCTCTGCCTGGTCTGCCTGTACACCTGTAAAATTCATAACATTCCTTACTGCAAATGCATCTAAATACAAATACAGTCAATATTACACAATATTGCCAAAGCCAGGTGAGGATTGAATACAGATACTATGATGAAAAACTACATTGAAAGCACTGAAGTATTATTCTAATTGACGCATTCCCTAAAAAAAATATGAAAATTTTTCTCACCAAAATAAATGAAGGTGATCGGTGCTTCGTAGTACTTACGATTCATTGCAACTGTAAAAAAAACATGATTGTAGCAAAATATAATCTTAGCTTACATTTTTATCTCTAGCCTGTATGAAGAGCAGCAAGTATTCACAACATATATCAATATGTTCTTTTTATTTAGTTGAAGAGAAAACATATAGAAAATTTGAAAAAATATATATATATATATATATGTAGATATTTACATACACACACCTAATTTGAAACATCATGACATTGTTAGTAGAAGTGTCAACATTTGGCTAGTTATATGTACAGTTACTAGTTCTAGATCTACTACCACTACTAATACTGAAGTACTCTGCCAGTTTCATGTACAATCTTGATAAAATATGTATGAAATAGTTAGTGAACAATACCATAAGTAAACCTGATGGTACCAATATTAGATTCAGTTATGGTATCAAACACTCTTGGAAACCTTAGATCTATATGGCCCATTATATAGATCTAGGTCTAAATCCATGACGTTTCCATCACAGACCTTGCTGTACCTAAGAGCCTGGCAAATCTGTCTTATTTGGGTTTTAACCATAAGAATTGACACAGTGATACAATATTGTATAGAGAATAACATATTAAATGGGCATACATTTTCATGATTGTTTCCAATTATTACTTTAACCAACACAATCAAAAGAATATATTGTGGCATGAATAAACGCCATAGACCTTGATCAACATAGGAACCTGGCAAACCTGTCTTACGCAGATTTCAGCCATAGAAATTCGTAGAATGATAAAGTATTGTATGGAGAATATCATACTAAAAGGTGATTTGTGTTCATTATCTTTTACATAGAACAATTTGACAATCATCAGCAAAAATGGGCTGCATGTTGGCAGTCTACACATAGACCTTACTCCAAATAAGTATCTGAGAAATCTGTCTCCAGGGGATTTCAACCATAAAAATTCACAGGATCGTTAAATAGTGTTTGACAAATAACATATTCAAAGGGCATTATATGACACGACCTTTTTCATACAATACTTAACCAATAACCAACATAAAATGATTTTAATTTGCTAGCAAAATGTCTAATGTACCTCACTTTCAACTAATATATCTCTGGCTTGCGGCTATTAAATTTTAACTTCAGTATATCAATAAAAACGTCATTATTTCTACTTTCGCCTACCTAAAGTCGATCTTTCGGCTTGCAAAATACTGAAAGATTCTTGGAAAAATGTAAAACATAGAAATGCAGTACTTTACGTCGAAAAGCTGCAGCCTTTTTACGTCATATCAATCCGCCGATTTCCAATAAATCTTCATTGAGCATGCACATCCGAGGGCTATGACCTGCATGGTTGTTCACGTACATGTACATGCCTCACGCTGTCCATTCACCATCACCACCATGTGCCACACCATTCCCTCATTTTAGACAAAGTTTCCACTTCTGACATATGTGTTTACACAAAAACCTCAATCTGCCGTACAAGCACCGCAACATGCACGATCTAGTACCGCAGTCGTTTCTTCGTATTCGTGGAGCCCCCCCTTTGGACGCAATTCATTTCACTACTATAATAAACCACACTTTCCATCAGCATGTCCAAGCCACCCACTCCACGATGCTCATCTAAACCACACCGCAATGTGTGGTCTGTAAAATACCATTCACTACTCACTAGAACCATGATTGCTTCAACTGTGCCACGGTGTTGTTCTTGTGCCAATCAATGCCAAGGTTTTCTACATAGAAATCTCCGGGGTTCTCCTGATAAACTAAGGGATAATTTAGTCAGATCTTTATGGCTATTTGGGACCCGTAGGCCAAGGATTACGTTGACTCATTTGAGATCACACAGATGTATGCAGCATGCTGGGCTTGTTGAAGCCACGGGTTAATTTCGATAGCAGCCCTACAGTCTGATGGTACAAAAATTTGCACTGGCCCATGCACTAATCATAGAACATGACCTAACATTGTAGGCAAACGCCAATGCACTCGAGCAGTGAGTCTTTTAGCTTTCTAAAACCTACGTGTGTCCTGTAATCTACCGGTGTTGCGGGTTGGGAGTCTGGGTGTCTCTCACGCTGAGGCTGTGGAATGCGTTTGAATTAATGTTTGAATTCAACCAACATGAAAACGGGTCCATATCTTTGGTCACCATGGTTTTTCATGAACTTTAGTATACGCCTATGTTTTTTTATATGTGTGTTGCAATGTGGTGCCGCCAACAGGGATCTTTCAGCTTGTTACGCTCATTGCAGTTTTACTTTGGTTTTCGCTGGGTGAGACATTCTTACATTGCTTAGAAGTGACACGTATTTCTAACACACACGCGTCACAAAATGCTACCGACTTATGTTGGAAATGAGACGGAAGAAGTAGATTTTCCAAACGTACAAATTCTCAGATATTTATATGAAATTCATGATCAAAGTACATACTATGTTCTAATGAATACTAGAATACCAACAAAAATAAACAATACTACTATATGACCACCCTAGTTAAAGCGACACAAAATGATGCGCAACCCCGCTTCTGTTCTCTGGAATGTACAGACTGAGTAGAGAGGCTAGCCACGCAATGATCTCACGTCGCAAAATGGTACGGGGAAGATACTTTGAGTAGATAGATATGTTCTCACTATGCCGTTGTTGCTACGAAAGGTCCCTACTCCTCTATAAAGTTCTTCTGTAAGTAGGCATAATTAGGCATATCTTCTTGATTGTTCTCACAAAACTCTAACACTGGCTGACTTTCCATTCACTCTGCACTTGAAACATACTGGTAATACATGTCATTAACCTAAATGCTTTCAGTGCACAATCTTGACCAAAATAAAGTCGCCCATTTAATTTGTGAAATGAAATTATATAATAATGGAATTGATATTGACAACTAAAATGTCTCTGAAACTGTGCTAATAATGTTATTGATAATTTGATCCTGGCATGCCTTGTCTACAGTTAGGTTCAGGTGAAAGCTGTAAGTATAGCTGTGTTGTGCAGCACGGATATAGTTTCATGTTTCATGGTTCTGCAAACTTTGAAAAAACACTTATCCAGTATGTTATTGGATATCTATAAAGCTTTATATCTAAATTGTGCCCACCTCAGCTGTCAACGGGCTCCCAAACAGAAAACATGGTAAGCAAAATGCACCATCTAATTTATGTGAATATGCCAACCATGAGCATTTGGTGAGTCACTCTTCTCTAAAAGACGAATTAGTTCCACTTTCACTATGTGTAGGAAAGACAAAATTCTCATGTGGTTTATATTCATTTAATATCATATTTCTCATTGTCACTGAATGCTGATACAGGACCTGTCATATCATCAATGGCATTAATATAACACCACTGAGGTTGATGCATGATTGACATTTGTAAAATCTCAATAGAACATTTTTGCAGAATCTTTAGCAGTTTTCAGAATCACTGGTCGATGACCCAAAATAAGGAGGTGAAAACCCATATAAATGCCTAATCTCATTTTTTCTGTGTCTCACCTTTTTACATTTCTAAATTTCCAAGAACTATACATGGTCAATGGGCACAATATGAGATATGCAGAGTGGTGAAACCCCATATGAATCCCACTTTTCACTTGTAATGCTCACGTTATTTTTACCCTGACACTATTTTCATCACCAAACCGTTCAATGGTCCCAAATAAGTCTAAGAAAGTAATTTGAGTGGTGAAGAACCATATAAGTGTCAAGTTTCATTCTGTAACTCAGCACAACCTCTTTATCTAATTTTGAGATTAATATTTTGAGCTTCAAAAGTTTGTCAGCAGAGGCTGAACATCCGATCATATAATTCCAACATATGATTTTGTCTTTGATGGAGATGATTTAGTAGATGTTCACCTTTTTACTATATCGATTTCATATGTTACATTTGTTTGCGGTCACTTTGTTTGGAAGACACATAGCTGATTTAGACATATCATACTTGATAAATTAAGTAGCTTCAATTATTTTTTTTTCATGAAATATGACATCTAATTCTTTTCGTAGATTTTTTTAGTTTTTTTTTCTTAGATTACTGAACCTCAATTATTACAAAATTTGACAGTTATATATTTTTTTCTAGCCAAATAAAACCTTATTATTTTTTCACCAATTTTCAGCCTTTTTTTTCAATACTTTTGCTGACCCCCCCCCCCACTCCCATGAGATCAAATGGTCAATGCCTTATGCTAATTTTCATCTCCATGCGTATTTTTCTGAATTTGAAAATATGAAAATGATAACTAAAGAATGCAATTGACATTGCATGCATATGGTTTTTCACCACTTTGCGATCCTTCTTTTGTGCTTTTTCATATCCATATGTAGTTTTCTAGGTTTGAAAATGTAAAAAATGATTGAGAAACGAAAATAATGACTTTTGGCATTCATATGTTTTTACAACTCTAACTAAATATTATTTTGGCTCACTTACACGTACTAAGTCATCAAACAGTTTGGAGATGGAAAAATGGGGTGCTGGGAAGTGAAAAAATATCAAATTTACATTTTACCACTCCAATTTCCAATTTACTACAGACGCCAATGTTTTATAATAGAAATTATTCTGTAAAAGCTTCATTATCATTTACAATGGAGGGAGATGCTGGTAACATCTTCATGGAGTGGGAACATTTTGCGACCTGGCAACAGTTTGTGGCAGGTAACTTTTTGTGGGACCATTTTGTTGACACAAATGGTTCCCGGGACCATTTCGCGACATGGGACCATTTCGTGCCTTAACAGGCCCTCAATCCACCTACACTGGACTTAATCGTAAGAGGACATGGTGGCTTTGGAAGTCACACAGGGCACTTTATTCAGTTCACTGCTATTTTTTTGGCCATACCTCACAAGGGACACCGGGAGGATTCCTGATCTGCCGAACATAGACTGCCCTCAAATTAGTAGATTATTGATTGACTCCTTGGGTGTGAATAAGTTACTTACGAACCTAAATGTACATATACCAGTATCTCTAACATCGGTTTCATATAAAATTTTAGAACACATAATACATGTATTCCGTCACCTTATGAAACATCCCCAATCCAATAAGTTGCTCACTTCACTTAATCATTGTTTTAGATCCGGCTTTTCGTGCGAATCCAAACTTCTGACCACACTGGATGACCTACTTAAGGTATATGACAAAGGATCTCAGGTTGATATAGCAATTCTTGATTTCTCGAAGGCGTTTGACACGGTGCCACATATATGGGGAAACTCCTTGCTAAGCTCGAAAATTTTGGAATCACACGGTCACTTCATAACTGGCTAGCACATTTTCTATCAGGTAGATCATCGTACTGGATGGTGCCCTATTCGTAAAAGTACGAGTAGACGCCGGCGTCCCACAGGGTACGGTCCTTGGACCCCTGCTCTTCCTTTATCACATCTGGCAGATTGTGTCTCCAAAGGCTCCCGTGTACGTCTCTTTGCAGACGATTGTCTCTAGTACAAAGAAGTTTCTAACATCGGTGACCAACAAATATTACACAAAGACTTTAAGAGTCTGGAAGTGTGGGCAGAAAAGTGTGTCATGGTTTTTAACGCAGACAAGTGTTTCAATCTATCAGTTAGGAACAAAAAGCCTTATTTCTATAACTTAACATGTTAAACGGTTATGGTATGATTTTTAGGACCTCACCTTTTGTTTTAATTAAACTTTCAGACTCCTCCCCAAAAACCACTAATTTTCACAATGCAATGACCAGCAATAATGCTGTGTTCTTTGAAATTGTGTATAGTTGATCTACATCTAGATCTATAAATGATAAATCCATATGCAGTCCTACGTGCAACGTAGATTAGAATTTATTGATTTATTGACATGTGATTCTACATAACCATAATGTGCACTTTCCAAAATCTAGTAAATCGTTACAGTAGTACCGTAAACTAGTACAGAGAACATGTTTTTATAACAATATAGTGTCATTTAATGTAATAAGTAGTTTATAAAGTAACATGAAAACACGACAGCCATTTGTACCGTGGCAGAAGGACGCACGTTATGACGGGAATTATAAGTATAGATGTAGACTATAAATTAACTCAATTACTGAATCGTGAGTATAAATTAGTAAAATATACCATACTCACCGCCCGAAACCGACCTTTACGTGCAACAAAAATAGTGGCCTTTACGTGCAACCAAGCATAGTGATTAGTGTAGCTTGAATGAACCACGATACACAACAAATTGATGATTAATATGATGCAGGATATGGCATTACGTATAACCTGAGTGTGTTATTACGTGTAAATTTAATCTTGTCAATTACACAGAAAATACAGGATTTCCATAAAATTTAAAACAAGTCATTAGATGTAACATGTGAATTACATCTATATAGAACACTCGTGTTTGATGATTGCAAGGCACACATTTGAATCAACGAGGACATTGGCGGTTTTTGTTGCACGTAAAGGGCACTATTTTAGTTGTACGTAGCTGTCAATTTCGAACAGTGATACTCATTTCTTGCCAATACTAGTGTTGTGAATCATGGTACAATGGCCATGTTCACTTTGACATTGGAATTACTTATTACCGTGCTGTTGCATAACATACTACGATCCGCCGGGTCCAGTACCACCAGTCTGTTCATCTCGCCAAATGTAACATGGCAGTGGGAAGGGGAGGCGGATGATGCTGACCGAGCCGTGGATGGCCTGGGCAGCACCTGCTCACTGTCAGGGAAGGCGCGCCACCCCTGGTGGGCAGGAGGTTTCCACCAAGTGTCAATGATAACCACAATCACGCTGCAAGGTAGGAAGGACCTCAAGCATTTTGATCCAAAATACATCCAAGTGTTCACACTCTTAGATTGGGATGACATCGATAAACCAGCCGCCTGGCGCTGCAGTGGTCCTCACCAAAGGAGCCTCATTTCGCCTGAGCGCCTGCACTTCAGATGTGACCACCAGGGTCGCTATATTTATGTACGCATGTTTAACGTGGAGGACAGTCTCTCATTGTGTGACGTCAAAGTGAAAGGTTGCAAGCTCAATGAAACATGCGCCAGTGTCATAGAAATGTGTGAACTCAACACCTGTTTTAATGGTGCTACGTGTCGTAGCAGTGAAATGGATGGATCTTTTTGCTTCTGCAATCCCTATTCTTATGGAGAAAAGTGTGAGACATGTTTCCCAAATTTCTCGGGAACTAACTGTAAAGGACTGTTCATGTTTAATACTAGACTGGATATTGCAGTCCCAAAAAGTGAGCAGAAGCAGACACTTTTAAAGTGCCCAGTGGAGTATGTTTACGTGTTCAGCTGTCCTCCGGGCTTCAGTTGTCGTCTCATAATTCGCAGTGCCAGTATTTTCAAAGCTCAAATCGGCATTTTCTTCAGCACATCTTCGTATCCGTTTGCAACAAGCATCCTGCCAGATGAACCCTTCCCGCTTCCGATCACCAGCAAAGATAAAGGTATCATAGTCCGTTCTGACATTGTACTGTATTGTATTTTAGAGTTTGTTGATGATGTAGACCAATATGTCAGTACACAAATAAAGCTACTTCCCCAACAGGAAGGAAATTACACCTATTTAGTGGTGTTCCAAAGGAATGTTAGCTGCCCCTTTTATGCCATTGCATCATGGCAGGACAACACTCATTTGTCGATTTACAATGATTCTAATCATTATAGCGTCATCTTAAATCAATATGAAACTCATAGTAAAAATACCACAAATACGAATAGACAGTGGCCGACTAGCCTGTGGGTGGAAAGTGATAAAGCAGTTGGAGTACTCTCAGGAAATCATTGTTACAAGAATAACAGCTTGTCATCATTTATCATGTCAACTACTAGACCAGTGACTCAGCAACCACAACGATTTGTGGTACCCTTTTTTCAAACGTTGAAAAATGATCTTTATCTAAAAATAATTAGCCATGAAAATAACAATGAAGTGACGGTGGAAACCTCACAACGCCTGTCACCTTATAAATACACTCTAAATAAAACCCAGTTCGTAGATAACATGAGAGCCAATGTGACAGCCATCATTGATTGTGAAAAATCGTGCTCAGCATACATTGTTGGAGAATTATTCCTGGATATTATCCCTGAGAGTGCCATGTACACATCTGTAAATTTCACTATCACCCACAATAACAGCATGACACTCAGCATAGTAGGCTATGAAGTAAACAAGACATTCATACAGCATGGCTATAAAGAAACGGAAGCAGAAGAAACATTTCAGTTTGACAAATCAAGCTTCACTCACAAATGGTTGGATGTTAAAGGCTTCAATGCTTCCTGGATGACTGTTAAGAAAGGTACCCACTTTTTTAGGTCATCAAGTGACAAGCCACTGGCAGTCTACATATACAGCTCAGAATACAGTTCTAACGAAGATAGACATCATGGACTCAGCTTATGGTCAGGTGCGTTCAAATTATACATTACAATTACGGTTACAAATAAAGACAGCTGCTTTTACATTGCTTGATTATTCTATCAATTTTTCAATTTTTCATGTTTAACTCATAGATCTTCAAAAAACTTTATTATCAATACTTCTAACCATAATAATTCCATCTCATAGATACATAGGTTCAGCACAGCCCCGTAGTCAATTATACCTAAGAACATCATTCAGTCAATCTAACATGTAATGAAAGTAACTGGTAAAAAGAGGTAATTTTCATATTTTGATTCCTGATCATTCCTAAATACAATGTTGGTTTCAGAGCATTACTCATGCGGTGAAAGGCCATGTTTGCATGGAGGAACACTAGATGCAGGAGTTGACTACACCTTCTCTTGCGCCTGTATGTCTGGTTACACGGGGAGGACATGTCAAACAGGTAACAGGCAACAATGCCTCAAAGATAATACTCATGGGTTCCAAATATTACAGATTTGTCAGTATGCAGATTTCAGACCAAAAAACAGTCGTACTTGTAGCATCAAAATACAGCTTTCAACACTTTGCGTAATTTTCATCAATAATTACTGTTTATAAAGTATAAGCACAGAAATTGCATCCTAACATTGATCATGTATGCTTCTGATTGGTGCTAAAAGCCCTAAATATTGGGTACACAGTACACCAGAAATACATAAACAGCAGTTCTGCTCTTATGGATTTCTTATTACACCCAGTATTTGCATCATAGACCTTTTGCAGTTTTGCCACTGAAAACACGTTTTGACCAGTAAAATAATAATTTTGGGCATCCTGAGTGCAGAAATACTAATTTTGGGCATCCTGAGTGCAGAAATGTATATTGGTTGGTGGGTGGGGGCAGCCTGCTTATAGTACTCATCTACTGGTCTAACCCGGGTCATAGTTAGGAAGAGAGTGTTAATCGGAAGCAAAACAAGTAGTACTCTAAAGTTTAAACTCTACCCACCCTAACAAAATTACTCCTCCTCTTTTCACATACTCTATAACTGTATGCAAAATGGACGAGAATTTGGCACCTGTGAAAAACCGTAAAAAAGACATGAGGACATATGAAAAAAATTCAATTATGTGTCATTTTTTACCAAGACTTTATGCCATGCATGGAAAGTGTGTTGAAAAAATATGATAGATGCTGTATGAAGCTTCTCTATACATAAAATGAAAATCCTGTGTAAGATTTAGTATTATCATATGATGTGCACTATTATACGTAATTGTACAAATATATTGAATTTAGTTTTTGAATTTGTCAAAATTGCTTCATATTTATTTGTGGGATGGGCATGGGGTTGAAAAAAATCAGGACTGCAGGAAAAGGATAAAATAATGAATATATGGAATCTCCAGTTATTACTTGAATGTAGTGAAAGAGCTAGCGTATGTAGTACATGTATGGCTCTGTCATTTTCTAGAAATGATTCCACTGCTTCGTCGAATGCAAGGGTTGGAGATGGAGAACACTCTGAACACGGGTAATATAATCAATGGCATCACATTATTATTATATAATGTGACTTGAACTAAAGCAGATGAGCTTTTGCTAAAAATGTACTGTTGTAATTTAAGCATGGTTTTGAATGAGAACTTGAACAAATGAACATCGATCTTCCATTTGTGCATCACAAATAATCATAAAGTTTGTTTTAATGAAATTGTTCTCTCATTGTTTGTCACAATAATCTTATTTTTTACCGAATATTTCTCAATATCAAGAGCTTTCTTACCATTATATTGACATAGCTGAAGACAATCTGCCATTTATCTTCCACTGTAAGGAGATATTGTTATTATCATTGTTATCATTATCGTCATAATTCAGACACCACAGATGATGGGGCATGTAGCAGTTTTCCCTGTCTGAATGGCGGATCCTGCGTTCCAGAAAATGGAACAAACAACTACACCTGTTCTTGCAGTCCCGACGCCACAGGCACAAATTGTGAAACGTGTATGTTATCATGATAAATAATTAAGAGGCAACAAAATATATTAACTCTGTTATGATATATATATATATATATATATATATATATATATATATATATATATATATATATATATATATATATATATATATATATATATATATATATATATATATATATATATATACTTGTAGATTTTTAGTCTTTAGCACATACCAAATTTGCCATTTTCGGTTATATCACTTATTTGCTATATTTAGTGTTCAGCTTTCGTCACTTTTCCGGATGCAAGGAGGACCACTTCCATCCGCACCTCCGCTCTAGTGGTGGTGGTCAAGGCAGAATGGTCAGAGTGAATGGTGAGACGGAATGTGCAGAGACTTGCCTCAAATACCAGCTTTGCAAAGCATATGACTGGAACAAGTGAGAGATACTCTGTAGAAACGTTGTCGAAATCTAAATAAAAAATTTGTGTTTTACATTTCGACGATGAATGTCCTTCTGTAGAAACTCATTATCCCCAAATACGTAGTATTAACCATAACATGCTTGGGATAGTAGCCAATATTCAAGATAATGAACAAATTACAATCTTACTATTCTCCTATTGCTCTGTGTTCTATAACAAGCAAGCTTTACCACAGTGTACATGTATTGACATAGCTGAACGGGATTAACAACCCCATCAGTAACAACAATTACAAGAAAGTGGTAGGAGCTTGCTTGGTAAAGTAAACAGAGAAAGAAAGAGAGAGAAAGAAAGAAAGAAAGAGAAAAATAGAATAGAATTCACAAACAAACTTTGGAAAAACACATTACAACAAATCACACATGTTCATAATTCACTTGAGGCAGGTAATAAAAGAAAAGGAAACTGACAGATAATTCATAAGCAATATCGAGATACCAAGGTTACGCTGTAATCGTTAATGGACTTTTTGTGTATCATTGTATATATAATTTCTAGGAAAATACAATTTATGTTTTCATAGTTCAGTAAATAAGGAGAAAATAGAATTAACGCAATGAAAAACGTGTTAGGGTGGTGCATGGAAAGTCTTGTAGAACATGTAGGCTAGTAGATGTGGTCGCCAGAGCCTCGACATACGTAAGCAGGTCGTCACACTTACACTTGTACATTTTAGTGACATGATGATCTGCGTTGTCTACCTCCTTGGCCTTACCGCTCCACCCAACTTCACCCATCCAGTGGAGGACGTTGTCTTCTATGAGAAACAACGGCAGTGCTACGATGGTAAGAATGCTAGAATATATATATATTTATATATATCATTAGTATAAAACAAAAACAGTGATATATATATATTATATCTTATTTAATGCTCCAATATGTTTCAAAACATGGTTCCAAACGATTCACCAATAAATTCCTCCCACTAAAGAAACCAAGTTTGTTTTCAAAATCCGGATCATTAATATGGAAAATTGATGTAATAAATAATTTTGATTACACAAATGAGAAAAGCTGCTGTAAGATCCTCATATTTATTTATCATTAGTCAAAACAAAACAGTGACACTTCTTTTCATCTTGTTTAATGCTCCAATATGTTTCAAAATATGTGTTTTACACTTCGACAATGAATGTCCTCCACAGAAACCAAATTATTTACAAAATCTTTGACATTAATATTGAAAATCTTAGTAATAAATTAGCTTTGATTACACAAACATGGAAGAAAAGTTAATATGTACAATACTAGTTGTTTTAAAAAATAATAAATGTTTCTCGTCCCTCCTCCTTTTGTATATAGGGTAGCCTCCTGAAAGACATTGCCTTCCCAGTGATAAAAATAAAAGGTAGTTCATTCCTGGCCCAATACAAAACGACACCGTAGCAGAGGCCTGTCATTTGTTTGCTATGCACGCTAGATATCATACTTCATTGACTATACTAGTTGTTTTATAAGTGATGTTTTATGATTTTGATTAATAGAAAGACATTGCTCATATGTAATTGTAACACATGTAGTTCATTCAATAAAAAATAAAAACTTGAAAAATAAAAAGATTTTGTGCGGAAGAAAAATAAAAAATAAAAAGTGAACCCCTCCTCATTTTTTATAATATAAGGACGGAAAAAGCACAAAATAAAAAATAAAAAATAAAATTGACATCCCTCCTATGTGTAGGAAAATAGGCAGGACGAGAAACATTCTATTAATTTTATGGAGCCTAACAGTAAAGTAGCTGAATGCTTAGTGTTATGAATATTTACTGTTGACAATAACAACTGGATCAATAGTATTCAAAGAACACTGCGTCGCTAGAACGACATTGACTTATGGGCAATTAAGATATATACTGAAATAATGTATACTTTACAATCAAGAAATTTATGAATTTGAGGAGAAAACATCAGAATGAATCAGAATCAATATATCTAGCATAAATATATTTGTGTTGCCATACAATAGTACTGGATAACAAAATGATAATCAATATCAGTTTGAAATCCAATAATCAATGTTGCTGCTTGGTTGGAATTTTGATTTTTTTTCTTGCTGGCTAAGTGCATAGAATATCATTAAAAATGTCATAAAAGCGCTTCTAGAAGCAGAGTGCCCAAAATCGAATCACTTCGGTGTCGCCTCATACCTCATATTCGTGTAAAGTTTGAACAAAATCGGTGCAACGGTTAAAGCTCTAGCTTGTCTAGAGACATACATACATACATAGTTAGTTAGTTACATAGTTAGTTAGTTAGTTAGTTAGTTAGTTAGTTAGTTAGTTAGTTAGTTAGTTAGTTAGTTAGTTAGTTAGTTAGTTAGTTAGTTAGTTAGTTAGTTAGTTAGTTAGTTAGTTAGTTAGTTCGTTCGTTCGTTCGTTAGTTAGTTAGTTAGTTAGTTAGTTAGTTAGTTAGTTAGTTAGTTACAAACAAACGAAACACAATGCTTGCTTTAGCAGTTGAGCTGAAGCGACGCAACTAAATAACCACCAAAATTCAGATAGGCAGCATGGACTTTACTATATCCCAGCATAACGTTGTCGAAACGTAAAACACATATTTTGGAACATTTTGGAACATTAAAGCAGGTAAAAAAAAGAAGTGTCACTGTTTGTTTTGTTTTGACAACTATCAAAAAACTAATAAACTATAATTATTATCTACTGTGGATTCATTTGTAAAATAAAAATGTAATATTGGGTTCTATCAACACCATGCTTGTGTATCTTGCTTAAAACCTCAACATTGGCCTGGATATCATAATGTACTGTCATATACTACATTCCCGAATTTTAACCTTACACTCACCCACTCATTTGTTTCCTCCTGAGCAGATATATAGTTTTGCACTTAATCATGTAAACTGCAAATTAAGCTACAGGTGTATGTGCAATAAGCCTGCTAGAGAAGACAGACTTCTGTTTTATCATCAGGATATTAGAATTACAAATACCACATCTTTTTTATACATAGATCTACTAAAACAAGTGCTAGGTGGTCACAACATTTCATTCAATGTTTCATTGATAAAAAAGACATGGTTATATTTATGTGCAAGCCCAGATGTCATTGTAATATGAATGGTAATCACTGTTACTGTCACAAAACATAACACGGCGCCCGCGTCATGTTTTGACATGCTGATAAAGGGAACAGCTAGCATCAGACCGAAAACAATATTCATCAGAACATTTTGACACATAAAGTCGCACAGCAATTTGTATCAACACAAAGTGTCAGGAATCATGACCACTAATGACAGTAGAGTAGACCGGGGCAAAGTGCCGACCTGGGATAAAAGGCCAACCCTCAATTTTTCAAAGTACACATGCTAAATTACAGCTTTATAGCATTGTGGCAGTTCTTGTAGTCATGACTGTCATTATTCTTGAATGCAGAAACTGACAGATTCAAAGTAAGTATATTTTGAAATGTGTGACGTATAACGCAAAAGGAAGCTGTGAATGCGGGACTATATGACAGAATCATACTTTCAGATGTGTTTTCTTACATCACTGCTTCATACTTGTGTAATATACATATACATGCAGCTGTGGTTCTTTGTACATGGCTGTGCGGTAAAGGGCACATACAGAGGTGGGGCAAAAGACCTGCCATGGGCTTTTTGCCCCAAATGCCTACAATGGTAGGTATTAGGTGACGGAAATAGATATAATGCCCTCAATTTTTATTGGGTTTGATTTAGTGTAATTATCACAAGTATCACATGTTGAGACATCAAATATTTAAAAAAAATAAACTAGATTCAAAAGTGTTCAAAGAACACTGCGTCGCTAGAACGACGTTGACTTATGGGCAATGAAGATATATAGTGAAATGATGTAAACGTTACAATCAATCAAGAAATGAATTTGAGGAGAAAACATCAGAATGAATGAGAATCAATATATCCAGTGAAAAGATATTTGTGTTGCAATACAATAGTACTATTTGAATAACAGATACTAATCAATATCAGTTTCAGAACCAATAATCAATATTTGCTGCTTGGTTGGGTTTTTTCCTTGCTGGCTAATTGCATTGAATATCAGAAAGATTGCCATGAATGGGCTTCTAGAAACCACAGTTTAATTGGCAGATTGCCCGAAATCGAATCACTTCGGTGTCGCCTCATACCTCATAGTTGTGTAAAGTTTGAACGAAATCGGTTCATCAGTACGCCCGCTAGCTTGTCCGGAGACATACATACAAACAATAGTTAGTTAGTTACAAACGAACGAAACACAATGCTTGCTTCAGCAGCTGAGCTGAAGCGACGCAATTATAGATAAATATATAAAAGTATAAAAGTGAAAGCAGAAGGTGATACATTTAGACCATGCCGCAAACAAGGAGAACTATTAAAAAAATATCACTTTATCAATAATATGAAAGTCTTGTATTTCAAATGTGGACCTTGATGAACATGAAAAAACAATTAATAAGAAATACTATAAGGGCCCCTACAAGCGTACAATGCCTGTACACATGGCTCAATATACTTTGTATGTTGAAACTGCCATTTGACGCACCTCTCTCTTGTCATGATTCAAGTTAAAATTATCAAGAAAAAAAGTTGTAATTTCAACATTATGAATGTAAAATTCTGTGATTGCTAATTAATGTTACTTATGGCTGTAAATGATATTTGATTAATATTGTTCTTTCATTGTTATTTACTCTTATCCAAACTTACATTTCACTGCCGATGACTTTATTTTTTCCTTCTACACAGAATTTTACGAGCCTCAATATTTGTCTTTTTTTTTAAAGATATACATATATAGTGCTAGATCTAGATATAAACAATGAATCAGTTGGCATTATACTTAGTTTAATCAATACATTTCACAAGTTGCTGTGAATTTTAATGTATAAGATAACCGTGGGAAAAGGCCTATTCCATGGGCTTTTTTGCTACATAGTAAGTGGGTCGTTTTACTCCTACCCTGACCTGGTAATTAGTTACAGTATATTGTATCTGATAGTATCTGCAAATTTAATCATTACTTTGAAATTCAGAACTACAATTAATGAAGTACCAGCTCTAGACAATGTAAATCTGTATATATTATTTTATTCTGTCAACTTGGAAAGAATGGTATGCCAGCTCATGCTTAAATTTTACCCGGTCCAAAACATAACCAGCCGCACATTATAGCCAGTTATGTTTTGCGTTAACGCGAAACATAACCACACCCCGAAACTAGACCTGGTGACGCAAAATATAACCTCTGCCGCAAAATATAACCAAAGCAAATGTACGCTATTTTTAACATCCAGAAGAGAGTATTTTTGTTTTACTAAACTGCGACGGTATCAGATATGTTTACTCGAGTCATCCAATGTTTAGTGCTCAGTGTCATTTCAAGGTGGGCCGTGCGTGCTTTGGTCGCAAATATTGAGTGGTCTGGGTAATTCATTTGGTAATGGATGACTTCTGGATGGTTGTGTCTTTTTGCCTAACTGTGGCCATTGCAGTTACAATCTGAAGTAATGGAGCCATGAAAGATAAGCATCTGTTCTAACAATGGGGTTGTTCACGACGCTTCATGACTAATGGTGAATTCCTGAAGGAAATAACACACTTCTACATCGTTCTAGCCCAAAAATTGTTACCACTTCTCGGGAGACGTTATTTTTTATTTATTTTTTTTAATAATTTTATTGTATCACAAATACGAAATAAACAAATCATAATTACAAATAGGTTCTATATGGCAAACTCTCTGCAGCTTGTACACCAATTTATATTTTGATTTTGCTCAAGTATATAAAATAGGGATATATTTTCATGATAAAATTTGAAAAGTAGTCAATAAAAATTAGTGAATGAAAGAGAAGTTATGGAAAAGATTGACCGATAATATATAGATTATTAACTTTCAAAGTAATCTAATGTTACATGCCAAGTAGCGATAAATGTGTCATAGTTATCATTAATACGGGAGAGTGTCCTGAGGATATCTAGTTTCTTTTTTAATAAATTCTTAAAGTGTGTGAATGATATCACATTTTCATTAAGTTTCATATCATAGATGTATTTCTTTGCAAAAAGAATCAATGTGTTCATGCAGTTTAGAGTTGGGTCATCATTAAAGTTAGGAATACAGAATATTATATCACATATATGTAACTTGATGTTTACATTGCTAATATTTTTCCACCAGGTTAAGAAAGAGGTCCAAAAATGCTGTAGCTCAATGCATTGATACAAATGATGTTCAATAGTATCTATCTCGTTGCAGTGGTTACAATTACTGTGTTCTCTTTTCTTCCATATCGATAGTAGGCTATTACAAGCCATAAATCTGTTAATTATCTTATATTGGAAGCTTTGAAGATTCGTATCGGAAGTAGTTTGGTAGGGATTTTGATAGATTAGTTTCCAGTCAAAACTGTATTCAGGATATAGGGTCTCCCATTTATGAACTGCAGTGGGAATTTGGGTTTTTAGTGAGATAAAATAGGTGTAGAAATCTTTAGAACAAAGCTTTTCTAATGACTTAATTGCGTCGCCGAATTTGACAAAGATGCTGTTTCTTTTGCTATCATTTAAGAGATCATTCTTGTCAATGATTCTTATCCAAGACTTTGGTATAGAGCTAATGAAGGAGTTATACAACATGTCTGGAATTATTAGACCAGTCAGGCGCTGTAGATCTTGCCTGGTTATAATAGCACAGTCCTTAGTTAGTATATCTTTTATATGGGAAATGCCATTAGTTTCCCAAACCTTAAAATGTATAGGTGCATTGTTTATTTTTATAAATTCATTATCCCATAAGTATTCGTTGGCTATTTCAATGGAGGAACTAGGCTCCTTGCAATAAACATCTGACCAAAGGCACAGGATTTCCTTATAAAAACCTGGAGCAAAATTTTCATCCTGTAAAGAGAATTTTTGTTTACTTTTTATATATAGTGACATATTTCCTATTCCCATAATAGCGCCAACAAGTTTGGAGAAAGAATTTGCTTTCATGAAACGATTAATCCAAGATAATCTGTTGGCTTTAATCATGGAAAAAATATCAGGCATCTTCAATCCCCCTTCCTCTATGTTTTGGATGAGTACATTCTTTTTAACGTGATGTTTACCTGAAGGCCAAACAAAATTAAAAAACATTCTATCAACAATATTCAACGTATTTGGTTTAACTGTAAATAATGAAAAGGGGTATATTAGAATTGGCATGACTAGTGATTTTAAAACTGTATTTTTTCCTTTTATTGAAAGATTGTGCTTATTTTCTTGGTTGACAATCCCAAAAACACAGCCTCGGTTTTATCTTTATTTAGATTCAGCCCAGAGACTTTTGAGAATCTTTCAAGTAGATTTAACGCATTGCTAACTGACAATAGATCCTTTTAGGAAGTGTAGTGTCATCTGCCAGAAATGCCAACAGTACACCCATTAATATTAACTGATTAATTCCTTTCTTATTTCAAATTTATTTGCCATGGTTTCTGCCACAAGTAGAAACAAAAGCAAGAGAGATGGGGCATCCTTGGCGAATACCTCTAGATAAATTGAAAGAATTCAGTGGCATGACCATAATTAATAACAGCACATTGATTTTTTGTATAGAATCTTTATCCAATTGGTAAATATTCTCCAAAATTGAAACAATCCAAACATTTGACAAGATACTGCTAATTTATAGTGTCAAAGGCTTTTTCAAAGTCTAGGAAGAGTGCAATGCCAGGGTCGATTTTGTTGCTACAGTATTCAAAAGTATTAGAAATTTTTCGAATATTTTCACCTATATATCTGCCTTTTATGTATGCTACTTGATCATCTTTAACTAAACTTTTAATGACTCTTTGCATACGCGAGGCTAGGACTTTAGCAAGGATTTTATAGTCGGTATTTAAAAGAGATAATGGTCTCCAATTCTTTAGATATCTATGATCTTTTCCTATTTTAGACGTTATTTTGATTCTCTTCAGCTGGTGGGCTCCTGCTATGTCAGGTGCTACTATTAATAGGGTTCCGATTTACGCCGTGGAGAGGGGACAAGCACAAGGCCAGAGAGGTGCGGCTTCCTAAACCCAAGATGGAATATGTGGTGGTTACAGTCTTTATATACTAAACTCAATTAGGGCTGCAGACATTCCTGTGTCTCATCACATTCGAGTCACAACTGCGCACACCACGTTTGATTTTCAAGACACCCTGAGATCAAACAAGACGTCTGGATATGTAAAGGCTTCACATTCTACAGATGTGTTGCCAATATTTTACTCATACACAACCCACACAAATGCAGCAGTAAACTTACCTATTTTAAACCAGTTTTAGACATTATACACTCGAGTCTACCCTCTGCTCTATGAGTATGTGCCGTGTAAACTGTAAAGATTTAGTGGCAATAGGGTGACGTTTGGAATCAAGTGTCCGCCTTATAGGGCAAAGTAACATATGCACAACACTTTGGTACAAACGTAATGTCATTTGGTGTGCTTTGTGCACCTCTAAATGACACCCAATTTACTTCACTTGATGATAGAAGACAACCAGACATTAATCACGTGCCGAGTGGATAGGCCGAGTGGATAGGGGATTGGACTAGTGACCAGAAGGTGGTGGGTTCGATTCCCGGTCTGGTCTGGTGGTAGGTGTTGAGCAAACTTACCTCTAACAGGATGCACACTGTTCCGTGGTACATGTACGTACATGTTAAATAGGTAGGCCTACAGATCAGGCTAGTGAACGCAAATGTGGATGATTAGCACGACGGTAGCAACTGTGCTGTATGCTCCCTGGGGAGTTGAGAAAGATACAGTTTGACAAGGATGCCAAGGACCTTGTATAGATGTAAAGTCGTCTGATCCTTCGGGGGAAAAGACCAGAAACCAGACATTTACATTTTGATTTCTCTGGGTGGGGGCAACCTGATTTAACAAGTCGATATTGATCATATGAAAACAGTTTACTTAAAGAATTAGATCTAATGAACTCACTTGAGATTAGAATTGTGACTGGCTACACCGTGGTTATAGTTTGCGGCAGTGGTTATATTCTTCTTCTAAAAGTTTTGATCCTCCAGCTTTGCGTCACCCAGTTGATGTTCTCGTGAACGCGCGTAGTCATAAAGGAGTTAAATTTGGATAACAAATAGTCCCTTTTAAGGTGTCATTACACCAGGTTCATTTTTAGGGCTTTGGTTATATTTTGCGTGAACGCAAATCTGGTTATATTTTGCGTTGGTTATATTTTGCGGTCTAACAGTCTCTAGTTATCATTTCCGTGACCTAATTTTGAAAGTGCACTCAGTGCACTCAGTTCTGGGTAGAACGTCATTATACGCGTGACGCACGAAATTAAAGTACTCATAAACATCGTACATGTACGTCCGACGTACGAAATACACGTTGTTATTTTGAAAACTGTCAACTATTCTCAGAATCTCTACAAACAAAAATAATGCATATTTTGATATCAAACCAGAGATAGTTTAACACAGGATGTTACCCACCGTGCCCAGAACCACGATCACAGACACGCACAGAGTCTGGAAAAACGTCGACTAGTTCATCTATTACTCCTTTTGAGGCTTTTCCTTCCGTTTATATTCAATCGTAAAGAAAACTAATTTTATTCGGTGAATATATAGAAATTCGCGCTAACCCACTGGAGAGATTGTAAATGAAAGATATGGGTACCCCAATGAGCGTGTTTACGTTCGTTTTGTTGGCATGTACGCTACAAATCAGCTGGAGCATTGATGATCTGACTATGAAGGCCTACGTATCTGCGGATAATATATATACGTTTTATGCTGATGGTCAATTACTCGTACAAAGTTCAGCATGCTCAGTCATTCACATTTTCACATTGCCGCGAAACATGTCTGTTTATGCATCCGATGTTAGGGATGATGGTCGTGGAAGTTGGTCTTTGATGATGTGGACTGACACTGGCCTTTTCACTGACACTTCTTGGAAATGTATCAATTATAAGGAAAAAGAAAAATATGGTGTGGATGGAGATAATTGGGTAATGAAAGATTTCAATGATGATACATGGCCATACGCGATGATTAAGGGGAGTATTGGCTGGTGGGCTTGCAGTCATAGAAATAGCTTAATGAGAATCGCGCCCCCAGATATGAAATATATTTGGGCTAAGAATGCATTTTCAGCATCTAGAGTTCTTTGCCGTAAGAGTTATGATGACAACTGCTACAGTTTGAAACCGTGTAAGAATGGAGGTACCTGTTCAAATACACAGAATCTAGCTAACTACAGCTGTGAGTGCCCTGGGGGCTTTGGGGGCAGAGATTGTGACGTCAATATTGATGAATGCTCAAGCAATCCTTGTCAACATGAAAGTTCATGTAGAGACAAGATTAACAGCTACACATGTGACTGTAAAGCAGGTTACGAGGGGCTACATTGTGAAATTAACACTGATGAATGTGCAAGCAATCCATGTTTGAATGGCCATCCTTGTACTGATGGCATCAATGGTTACACGTGTTCTTGTGGTGCTGGATATGAAGGAAGCCATTGTGATGAAATCAATGAGTGTGATAGTAAACCTTGCCAAAATGGAGGTGCATGTGAAGACATGATTAACAAATATGATTGTAAATGTGTTGCGGGTTACGGAGGTGAGAACTGTAAAATTGACATAAATGAATGTGATAGTAATCCCTGTCAACACGAAGGGGCATGTACTGACAAAATAAATAGCTACACATGTGATTGTATAGCCGGCTACCAAGGGCCAAGTTGTGAAATCAACATTGATGAATGTGCCAGTGGTCCATGTCTTCATGATCATCGTTGTACTGATGGAATCAATAGTTACACATGCGCTTGCACAGCTGGGTATGAAAAACCCAATTGCAATGAAATCAAAGAGTGTGACAGTCGACCTTGCCAAAATGGGGGTGCATGCATAGACATGGTTGACAATTATGATTGTAAGTGTGAAGATGGCTATGAAGGTAAGAACTGCCAAATTGATATAGATGAATGTGGCAGTATGCCTTGTGCATATGGAGCATGTACTGACAAAGTAAATGGCTACACATGTGATTGTAAAGCAGGTTATGAAGGAGCAACATGTGAAAGGAACATTGATGAATGTGCCAGCAATCCCTGTCTCCATGATCATCGTTGTACTGATGGTATCAATCATTACACATGCGCTTGCACAACTGGGTATGAAAAACCCAATTGCAATGAAATCAAAGAGTGTGATAGTCGACCTTGCCAAAATGGGGGCGCATGCATAGACATGGTTGACAATTATGATTGTAAGTGTGAAGATGGCTATGAAGGTAAGAACTGTGAAATTGACATAGATGAATGTGGCAGTGTTCCCTGTAAGCATGGCTCTATGTGTACAGATGGCATTAATACTGTTAAGTGTTCTTGTAAAGCTGGATATGAAGGACGCTTTTGTGAGATAGAAATTAATGAGTGCGACAGCAAGCCCTGCCAAAATGGGGGATCATGTACAGATGTGGTTAATAGTTTTAAATGTACCTGTAAAGCAGGTTTTGATGGAAACCTTTGCAATAATGAAGTGAATGAATGTAACAGCAGCCCCTGTCAACACAATTCTCAGTGTGATGATTTGATGGGTGGATACACTTGCACCTGTGATCAGTATTGGATGGGAATTCACTGTGAATCATGCCGTCCAGACTACACAGCTGAACAATGTGACTTAAGTCTTGGTGCTTGTAAGAGCAGTCCATGTCACAACTTGGGCACTTGTTCCAATACTATTGATGGATATTTGTGCAAATGTAGTAGACAATATACCGGAGTAAACTGTGAAAATGATGCTGATTATTGTGCTAACTCTCCCTGTGGCCATGGGGGCTCATGCATACACCACACTAAGGGATTCACATGTTCATGTAAACCAGACTATACAGGCTTTAAATGTGAAACACCCATTGAATGCTCAAGTTTTCCCTGTCAAAATAATGGAAAGTGCCAAGCTGAGTTCAACGGCTACGTCTGTCATTGTGATGCATATTCAACGGGCAAGCAATGCGAGACATGCCTGTCAGGTTTTGATAACTCCAAATGTTCCAATCATCATGAATGCCAAAGTTATCCTTGCCAAAATGGAGCGACCTGTGAAGAATTGGTTAACGGTTATGCTTGCCACTGCAAGAAATATTTTACAGGAGACAACTGTGAGTTATGCAATTCTGAATACGAAGATGTAAGATGCAGTCCATTCAATGAATGCAGCAATTCTCAGTGTAAAAATGGAGCTACGTGTGAAGACCTAGGCAGTGGATTTATGTGTCATTGTAATAGACGTTACGGTGGTACACTATGTGAGGCTTGCGGTCCTGGATATACAGGTTCCAACTGTGATACTGAAATTACTGAATGCAGTCAAAATCCATGTAGAAATGGAGCTAGTTGTGATGATACTATGCAGGATCAATTACTGCGGTTTAAGTGTCATTGTCCACCACAATTTACTGGCAGATTTTGTGAGCTAGAAAATTTAGTTTGTAGAAGTAGTCCTTGCTTTCATGAAGGCACTTGTGCCATTGCTGCACCTGGTTACACCTGCATTTGTGATGATGGCTACTCTGGCCAGAGATGTGAAACTGATTACTACCGGCACAGCAGCAAGCTAACTGAAAATATTAGAGAATGTGTGGAAAAGAGACCAGGACGCTTCCTCTGCACTTGTGCTGCTGGATTCACAGGTGTGGACTGTGAAAATAACTTGGACAACTGTGATCGTGTCTCTTGTCCTAATAACACACATTGCGTTGACACCGGTATCAATGGATATGAATGTAAATGTTTGGCAGGCTACCAACCAGATGACTGTGTGTTACCATGTACCAGCAACACCTTTGGAGAGGACTGTGCTAAAGAATGCCATTGTGACGGAGATAGTGCTTGTGATCATGTTACTGGTGAATGCCCCAGTGGCTGTCAAGAAGGGTTTGAAGGAGCCTCTTGTAGTGTGGTGAGTGATGCACATTCACTGAGTGAAGCAAGCTCTGCTAAAGAAAAAGAAAATGGTAAAATGGATATGACAACTATAATTGGAGGCGCAGTTGGAGGTGTGGCTCTGCTTGCATTATTGGTGGGAGCTGTAGTCATCAGGAAAAGGAGAAAGCGCAAAGCTGATGATACACTGCCTCTGACCGACCAGCGCAGAAATACGGTTGTTTGCTATATTTTTCCTAAATTGAATGCTTCAAATATTATTCACATTGAATAAACATTTTATGTCAAAATGTGTGTAGTTTCATGTACCAATTTAAGCAATATTACAATTTGGTAGTGTTCATTAGATTTATTCTAAAATAACTTTTTTCACATTTTTATTTCAGGACTTTGGCGATCCTAGCATGACAAGCATGGACAACACATCTTATTCAGAATCAGAATCAGGTTCAGGTTCATCTTATGAATCCGATTCAGATGAAGTAGTATGACATGTTCCATTGTATTATAAGAAATATAATTTCTGTAAGCTTTATGATAAAGTTGAACTCTGTGTTTAATCAATTAGATGTTGATTCTCCAAGTCATCAAGTGAACTTTAGTATAAATGTGACTTCTCTCCTGAGATGCAAGTTTTACCTTTTGACCATGTTTATCTAATATAATTCTGTGTAACAAATTAAAAAATAAAAAATAAAATGCCAAAGAAGTGGTATTTTGCATCATTAGTTTTTTTGTTTTTTTTTTGCTGTCTGGAGGAAAATCACATTTATTCTCTATGTGATAGTAATCTTCTTATGTGTTGTGTATACAGTTTTGTCCACGTATAAGGGCAACATTTATTTACATTTATTTACTATCGTATTTTCTGTTCCTGTAAATAACTCAAATAATGCATAGTTACTAGAAATTATTTACTGCATGTCCTTAATTTCAAATCTTCATGGAATTTTAAACAAAAATATGTTAAGAAATTCATGAAATTAAAGTGTAGATTCAGTGAGTAATTTCAAAATTATCATCATCCATATTTTCTACAAATTACTGCTATCTTCAGACAGTATAGAAATTTCAATGTTTTGGGAAAATTCTTTTAATAATAGTTACGGTACGCAACCTCTAGGTATTTTTTCTCTTCCTGTGTTTTATTTCTGGAAATTACACATATGCCGAGTAAAAAGGACTCAAAGGCAATGGAATTTTCTGTAATTTCTGTGGTCCTTATATGCGGACAGTACTGTACATAAGTAACTTCATGTATGATGTGATTTACTTAGCCATGAACAGGGTTATCATGTAAATGTGAAATTTTTCTAGAATTATTTTATTAATAATATGCCTCTCTTTTGACAATCATGAGCAAAATTTCAACCTACAATTTGCAAGTATCACTTACCGGTATTCTAATACTTTATTATTGTGTATTGAGTGTAATGTTTTTTTCATTATTTTGAAAAGTACTATTTGTGGTGAATGTAAAGAGGAGTAGACTCCCTACCCTTTCATAATGAAATATAATTTGTACAATGGCTTTTAGAAAAGATCTTTTACATTTCAACTGTAATTATTATTTTCAATTTGAACCTTTAAGCTGTAACAAATTCATTTTATGATACATGTATCCTCAGAGTGCTCATTGAGCCTTATTAGACACTAAATAAATATGTTTGTAACATATTCAAACAAAAAAGCTTGAATAATTTCAAACATTTAAATTTTGGGGTGAATAGTAATGTTTGGAACATTTTTATGATTAAAAACTCAAATTCAAAAATGATTGTCAATATTTTCATCATTACTTGCTACTGCAAATTTCTGGTTTTGTTACTGTCGGTAGTGAGTTCTGTTTTGATGTAAATAATGATGTGGTTTTATGAGCATGTAGTTGTAGACTCTTAAAACTGTGTATACAGGCCTATAAGTCACACTTATGGAGCATGAGCAAGTGGTTACCCATGTCAGTGATAAAAATCAACTAAAATTCAACTCTTGTCTGTAATCAGGCCCATTGGAAGGAAAGTGAGATTGGGGAAGCCATTTGATATTTTTCAAATTCAGCTCAAATTAGTGAAGCAATTGCCAAATCAGTTGGGGTCTGGTGGGGAAAATCTTTTGAATTAGAATTCTTGATTAAAAGAATATATTGGTATGTGCATTTGCTCATGTGCTTGGTAATCCACTTTCTGTATGTAAAAAAAAAAACTGCAATAACAATATAGTTGTACTTATATATATATATATATATATATATATATATATATATATATATATATATATATATATATATATATATATATATATATATATATATATATATATATATATATATGCCAATATAATATCTGTATGTTTTAGGAATAAATAGACAAAAAGATCATTCGTTAAATCCTATAATTTTTATGTCATAGACAAAATTACACATTTCATGGGCCTTGTAATAAAGTGCCATGTGATGTGTTAAGTATACTACTACTTTAATTCTAATAGACTCACAGATTCAGAAACCTCTCTTTAATATTTCTTGTGTTTTTATGTATTGTTCAGACAGCTTCCATACATATATAGCTCACATTCCATCAGCACATGTCTGTATTTTAGTTTCAACAACCCTCATTTCATTTAGTCAAGTCATATACAGTAGATACTTCTAAGTATGCACTGTGCCAGATGCAGTACAACCAATTACAGTATTATTAGACTATATATCAGGTACATACCAATGGGCTTATGATGTTCAAATTGTAAGTTTGAGAGAAAATGTAAGTTTCTGTACCAGAAAACATATTTGCATGTTTGTCTAAGCAGTATACGCTCATTATTCATTTTCAAAATCTGAAATGCTGTTCTGCGTCGATCAATCATCAATTTAATAATGATATTAGGAAAAAAGAATTTATAATACTGATGTACTGGTAATATGAAGGGCATTGTAGGAATTGACCACGAGATTGGAGTGTCAATCACAAAATTGAGCATGCTGACTTCGTTCGGGCAAATCAGACGTCAGCATGCTCAATTTTGCAATTGACACAACAATCGAGTGGTCAATCACCATTCTATCATGACTAAAATCCATTATATTTTAAAATAAATCATCTTATAACATTCCCATTGCAAGTCAATTTTGCCAAAAAAGAGCGGGCGGAGACCACTACTACGGCGCTAGTCTAAACTTTTGCTCTCCACTACACAGGACACGCCTTGCGAAGTCAGCGGCTGTATTGATAATGTGACGAGTTTAGACTAGCGCTGTAGTAGTGGTCTCCGCGCGCTCTGACGCGCTGACGTCTGATTTACCCGAACAAAGTGAGGGTAAATCAGACGTCAGCATGCTCAATTTTGCGATTGACACGACAATCGAGTGGTCAATCACCATTCTATCATGATTAAAATCCATTTTATTTTAAAATAAATCATATTATAACATTCTCATTGCGAGTCAATTTTGCCAAAATAGAGTGCGCGGAGACCACTACTACGGCAATAGTCTAAACTTTCGCTCTCCGCTACATGGGACACGCCTTGCGACGTCAGCGGCTGTATTGATATTGTGAGGAGTTTAGACTAGCGCCGTAGTAGTGGTCTCCACACGCTCTGGAGCGTTAATTACATAACAGTCAATCATATAATGTAGCACGCTGATTGACCAATCAGCGTGGGTTATTGGCGAAGATTTTTGCTCGGAATGATAGAATGTGATATTCACAATACTCGTCATGAATGCAATATTTGCAAGTCGCGCTTATTACTGCAATTATGAGTATCTTTTTTTTTAAAAGTCTGGCTACCTTCGTGTAAAGGGACATGGTTGGGGGTAACTGAATGTTACTCCCACGGATCGCATTCAGGTCAAGTCACGCAATAAATATTAGAGGGAAAAAAAATTCTTATGATATGTTACCACCCATGCAGAACATATCATGATTTATTATAAAAGATATGAAATTCCTTCATTAATTTTTATATATTGAACCAAGTTTGGGAGCAACGTAACACCTAAATGTCTACAAAATACGAAAATTAAATTTTTGACATAGGTGTTGGGATTGTTTGAGCAATGTAAAGTGTAAATGCAATAATTTTTGGGGATTCACTAAACCGAATATGGCTTTTACACAGGGCAAGCTTAAAATCTAAGATATGTTGGGTTGTTTTAAAGTTATAAAACAATATCATGAGGGAGTATCCACTTTTAAGGACAATGTGGAACAACACCGTAACAATTCTCATATACCATATCACTTCACACTATTGAAATAAGCTAACAGAGTCCTGTGCAATCACAATTCAACTATTTTTAATAAATTTCCATCTAACAATGCTGGTGTCCATGTCCTGGATGCTCTACTCACTTGTAATATCATTCTTTTTTGTCATTTTAGAATGCATTATTGTGGACCATACTGCTAACAACACAAGCTCAATATCATCTCCAGCGTACATGCCAATAGAGCTGGCAGAGGAGGATTACAACAGCCAAGAGTACTGTGAATTGCGGTGCATAGAACTGAATTACTGTACTATGTTTGAGTACAATGAGATGGAAAAGCGGTATGCTTGACAATAATAAGATTTTTGAATGAAAGTAAATAGTTTTTTTCTCTGATCAACACTCACAGAGCAGCAAACGCTAAAACCGGCCATACACATAACCTGTGAATTCTTTTATTTGACCTGAAATTTAGTGACCTCTACAACGGGGAGTTCACATCATACGTACAATTCACGGCTTGTGTGCATGGCCGAACAGTTGCTCTTTATGCTATACAACATGTATGACCACCTCAAAGTCATATTATGCTTGCAGCTGTGGTCTGATAGATGGTGACGTTGCACCTGATGATGTCACAGTGGAAGAGTCCAACGGCACAAACCTGTACTCATTGACCATCAATGAGTCATGCGGTCAGTATGAATATATACAGTAGCCAATGATGGTATGAGTATTAAACATAGTTTCAGGGTCAAGAATAAGCACTTGTCTGCTCCTATTGACACGCAGAAATCTGTTAGTTTTTGAGCAAGATGAGGGGACTTTTCAGGAATGTGTAATACTGTAAAACTAGAAATGTTTGTGCATGATTTAATTTGCAAATTTTATGAGTAGATGCAAAAACGCAAACTTGAATAGTCAGCAAGCATTAATAGCCTATGAAAAGTAGGTCCAGGATGGACCAAAATTGCAAAATTAAATAGTCCCAAAATAATTTATAGATAAATATCGCAGAATTTAATAGCCACGAAATATTGTACTTTTACAGTATTGTCTGCTGCTCTTTACTATCTATGGACACGAGGCACTTGTATTTTTCTTATCTCTAGACATCATAATACAGAGTGACACAGGAACTTTTTGAGTTTTTAAAGAGACACAGAGACATAGCACTTATTATTGTACACCATGTATGGGCCCTTCAATTATTAATCCTACGTTCATTATTAGCTTAAATTTTCAGAACATCATTTTGTCTTTGAAATTGAACGTACATTTTAAATAGAAAAATAATTAAGTAAAACAGACTCTTCCTGCATGTGTGCTAGATATGTGCCTATATAATATACATGTATGTGTGTGCGTGCATGCTCGTATGAATAAATATATATTGTAAATTTATACTAAGATGAAAACTAGCTGTAGCCTGTAAAGTGGTATGTTAGTATAGAAGTTAGTAAGAATTATTGTTATTATTTTGCTTACCAAGGGTTTGACGCATGTCACAGCAATCCTTGCAAAAATGGAGGCACCTGTTTCTTGAAGGGTCACACCACCACTGAGATTTATTGTGAATGTATAGGGGGGTATAGTGGTCGCCTCTGCAGCAACAGTGAAAAAAGTAAGATTTTCAGAATGCAATTTGTGTTTTTTTTTGCTGCTTTTTAATGTATTTTTTTTTCATGTAATATTTTCAAACCCCATTGTTTATAGTTATATCTTTAAAGAAATTAGTAATGAAAAAGATAAATGTTCTAATGTGCTTAAATATTGTAGAGTCACAGTGATCTTTGTGGTCATATTGTAGGATGGTTTTGAAATGGTTAATTACATGAGCGGGCATACAAATTATCAATATTTTGTATCTTATGTTGTTCTTTCTATGCTGTATTGTACCCAATCACAAAAATTGTTCAAAAATGTTTTTATTGAAGCTTTGTGATTGGGTACAATAAAGCTTAGGAAGAACAACATAAAATACAAAATGAGATCATATAATATGTATAGGCTCCATGAATAAATTATCAATACCAACAGCCAAAGCTATTTGAAGATGTGGGTTTTAAGGAATGTTTGTGAATAATTTAACAAATTGTTTGTTTCTAATATGAAGTGATTGTCTGCTCTACTTCAGATCTGGCATATAACAGTTCGTCTGAGAGCCAGATCCTCACCATTACACTGGCCATTTTGAACTTGGGTATCCTTCTCAACTTCTCGCTCTTTGCCATCATCGCAAACTACAAGAAGTACTACAGTTGTGAGTAGACTGCTCAATGGAAATAAATGTGAATATAAATGTAAATGAGATGATGGTTTATAGTTGTCATCACACTTATTGATCATCAATTGATTGTTTCTCACATACTTGCACGGAAATCCGTGAATGAACAAATGCAAATTCTGTGCATGTGTTTATAAACATTAATTATAGAAATTGTGACATTATACAATGTATTTATCATGAATATCGACAGACATTCAATAGATCTACAATGTTTCATATTAACATGTTTGAAACCACATTATGAAAATTAAAGTTCATTATATTGGATTCCGTTGCTTGCTTTAGTATGGTGGATCTTCATCTACTTGAATTTGAGACTAATACATTCGATGAATTATTCTCAAGATCTTACACAAAGACTCGACTCTTCCATCTAACTCTCTAATGCCACATATAAAGTCCTGAATTTTTGCTTCTGATTCAAATTTTCATTCTGGCCTTGAATAGCTGGTACATGCTAATATTCAGAAGAGATTTTACACTTAAAAATAAATTATTTCACCAATCATTTGAATATTCAGAAGAGATTTTACACTTAAAAATAAATTATTTCACCAATTATTTGGGGGAAATTCCATCCAAACTTTCATGCCTAGGGGAAGAGTCATTTTGACTTTCTTGGTGGCGTCGTTGGTTTTAGAGGGTGTTGGACTTTTGAAAATCATCTTTTAGGGGGAGTCGGACTTTTAAATCTCAACTAATAGGTGGGGTCATACTTTTGAATTTTGAGATTTTGACCCCATAAAAAATTGATCCATAAGTTTTGTTGAATGCTCAAAAAAATTCCACATAAATATGAAAATGCACTAACTGGAGTATAGAAATTGATTATGTAAAAATCATAATGAATACCAAACGTTCATCTATCACTACTCATGTGATACTGATGAAATTCAACGTTGAATACTAGGAATTCATATGTTAACAAGGGTGATCAAACTTCACTGCCTCATATCTATATTAATGAAGATTTACATTTATGTCCTAATAGAATCATTACCATTATCATCACGCGTTTGAGGTCCTCTCTTGGAACTCAGTCAAATGCTTTATCGAGGTCAATAAACAAGAAGTAGAGTGTCTTATTCTCTGTCATATACCTCTCTTCCAACTGACGGAGGATGAATATAGCATCTCTCATGCATCTACCTGGCATAACGCCAAACTGCATGTCATTTATGTATCCCTTGGATGAACTTTGCAGCAATTCTTTCCAGTCTCTTCATGACCTGGTCTACAAGTTTAGACGTCGGAAATTACCTCTCTCCAGAGCATCCCCTTTACCTTTGGACAGCTTTACAATGAAACTTTCATCCCAGTTAGATCGTATATGGCCTTCTACTACTATGATATTAATTAAGCAGTTGTGTGAGGACTGTGAAACATCATGGACCTGTAGTCTTCAGCATTTCTGCTACTATAGCAGAAGGCCCAGCAGCTTTCCCACACTTCGAGAGTCTCAGTGCTTCAAGGCCCATCTTCTCAGAGACATGAATATGGGGGTCCCTCAACACTCAACAGGGCGTACCTTTGACAGTGAATTTGGGTATCAGGGAAACTCCATGGTCTCTCATAGTGCTGGTTCTGCGCAAACTTCTTTAACTCATCATCCATTGCAATCTCCCCAAGATCATTTCACACACACTTGTCACCGGTCACATCTTGATTTTGTCTTCACATTTGCTTTGCAATGCGATAGATGTTATCCTTCCTCTCTATGGTTATTCTGCAGTTCACGCGTTTGTCACTTTTTTTAGCCAAATAGATTGCATGTTTTGCTCGTCTCTTGGCTGCTATATATACACCTCTTTATCTATCCCAGTCTTCTTCCATACAACAGTTTCAGTAACAGATCATAGACTAAGAGTACTCATTCTTCACACCTTGATGTTCTGAGTATCTACTCATTGGAAGATCAGCGTCACTGAAGCAGATTCCTGAACCTAATACTTTGTGCCTGGGTGCTTCAGTGATTGAACCTACTCGTTCTGCAAAAAACATTGGGGTCATTGTTGACGCTGAACTCACCATGATCCCCCACGTCAACAACATATGCAAGGCATGCTATGGACAGCTCAGGAGCATTGCACGGATCCGTCCAAATCTGACAGAAGAGGCAGCCTTGAAAACATTGGTCCATTCATTCGTTACATCCACGACTGGATAGCTGCAATAGCATTTTTGTATGGATTGAGTGACCAGACTTTGCATAAACTGCAATTAGTTCAGAACAGTGCTGCTCGTATTATTACGAGAACAAAAGACACGAACACATAACTCCCATACTGGAAGCGGTTACATTGGCTTCCTATAAAATATAGAATAGTGTATAAGATCTGCTTGACAGTTTTTTAAGTGTTTGCAAGGCAAGGCACCAGAATATCTGTCATCCTTGATTGAGAGATATGTTCCAACAAGAGCCTTGCGATCAAGCAATACTAACCTGCTAAAACACTACAAAGTCAACCTTAAAACATTTGGGGAAAGATCGTTTGCATCTGCTGCTCCCGACTCTGGAATGTACTACCAGATTGGCTGCGTAGCTCGAGTGACCTCGAACAATTCAAGACTGATCTTAAAACTCACTTATTCACCTTAGCATATCCTCAGTGACTCTTGTATGAATTAAGTAAATAGACATCAAAAGACATTAAAATTACTAATCATTATTGCTTGCAATATAATAGTAATGTATATACATGTATATAAGTTTGTGACTGTAACTGTAAAATTGTATTAGATATGTTTCTTGTAAAGTATCTCGAGCACTAAATGTCATTTATGATTGTGATTTGATACTATAAAAATAAATTATTATTATTATTATTATTCTTAGATACTTTCAGATCTTTCTTCCTCAACAGAACATAATCAATCTAACTGTAGTGACCACCTGATTGGTGCATTATGAGATGCTGCTCTGGCTTCTTGAAGAAGGAATATATTAATTGCCAACCACCATATCATTGGCTGTCCCAAACTCAATGATACTTTTCCTCTCAGTATTGCGTGAGCCGTAACAATATCCACCATGAACATTATCATAACCGTCGGGATCACGGTACATGTTACCATGTATATCTCTGCCTATCTACCTCATACTCCATACATTCCTCAAGACTCCTGCTCTCCTCATGTTCATCTAATTCATCAAACATCTTTCTATACTCCCCATGAATCCTATCCCCATAACCAAGGGCTTTGCTAACTGCTGCCTGTGTTCGTTCCTCTGAATTTTGGCAGTCACCTGTTACTGTATGAATGCCGGTATAAAATTAAGTGCAATTTCCGTGCAACTGGAAGGATACTTATTGAAGGTATAATTGCTTGTTTGATGCTCTTACTCCTGGGCCTGTGTCTGTCTCAAATCGGGTAGATTAAATTAGAATAATAAATATTCTAGATGTACTGTTGCTGCTTGTTTATGCAGCTATGTATGAATATGTATAATGGCCCGGATATGGGGGGGTCATAGTTTCAATATCATTCGAGTAGGGGGGGAGGGGGGGGTCAGACTTTTCATTTCATCATGATGTGGGGGAGGGGGTCAGACTATAAAAACTAATTAAAAACTAATTCCTCAAGAAAACCAACAGACCCCCCGGAGAAAGTCAAAATGACTCTTCCCTAAATATTTTTGGCCTTCTCATCAGCAATCAACATAGATTGGCACTACTGCCACAGCTGGCAGTGCCACTATAGTAATGTGATAGAAAATGAACTTGCTATCAGCACATTAGGTGGCATAATAGCAGCACATGAAATCTGCAACAAGTGTTGCCAATGCCCTAAAAAATGTAGACATCTAAGCTTTATTGACATTAGAGGATTCTTTCTCCAAGTCCATAGAGCTATATCACATAATGATGTTTTTTCCATTGGAGTTGTAGGAAAAATAAGACTTTTATTTTTCACATTTAGTATTTATTGCCCCTATAAAAATACCATTATAATATTGTCAGCTAAAACGTAAGGTCATGTGATATTGCATAATCGAATGATTTTTGCCAGACGTACCATGGATTTCCAACAACAGACGTCCCATTTAACATGGGAGGGATAGGCAGCTTCTTACGTGCACCGTGCAAGTTACGTCAGACGAAAATCATTGTTTTTTCTTGCCTACACGTGTTTTGATAGGTTTCTAGCCGGTTGTGTTTATGGTGTGGATGTAAATTGCTCTATATATTCTAATATGCTTTCAGAATGCATAGAACACATCATATTATTTTTTTTGCAACTATACTTGTTTGGCCACTGAGTATAACCTTTAAGTTTTAATGAGTTTTTGCAGAATTAGGGATGTTATTCACATAAATAGAATTCAAATGAGTTTATTTACAAATCCATGAGTTTATTCTCTGTATTGTTTGTGTTTTGCAGTAAGGAACTGGACAGATTCTCTGATTCACCCGACGGACCATTCTGACTACGCACGAATTGCAATGTTCATAATCGCACCATTTTCTGGCCTCGTTGTCGCAGTTCTCATTACTTCAGCATTCAAAAACCAAAGTGTTCGTAAGTAGGTTTTTTTTGTTTTAGTTTATTCTAAATGATGATTTATTTAGTAAAGCAGTACACAACTTACTATAACATTTCCAATTGTTTTGATAGGCTTTTAGATGTAATGATAATCTAGATGGCATCAGTCATTGATATAGATTTAACGTATAAATCAATCCAAATGTCCATGGGATTTTAGGATGAAAATTTGGCAATTTACATGTTAGATTTGTATTAAAATGTGTTAATGACTCATGGACCACAAGGTCTGCATCTATAAAAAGAAACTGGCTGTGACAAAAAGTGTCAGGCTTTTAATTGTGTAGTATCGTAAACTCACAAAAATTAGCCTAAGCACTGGGTCTTGAACTTTTCAAATCAGCAGGCCTGCGCTAAACGTAGCCCCCACTAGGCTGCAGCGTAGGCTCTATTTCATTCCCTGTATGTAGACAATGTTGAGATAAATAGGTTTTTCTATTATTTGATTTTTATCTACCACATGTTTAGGGCATGAGAGCCCTGAGAGTCGTCCAATTTCTGACTTTGTCCGTCGTGAGACGATGAAAAGAGGAAGCAGTAAAATCAGTGAGTAGTTTTAGCATAGGATACATCTGATGGCAACTCCAATATATGTTTCCAAGTCCTTGCGGATACATTTTCAAACTTCTCTTTTGCTCTCTCACACATCTTTTTAGCAAGCATATTTCTACCAAGGATAGATATTGCTGAAGACGGTTTTGCAACCTTAAGCTTCCAATTGACTATATCAAGTGGCCCTGCTAAAATGACGTGTGAGAGAGAGATAGAAGTTTGAAAATAATTCAACAAACTATTTTTCAATAAAATGACATGGGATTAGGTTTGGAAAAAAATGCAACAACAAAAAGGTGTCTCCATACATGCATACACACTCACACAGGGGTGGGGGTGAGGGTGGGGGTTAGATGAGAGCAGAGAAAATGGTAGATTTTTAGATAAACACTAGTATAGTTGTGAAAAAAGCAGTAGAATCATTGCATTGCTTTAGCGGGAGATATTTTATTTTTGGTGTGGGGCTGGGCTTTTTGTCTGGATTTTAACAGAGAATTCATTGTTATTTTCACATATTTATAACCTGACTCATCAATTTATACTTGTCAGGGATATTTGAAAAAAAAAATTTTTTGTATTTTTTTTCTTTGATTTCAGGTGTATGTTTGAAAAATAAATTACTTTCTAGGCTGATATATAGTTATACAGTTCGTCATTATTTTTTTAGCACAATTTAAGGACAACCTGTCTAAGACACTAAGTGGAATGAGAGAAGTCTTAGCATTGAAGATCGAGAGAGGAAAATCACTCCTTGGACTGGACCAAACTCCATTAATATTTATCTCAGAGGAAATAGAGGAAGAGAGTCCTGATCAAGAGGATGTTTTATCGAGGCATAGTTCACTAGGATGGAAAGACCAAATTCAGGAGGAAGAATTACAAGCTAAGCAAGGTGAGACGATGCATCCAAAAGCACACACATACACACACATACATACATATATATATATATATATATATATATATATATATATATATATATATATATATATATATATATATATATATATATATATGTATATGTATATAATTTTTGTATTGTTATTTTGCTAATTTGGAAAAGATGTTATGTGACAATTGACCATATAGGGCTGTGTGTTTTATTAGAAAAATTAACGATGTATACAAATGAAACATTTGTGATGAATAAAAATAACCAAATCTTTATGAATCGAAATGAAACAAACCAAGATTATTTTAGATGCTGTATTATTTGGTGCCCCCTACCAGTCAATTAACATATTTAGCCAGCCGATTTCAATCAAATACGGACGAAATTTTAAGACAAAGTGCTTGTTGAAAATATGTTGCATCCCAAATGGTTTAATCGACATGATTTTTTTACGACAATTTACCTAAACGCAAGAAAGAAATAGATATTAGTCATGGTCATAAATTAAAATACTACAGTAGAAACTCGTTATCTCAAAACTGTAGGAATATCAGTAAAATAATTGCCAATAATTGAGATGACCAAGCCGTATAATATTATGTTTATATGTTTATAATAGGGTTGAAGGGAAATCAAACTGAACTCAAGATAACAGAACATTCGAGATAAGCAAAATTGAGATGAGACAGTTCTTTATTTTTTACCTCAAATCCGATATTTTATAAGGGGGGTACGGACCATGATCAAACATTTTTTTTCCCTCGTGTTAAATGTTACCCCCACCCCCCTAAATATCTAATGACTCTTACATGATTTTTGTGTGACAGAGCTGGCTTTGACGGCCTTGAACAACACATTAAGGTATGGAGACATGGGGAGCATCCGCAAGTCCATCAAGGGCTGCGTCAACAGCAAATTGCCCAAAGATCAGCTGTCAGCAGCATGGAAAAAAGTTGCATCACTCAAGAAGATAGTCCCTGGTATGGGAAATACTGTATTTGTTCTAATAAGTGCCCAGTGCGCCTACAAAATACAAAAAATTAATTTCAACAAAATACAAAAGCAAAAAAAGGTCTAATAAGCACACCCCAACAATTATTTGAATAATACCGGTGTGTTAGGCTTACAATATGGCCAGTGAAATCTTTGCAAAAAACGAGCAATATTAGTTTTGTTAAATCTGTGTAAATAGGGGTGTGCTCTTAATAGGGCAGGTGCACTTATAAGAAAGAATACGGTAGTTCCTTTGTGTTGTCATTTGGTAATTAGTCGAAGTGAGATATTTTGTAATGCAGGCGATTTGTTTGCTCAGTGAGTGGTAAATCAAATTTACACAAAATGATATCTATCAATCATTGATAAGATTCCCAGAGACGGACTGGAAATACAAAAAGAAGGATTGCCGAACAATTTAGTTACTGGACAAGGGTAGTGAATACGGGCGCATCGTAGATGGTAGAAGCCAACTGTGACTAATGAGTGGCCATTCTACTAAAAGAAAACAATGAAGGGTAAATAAAGAATGGCCACTGATTAGTCTCAGTTGGCTTCTATTCTTTACACTGCATGTGCCCGAGGCAATGAAATTAGTTCCTTAATTTTACTCATGCAATATACGAAAAAATATCAATTATGGTTGTACTATTTAAGCATTGGAGGCGGCCACTCAGAGTCTGGACAAAAAAGCACTGGACAAAGCGATCAAAATGGCTGAGAGAGAAAACTGCGTCGAGAACCTGGGCGCGAAATACACAGACGCTGTGGCCGCGAGGGAACAGGTCATGCAAATCCAGCAGATCCAGCGACAAGGAAGCAGGGATAGAGGTGACTCAGTGGTCTTTGCTCAGATTGGAATCTACTTGTTCGTCATAGCTCAATCTTTGATATTTTTCAGTCTACATCATATTTGAAAGCACATGTTTCAAGGCAGATATTTTATAAGATAATTTGTGTTTTTGACATCTTGTCAACAGAAATCAGTAAATTCTTGTGTATGTGTTGTTGTTTTTAATTTTTATAAGGTCTGACTTGCACATCTTAGTTTGTTTTTTAGCAGATCCTAGCAAGGTCTATGTGAAGAAACACAAAAAGAACAAAAAGTCACCGACTACCAGCGTGAAATCCAAATCGAACACGGACAATACAAACCAGGAAGCAGACAACCCAGCTGACCCAGGTACGTACTTAATCACTCTCACTCACTCATTCACTCACTCACACACTCACTCACACTCATTCACTCACACACCACACACTCACTTACTAACTCACTCATTCAGGTGGATAGCCAGACGTTTTAAAAACGTGTGCACAAATTGAACCATGCAGGTCTCAGCATGGACATCGACGCCCTTCATAAATCGGTATCATTATCATGAATGTAAATCTAAGGTAAAAAAAAAAGAATAAACTCATTCTTATTCTGAAAGGCTGGTCAAAATATTGGTTAGACCAATGGCTACTTCAAACAACCTATTGGCCTGACTGAGGTAATTAACTATAAGGTCAGCCTTCACTGTTAAGTGGGAATACTTGTAGGTTACACAATGGGGGTAATTAAATTCAATTGTTTAAGAAGCAGCACACCATTTTGGTATATGAACCGAGACGAGGGGACCTTTCATCTCTCTCACGTGTACGACCCGATTTTCGGCATCGGAAGTCGTGCTGAGTGACCTTGACAAGCGCAGAGATGTTTTGAAAATGGCAACAGTAGTTGCGGAAACTGTCAACGGTAAATTGTGATTGTGTTGTGCAAAAGATTATAGGAGTGACTTTTTCCAAATTTTGAAAAATTGTACATATTACCAGAAAAAGCTAGGTAGGTCCAAAAAAGATTAATGTGGTCTTTCAAAAAGGTACGCAAATGCATACTGTGCATATACTTATGCTACTTCCCTGCACTCACTCACTCTGTCGACCGTAGTTGATCAGCCACGAACAACTACCACTGTGGCAACTATTCACCAGGCGCTCATCACAAGTGCATTAGACCACTTGCCTATTGTGACAATCCTCTAGTGTCAAAATATACATCTAAGTCAATTCATTTCAATATATCCTGTTTGTTTGTTTTTTTCCTTGTATTCTATAGAAGCGGCCCTGCAAGTATTGGCGAACGCTCTGGCTAGCAATGACATCCGGAGCATCCATCAGGCCATTGCCATCTGCGAGGAAAATAACGTTCCCGAGAGCAAACTCAGTGACGCTCGCAAAACGGTGGCTTTTGCAGCGGACTCTCACGGTGATTGAACATTAAAAACTAACTGTTCAAGTAATCAGGTTATTAGACCTATAGTCAGCCTATACAACTTTCTTACGACTCATGCTCCATTTTGATTGATTATTGTGGTGTCTTTGACACCACTCTTGCATAGATAGTGTGATCTAACCACTAGAACATCCCATTACCCTTATAATTTGGATTACATGACTAGTTTTAGTTGAATCCTTTGAGGAGTTATTTTTTATCATTTTTTATAGTTTTTGATGGCTCTCGATCTCTCATTGTCAGAAACTTCCGTTTAGATGGCATACAAATTTGTCGAGAATTTAAGCATTCTGATTAGTCACTTAATTTGTTCAAAAAGAAATACAGTGAAGTTTTTTTTAGATTAAAAAGTAAGCTGACTGTACACCAGAGATGTGTTGGCAATAACTTGCATTGACTATTTAGAAATTTTATCATGTTTGGCATGCACAAGTGACCGCTAAGTTACGTAGTTAAAACATTTTTGAAAAGAGTTTACAAGGAAAGTACACATTCAACTAAATCAAAAAGTGCTGGATAGGTCAAACTCTCTGTGACTGCTTTTTAGAGTGAAAAGATGACTACAACCCCTGTACTCTAGTTTTATCAGTTTATATTTGCATATTCAGATAAAAATGACACAGTAAGCAAGGCAAATTTGAATGAAAAGAAAGACATTGGCGAAAACATTGCAGAACGGAAAACTGAAAAGACAGAAACAGACAAGGTTAATGAAAGCAAACAAAAAGCAACAACAAGCGGAGACAAACTGTTCGAACAAGGTTAGGAATATTTTGTTGATGTTCTTTTTGTACATTTTTTAATCCCTTCATCAACAAGAATTTGCATCTTCTATATAGCAATCTGTGGGAATTTTAAGATTTACGAATTACTGGTCTGACTTTGCAAGCGTAATCATTATAGTAAAAGTCCTTAATTTTGTGCCTTATATGCTACAGTAATGTCCGCATATTCTACTTCCAATGGCGAGAAATTGCTGGTTACACGGGAAAATGAAATAGCCATGGTTTGAGTGACACGTATTAGAAGAAATTTCTGAAAACGCTGGAATTTCTGTATTGAGTGTAGAAACAGTAGTAAACTCAGAAAATACGTAAAATACTGTAATTACTCACCGAATCTTACTTTAATTTTGCGAATTTCTGTATGTTTTATTCGGCAAATTTGTGGGAAATTCGAAAATACAGACTTGCAGAAAAAAAATTATAGTTATTACTTGTAATTTTAGTAATTTTAGTATATATATAATAGAAAATACGGGCATAAATATACAGAAATAACTGTGGTCCTCAGAAAAAATATTCACAGACAGTACTGACTGTATGTATAAAACATGGGTACCATTCCAACTTTTTATCACTATATTTAATCCGCCTTTCCATCAGAATATTAAATATAGGTCCCCATAAGAACCAGCCAGGTGAGGCAGCCTTTAGACACCACTAGCCGTGTCGATAACTGAAGCTCAGACTAGAATAAAACCTAAAATAAGGTCAAATTTTGTTGTTACGGTAAGTCCTGAACCCAGTGAAGATCAATCTGACATCCATTGTGGTAAATTCGAGCTTTGTTTAGGTATTAGAGCATCAATTGCATTATTCGACCATACACACAATCCGTGAATTTCACATATGACGTGAACTTCCCCTTTGTAGTTGTTACTAAATTTCACATCATACGTAAAATTCACGGTTTATGTGTATGGCCGGTTTTAGCGATTGGTGATCTATTCAGGCTGCAGTACTTGCATCAATTACCATTACTTTAGCCACTGAAAGGATAACTTATTTGCAGCTGTTCCCCCCAGGAAACAATACAACTCGCCAAAAATGAGACAGCTTCTAGACATCAAGGCTCAGCGTTCAACCAAGATTCTTCATTTTTTTGTTTTACAACAGTAAGTCTATTGATCAGATGAAGAAAAAAAGTTACTGCATTTGTAGCTCCCGCAAAGATAAAGCCAGACCTCATCAAGATGCGGCAGCTTCTCGACATGGCGAGCCAAGTCTCTGACAGAAAAGGCTCCACTTCTGCTCTGAGCACCTCCACGCAGAGCTCTACTACGTCCAAAAGCTCCGCACAATCCAACCAATCGATGGCGGAGTCTGCTAAGATGAAGACCAATGCAATAGAAAAGTTCACTACAGGCAAAAAATCAGGTAGTGAAATTATATGACATTGATGCGCGCGTCAGAACCTCAACATTCGTTGGCAGGTCGTCACATGATTATTTTAGTGATGTGACAATCTACTGACATATGTTGATGTGGTGGCACGTGCATCTGCTGTATTCAACCATTCAAATCATACAAGTATGTAGTGTAAGGCGAAGAAAGCCGGAGAAAAAGGCAAAAGATCAGCTAGCAAAATTTTACTTTCATCAATCAATCAATCAATCAATCAAATCCTAAATTTATTTTAAACAGGCCCTAATTATTCCTCATTCAGAGGGTGTGGCCTGGCTGCCCAGTCTGGATCTCAACCGTCCCCTCCAAGCCTTTCGGTCATTTGGATCTACCAAACTCATGCCCAAACTTGCACGATCTTTCTGCAAGACTGCATCCCAAGTCTGTTTCGGTCTTCCCTTTCCTTTTCTTCCTTCTATCTCAAGCTTTCTTACTTGGCTAATCCAGCCAGAACTGCGCTCAACATGGCCTAGCCATCTCAGTCTCCCTTTACGAAGCACACTATCAATATCTGTAATACTCAGTTTCTCCAAAAGGCTCTCTGAACTGGTATCATCATTAGGCTTCACACCACACATCCAGCGGATCATAGCTCTGTCATTTCTTCTCAGGCGGTTTATAGTACTAGAGGATGCTGCCCATGTCTCAGACCCATGAAGCATAGCACTTCGTACACAGGTGGAGTACACTCTACCTCTCGAAGATAAAGGAATGTGCCTGTTGGTGAGGACTGGCAGTAGCTCACGGAATTTGCCCCATGCAGTTTTGCATCTGACAGTTGCAGCTAAATCACAGCCTCCACCACTGGACAACATGTCACCTAAGTAACAAAACTCTGTCACAACCTCTAACATGTGTTCGCCAACTGGGATCTCCTTGATTGGCCTGCCATCGATTGGCCTGGCGGTACCTTTGCATCGTGGGCATATGTAGTCCGGATCAGGTTTGAGAACACCCTCAATTCCACTACACCGTTTGTGCACCCAGCATAGACATTTGCCACAGTAGATGGAGTTTCTCGCTACCCCCGCAGGCATACAGCACATGGGTATTCTCCACTTTTGAGCAATTTGTCTAGGTGTGACCCAGAGACCAGACATTTGGTTTTACCCATATTAACACGCAGTCCCTTGGCTTCCATCCCCATCTTCCAGGTGTGCACCTTTTCTGATAACTCTTCAACAGAGTTGGCCATAATGACGAGGTCATCAGCGTACAGTAGTTCCCAAGGGGACCCAGTGCGGAACTCATGAGACAGGGCTTCTAGGACCATGATGAAAAGCAGAGGACTAAGGACTGAACCTTGATGCACTCCTACAATTACACAAAATTCTTCACTGTATCCATCTCCGACACGAACACGACTACGTACATTGGCATACATTGACTGGACAAGCTTAACAAGCCACTCTTCCACGCCTAGCTATGCATGGCCCACCATATGACTTGTCTAGGAACACGATTAAATGCCTTCTCAAGATCAACAAATGACATGTACAAGGACTTGTTTGCTGCCAGAAACTTCTCCTGCACCTGTCGAACGATGAAGATAGCATCTGTTGTTCCCCTTCCTGGCATGAAGCCAAACTGCATGTCATCTATCACTATTCTCTTTCTGATCAGTTGTTCAGCAATTCTCTCAAGGACTTTCATTACTTGATCTATCAACTTCAGCCCTCGGTAATTGCCTCTCTCTAGTGCATCTCCTTTGTTTTTGTAGAGGCTAACTATATAGCTCTCCTCCCACTCAGATGGAATGCAACCTTCACGAATGATGTCTTCAATCAAGTCACGAACAAGCTTAACACCAACCTCCCCAGCGGGTTTCAGCTACTACTCCCGACGGACCTGCTACTTTACCCATGCCCATCTTTGAAATGGCTTTGGATGGTGTTTACAACTGTCCAAACGCCCATGGGCTTTTAGGTTAAACATTGTAAATTCATAGGATGGGAGTTTTCACAAAAATATTCATTTACATAGGCATTTCAATGGTTTAGATTTGGATTTGGTAATATCATAGGGGTGGGGCTTTACTTTGTGAGTGGCCCTTGTGCGGTTTTATATAGTATATTGCCAAGTTATATTGTTGAATACAAAAATGATAATCGAATTTCCTCGACATTGTTCTCATGATGAGGATATTTTCATTTTCCTTCCATAACATTATCAATATAAATCACTTGGTTATGTGAATACATGTATTGACTATATAATTCCCTTTGAGATACTGAGTTTCTCCTGTATTGTTTACAGCTGCTACACAACAAGCCCTCAAGCTTCTGAAAACAGCTGTTGCTGTTGGCAACGCAGATCTGCTAGACTTCACCATCAAGGCATGTGAAGCGAACTACGTACCTCAGGAAGAGCTTGTGGTAGCCAAGCGAAAGCTCGCAGTGTTGATAAAGATCGTTCCCGGTAATCTCATTTAATCAGGGCCATAGCCAGGATTGTAAAAGATGGGAGGCAAAATATGTTGGGCAAGGGTGCAGGCAAAATCCACCCTCGCATAGCTTTTCCTTGGAGGTTTGAGGGCATGCTACCCGCAAATGTTTTTGTTTCTTTTAATTTAGACACTTTTTCATAGCATCTGAGGATATTTAATACAGAAAATTAACTGCTAAATATACAGTTAGGAGCTAGTTGCCTTCCTTGACTCATACAGTAAATGTCTGCATACCGGTATAAAGACCACAGTAATTATAGAAACTTCCATTGAATTCAACAGTTTTTCCCAACATATGCGTAATTTCCAGAAATTACTGGTTGTAAGAGAAAAGAAATACCCATAGTTTGCATAACAAATATTAGAAGAAATTTAATTAAAAAAACACTGGAATTTCTAGATTGAGTACACATATAGTTTACATTTTATGCTCTTTGGTTTCTAATGTAATACTGTAAAAGAAGTCGGCCAGGGCATGGCAACATCCTGTCAGGTTACAATGTACTCGACATAGAGGGATTCAGTGACATAGAAGCTATAGTAGTGTTAAAGGCTGCAAGGCTATAAATAGTAACATAGGTGTCAAGTGGCCTGAAGTGGCGCTGCACAATTTATACTGGCCAAGTATGAACACATCTGTCAGGCATGGAAAAGTTAGCCCAGCTGTCTAGTGCGCCTGACACTATAATGACCGGATGGTGTGGCGCTAGACCATGCGTTCGACTCCACGGCCTTTCAAATACCTTTACAAGCCTGTCACTGGAATTTCCTTACAATGCCAACTACTAAAGTAAATACATAAATCTTTGGGACATCAATTTTATTTGGATTTTCATACTAATGGAGCAATCTAATTCGCTAGTTGCACATTTTTACCATTGTATGGACATAGCTGACGACAATCTTCCATGTTTACCAAGTCAAATTACTCTGATGAGAAACAAAATCACAACCCCATGGTTTTGAGACCAGAATGATACATCCCAAGAGAATTTAGAGAGAATATTTGAATTGAAGTCTTGGTAATGCTACATGTGTATCATTCATATTTATTGGAATTTATAAATTCATTAGCAGAGCCATTTGTGGAGGAAGTAAAGTGAGCATTATTTCCACCATAAAATATCAGTTCCCTATTGGATTTAAATTTGTTTTTCTAAAAGAACTGGATCGTCCATTGAAATTGTACATTTTAAATTATGATGAAACAAAAGCAAAAAAAAAAATGTATGAAATATCCAATTGAATAAAAAAAATGCATATTACTGTGCATATGCAAATTTTCACAAGTATCATACACATTTGCAACTTGTGCTCAGCAGAATCGTCTTTTTGTAGCACTTGTGAAGGCTATAAATGAAAAGAACATCGAACAACTGAGCAAGAACATTCACAAGGCGGACCGGGAGGACTGCGTCAAAAATCTAGGTGAGCTGAAATTTTGAGATTGTTTTTTTAAATAGTGTTATGACATTTTGCCAATTGCAATTCCAACAAAACGTTTTTGTCAACTGTTCATCGTGAGTCCATGGTGTACCTTATAAAATCTAGAAGGTCTCATTTTGTTTTGGAGATAAATAATACATGTAGCAATTATAATGTAATATCTTGCTTAAGAGTTATGCTCAGTGACCCAACAAGTATGATTGAACAGAAGCAATATGATGTGTTCTGTGCATTCTGAAAGTTTCTTTCATTTAAACAGCGTATTAAAATAAGTAGCAAATTATTTTCACAGATGTACCTAAACTCATAGTTCTAAATAAAACAAACCCAGTGGTATTTCATATTTTATATGATATTGTAAAGTTGTTACATGTATGTATGCTAATTTTCATGAATTTGTAAGTAAATGGATAGGATAAACCTATTCAGATGCTTCTCATGTGTAAGAGCAGCGTTTGAGGGATTTTATTCCTCCTGCATCAGACTTGCATGGCTGAGTGGCAGTTTTTAAACTTGTACACATGGTTAGGAATTTACCCAATCACATGACTCAAAACCAAATCGAGGTGCAAAGCAGCTGCTGTCACATTCAAGAGTGATGCTCGTACAGAAACGTCACTCTTGGCCATGAAAAAAAAGCATATAATTAGGCATTTTCTCTCTCTTTATGATGAATCCAGATGCTAAACATACTTCGTAAGTTTTGTTCACGGTTTCACATTTTCATTCTGATCAACTATGTACATAGTTACATTGTACCTCTTGGAATCTTTCATATCTGCCTTTGGCAGGTCTTTCACTCTTCTCTCAAGAGCTTTGTTGGACCACTCTCTACGAAAGGTCAATTTTTTTTTTTATTTATATGTGTGAATATTTTGTATGGTTGTGTTTGATAATTCATTTTGATAGAATGATGTGAAATGCTATAATATAATGGATGATTATTTTTTATATATGTATTTCATATATTTTTATGAATCTTGCTTTTTCAAAATGACCTCTCTTCTAAAATGTCTCATATCGTTCCCAATCACATGACTAGAAATGAACCAGGTCTTTCCCAAATAAAGTATTTAGAAAACAAGTAATGTGTGCTTGTCCTGTTTAGTTTTGTTCACTTCAATGGGTCATAAGGAAGTTTTTATACTGACAAAATATAATTTTTGATATGTTAACATTGTATTTTCACAAAATGAAAGTTTAATGGAGAAACATGAGAAAATCATGATTGGATTTTATTCTAATTACAAATTTTGATTACTTTGCCTATCAACTTGTTTTAGAAAAGTTATATATTTAAGCAATACGCATCATATTTTGCCAATGGATATTTGTAAATGATATTATTAAAATCAAAATGCTTCAATATACATTGTTCTATAATGAAAGAGGATTCCTGATACAAGTATATTTTTGTATAAAGCTCTTTCCTCTGTTATTACTGTGATATATATATTGATCTGTGAACCAATTTACTGGATTTTCAGAATTTTTTCAGGGGCTTCTACGAAGCCCATAATACTAGTACAGAAGAGCTCCTTTTATCAAGACAAATACAGAAAAACCACTAGGTTAAATAAAAATTAGCCTCTCATAGAGAGTGTTGTCAGGCCTTTTAAATGAGAGCATCTTCTCATGAGGTCTGACGAAGCTCTTGAGAGAAGAGCGAAAGGTTTGCCAAAGACAAATATGAAAGATTCCAATTGGTAACACTATTTGGTTGATCATGATTTTGAATGATGAAATCCAGTGACAAATATACATTTTTATTTTGCTTTATTTAGGTGATCTTTACAGAGATGCATGGTTGGCGAAGGACAAACAGAAGAAGCTGCTCAAAGAGAAAGAAAAGGCAGAGAAAAGTAAGAACCGCCTTAGTCCAGTCATCACATATTAGCTTCTTAAAGTCATTGTATGTAGACGAGAAAATTAAGCGTAAATGAAAGGCCTATCAAAAGACAATAATTCATCAAATTAACACCACCTCTAAAACCATCATAGCACAGCTATTAATGAACCAACATTAGTGTTTGAGGTGTCAACATGAAGCTATTTAGTTATATTTTTGTAAGATAAACACTACTTTTATGATTCATCAAAATTACATGATCCATGGTGTATTTTGTTTGGAAATTGCGTAGTCACACCACTGATTCACAGACATCCCGTAGGTGGCAATAATATGCGATTTGAACATGTTTATTTACGTCTAATCTTACTGAGAAATTTTCTTTTTACACTTTGGCTCCGGGAAAACAATTGTATTCGTGGTAGTACTATTATTTAGTACTTGTTTGAATATTATATATTCTTTTTGATAAACATACGGGATGTGTGTGACCTACGGGCGCTGTGTGAACTACTACTCTTTTGATTTAAAGAAAAAAAGAAAAGAAAAAAATAATGCGCATCCGTGCACGGGGATATGATGATAGTAGTAATTGCAATTGTTTGATCAGAAGCGGCATTGGACCATCTGGAGGAAGTGGTCATCAGCGGAGACATCGGGAGCATCGAAAAAGCCATTAATGCGTGTGAGGCGAAGGAAATTCCTGAGAACAAACTCACCACCGCGAGGGAGATATTCTCACTCCTTCAGGAGATAATATCAGGTACCATAAAAAAAAATGCCAGATGAGCCCATGCTCACTTAAAGCCCTACCCCTTAAAGTAGTTTGTATCTAATATGAGCGTTATTGATTGATTGCTTGGTTGATTGATTGGTTGATTGATTGATTGATTTCATGTAGCAGCCATCAAGGCCTTACTGAACAAGATGAGTGCTAGCTAGGCAGAATCCCTACAAACCATTGATTGTTGATTTATTGCTTATCGGGATGGGTGGATGAATTGATTGATTGATTGATTGATGAATTGTATGATGGAATGCTTGCTTGATTGCTTGCTTGTGTGATTGCTTGCTGTTGGTGTTGCAGCCATGGAGCACGCGATGGCCCACAAGGACAAGGCGTTGCTGGACCAGATGATCGTGCTGGCCGAGCAGAACGGCTGTGTGGAGAACCTGGGCTCGCTGTACAGCACCGCACTCAGCGTCCGCGAGCAGGTGAGGGCATTCTCTCAATTGCCATCGCAGGGCCACAGATAAGTACTTGTCCTACCGTCAGAGACGGGTATTTTTGTTGTCGGGACAGGTAAAAAATTTGAGTTACTTGTGTAACGGACAAATAAAATCTGTCACCCCATCCGTCAGTTTCAATTGTATTTAGATAGAATTTAATGATTTGAGCGTGTAATTCTTATTTAGGACGGGTATATTTTTCTGGATACCAATTCTATGGACAAGTATGATTGTCCTCCTATTTGTGGCCCAGGCCCTGCCATCATCCGCTTCACAGCTTTTTATACTTTACACTGCCTTCATCAGTCCTGGTTCATTATCAAGCCCTGCACGAAGAAACGGACGGATTACTATGCTCATGTTTGGTGCTAACTCCATGAGGCGATGTAGCATCTGGCAGTTGCTTTGTTCAGCCAAGATCATCATACATAGGACACTGCAGGAGCAAGTGAACTATATCTTATCAACATACATGTAAAACAGCAGCGGCACGTTATCATACTGTATACTGTAAAACTAGAAAATTTTGTGGCCATTAAATTTTGCGATTTTCATCTACAACTTATTTTGTGACTTTAATTTTGCGATTTTGTCCATCCTGGACCTACTTTACATAGGCTATCAATGTTTGCTTTAACTATTCAAGTTTGCGTTTTTGCACATACCCACGAAATTAAATCGTGAGCAAACATTTCTAGTTTCACGGTATATACTTGCTCCCAACCTTTCAGTTCCGCATCATCAAGCAGCTGCGGCTGGAGGTGCAGGCGATGGAGAGCGCCAACACGCTGGCCGAGCTCCGGTCGTACCAGAGCCCACCCGACGAGGTGCACGACGTCATGACCGCCGTCTACCTCATTCTTGGGGAGAGGGAAGAAAGCCTGCAGGTACGGCATGCATGACCAGGGTTCCCATGGTCAGTGAAAAGTCAGGGAAAAATGATTTTTTTTTCAAGGTCAATGGTGAAAAGTGAGAGAAGAAAGCCTGTAGGTGTGGCATGCATCACCTATGCTATAGATTTTGATTATCCAAACCCGCCTGTTGTTGCATAACTTCTTTTAACCAAAACGGATTTCTATAAAAGTAACACCATTTGGTGCAGCATCGGCGAGGGTAAATAAAATCCATGGCAAAATAACGTCATGTCCGCTGTCTACCTCATTCTTGGGGAGAGAGAGGAAAGCCTGCAGGTACGGCATGCATGACCAGGGTTCCCATGGTCAGTGAAAAGTCAGGGAAAAATGATTTTTTTTTTCAAGGTCAGTGGTGAAAAGTCAGGGAATTTCGAAATATGTCAGGGAAAAAATGAGATGTAGGAAAAAGTTAAGGAAAAGTCAGGGAATTTTGTGTAAATGGGGTGATGATCAAGAACAGTTATTTTCTTTTACCCAAAGTTTATGGCAGCTTCTTCAGTTTTTTATCATTTTATTATTAGTTTAATGTAAATTATCCTTTTTATGTCGATAATGCAATATCCATGTTTAACAATCACAATCATGTTAATGCTCATATGTGGCTGCTTGGTGATCTTTTGATCGCTCTAATTCGTTAGAGAAAATTGATATTGCGTCCGGGTAAAGTCAGGGAATTTTGTTTTTCAATCTTTGTGGGAACCATGAAGATTTTATTGACCTAATCACCGACATGTTGCTCCTCATTTGACTCATCGCTGTCCGATGAATATCTCATCTCCTGAATCATTTATTTATTTAATCCCCATGTCAACAATGACTTAAAATAAGTTAAATACGACTCGATTGATAGACATTTACAGATGTTATAGTGTAAACTCATCTATCTTGGTATATAGTATGCAAATAAACAGTTTATTGCTTTAAACCAAGGTGAAGGATATTCAAAACAGAAACATAAGCTTTGACTCATACTTAGTCTTAGGACTTCATCAAACTGTTGATATAACCAAACATAATAATCATAATAGTCATGATATTGACAGTCTGATGATGCCCTTATAAATGTGCGTGAAAGCTTACACATTTCTCTTGTAAATATCCTTGGATTAAGTAGTATGTGGATGGTTTACCGGTCAACCAGCTATGGTCACTTTTCTGTACATAACCGGTTCTTAGATTGACTAACTGGTTATTAAATTTGATAACTATTTTCCTTACCAAGCTATATATTCCACACATTTCATTATTACCTAAATGCGTGATTTAACAACTACAACATTTTCCACCTTGCCAGTGAAACACAAAATTTTGAGCCTCAAATTTTTTCACAAGGTTGATACAAGGTGTCTAATCAATATATTATTTTACTTGACGTTTCTTGACATGCACCACACATGTATACTTTTGTGAGTGATAATTCACATTTAACCGGTTATACAGTCCAGTTTTGTAGCGCGTATTAATCAGTCTCAATGTTTTTGATCCGTCCACACAATAGTTTAAAGTAATAAACTGTACATTTTCAAACTTCTCTCTCTCTTACACTTCTTTTTAGCAAGCATATTTATATCAACGATAGACATAGCTGAAGACAGGTTTTACAATCCCAAGCTTCCATTTAACTACATCAAGTGGCCCTGATGGGAGTCAAACTCACAACCCTAAGGTTATGAGACTTGTCTTCAGCTATATCTATCGTTGGTAGAAATATGCTTCTAAAAAGACATGTGAGAGAGAGAGAAGTTTGAAAATGTGTCCACAAGCACCGGGAAACGCATAAATAAACTGTACATTTGGACATTTCCAGAGCTGGGACTACATCAAGCGGCTGCTGGCGCGGAGCGGCCACGAGGGCTTGCGGTCTCGCGCGATGCACTTCAAGGTGGAGACGCTAACGTCGCCCGTCGCCAGCCGCGCTCGCGCCATCCTCAGGCCCTACTCAAGGGACAGCGTTGCCGAGACCAGCCCCGTGGCCAGCAAGTTCTACTCCTGGGTCAGTCTCAAGAATCCTTATCAATCAAAAACTAAAAACAAAAAAAAAGAGGATAAAAAATAAATAATTAAATTAACAATTGAATTTTTTTTGTCATTATATTTTGTTTGTTTTTTTGTTTTTGTTTGGAAAACTTCTGAAACACAGAAACAGCAACAAAGACAGTCTGAATGCTGTTCACCATATAAATAACATATTTAACGCATCCCCTGCTGTGTGTGCAGGTTGTGGGGTTGGTTGAGTCCACTTTTCTCAACCAACCCACCTGGCAATATGTACAAACCCCTTTTCCAAAAACCTGGATCTGCCATTGTTATTTCCCAACACCATCCCTGTGTGTGCAGGTTGTGGGGATGGTTGAGATTTGTCACTTTTCTCTCTACATAAAGATCATCATTGAGACCACTTTAAGTCGGTCTAACAATTTGTCTTAATAGAGACCTTCTACTGTATTATTTCCAAATGCAATTACTGCATCATGGGTTTCAAGGCTTTCCCATTCACTCAGCCTTCAAAGTCCATGTTCGTGGTATAACAAGCCCGAATAAATAAGCATTCAATTACTGCTGCAGTGTGTGGTTGCCTTGATAGAGAGGCTCTATTGTATGCTTTCCTCACGCACTCCCTGCTGCCTGCAGGCTGTGGGGATGGTGGACGTGTGCCACAAGCTGCACGCGGCGGGGGTCAAGCCTCTGTCCGACTCGTCGGACGGCTCGCGCGGCTCGTCCTCATCCGGCTCCGGCCGGCGCTCATCCGTCGACAGTCGACGCTCGTCCGCCAACATGTACAACCCCAACAACCAACGCAGGTCAAGCAGTCACGGTGACGCTATCGTAAATGGTGTCACAGTCTCACATTCAAGAACACTCTCTAAGTCACACTTCCGGTAGTCCATGTATAATACCCGAAGCCAAGCCACAACTGATTCTGGCCTCCCTAACTGGTTTGGCTTATTCTGTGCATTGTTTACTGTGAAAGTCATACGAGGTCATCTAAGGCTCAAACAGTTTAGCTTAGTCAAATGATGTACTAGAACAATACTTTTTTTCATGTTCAGTTGATTTTCACATTAAAATTTGAAATAATATTACGGAAATATTAAAAATCAAATGTGTGTTAAAAAAATTGAAACGGCAGAATTTTTTTATAGTGGTTTAATTTTGATCATATAATAGTACCCATCATAATCAGCAACAAAGAGTACGGTAAATCATCTATATTTTTTTTACACACGGACTACCTTCGGTGAATTCTCTCAATCACACTTTCGTGAATATTGCATCGGTAACAGTATCAGGAATGGTGCCCCGCTCGCACATTTATCAGTATTGTCCAGTGATTAATCTAGATACCAGTCATTAGTCCAGGATGCATTATTTTTCAATAGGATGCAAAGAATTGAAAATTTCACATCCCATAGGACCTATAAAATGTTTATAGTTTGTTATACTAGTAGTTATGTATGACAGAGGACTCATTGTATTTGCCCATACATGTACATGTAGTTTCAAAATGTGCGACTCCTCAGAGACTCATTGTTGCCAATTTCTAGATTAATCACTAACTATGACGGTCATACTTGTCACTCAGAAACTTGCATTTTATTGTCTCATCGTAACCTTTCCATCCACTGGGACTGTTCATTGACATCCAATATAAAATGTACTAAAAATCCTGTGAATTTGGTACACAGCGCTTGGTCTCATTTTGTTTTAGAATTTTCTTTTATGCTTTGTGATATTCCAATAGTAATGTTTTTGTTTAATTTTATATTAATTTTGTAAAAAAAAATAAAAAGAATTTGACAAGGAACCTGCATGGTTCAAAAACATTTAAATAAAAGTTCAAAATCAAACGATTGTCAAACAAAATTAAACAAAACCATTCCCATTGGAATATTGCAGAGCTTAAAAGAAAATTCTAAAATAAAATAATATGAAATGTAACTTTCTGCGTCACAAACCAATATGTTTGCAAATATAAAGAAACTTAAACCAGACATTAGCGCCCATACGTCCGGTATTGCAGGTTTTCTGGCGACAGTCGGCGGACGTCCCAGGACAGTGGCAGTGGAGGTCAGGGGTCGTCACTGGGGCGACGGCGCTCGTCCACCAGCACACGGCGCCTCTCCACCATCTCGGTCACCACCCAGCAGCAGGTCAGTGGAGACATTGCAACATACTGAAGTGTTAGTGGATTTTCTGTAAACTTTACAGAGTTTAGTACTTTACGTGTCAAAGTGTTACATCAAACGTATCTTACAGACGTATCTCACTTACGTAATATTTTCTAGAGGGGTCAGCAGCAGGTCAGTCGGGGGGGGGGAGTCATAACTCTATTACAGGGTTCCCACAGTCAGGGTGCACAAGAGGTCAGGGAATTTTTTTAAAGTTCAGGGAAAAGTCAGGGAACTTTAAAATATGTCAGGGAAAACTTAGATTTAGGAAAAGGTCAGAGGATTTAGTGTAAATACATGTAGGGACAATGATTGAGAATAATTATTTTCATTTACCTAAAGGTTATGGCATTTTTTTTTATTATAATTATTATTAGTTTGCAGTAAATTATCTTTATTTGTTGTTGATGCAATATCCACTTTTAACAACCTTACTTAGAGCCAATCTGAATCAGAACATTATACTGTGGTAGAGTTTATCAATACTACATGTAGGCCCCTACTCAGAAAAAGTCAGCGTTTTGTCCTTTTGATCGCACTAATTGGTCATGGGGAATCTCATCTGACTAGACCAAACTGGGCGGGCCTTGTCAAAAAATGCCTTGATGAGTCTTGACGAGATTCCGAAAGCATAGTAAAATGTAAAAATGCATGTCCTAGAAATATAAACTTTACCAAATTCCTAATAGAGAGGTCCTACTGTATTCAATGAACATGAGCTCTTCGTGCTTGCTACATCTCTGGGGGAATTTTTTATAGGCAAAAATCCAAAATGGCCACCACCAAATAATGTGAAAAACAAATTCTTAACCATTCAGCTCTCTTTCATGTGTGATGTAAACTCTGTATTAAAATCTGTATTACACATATAATATATATAACAAAGAACTGCTATACATAGCCTCATTCCTATGATTAGAAAGGATTATGATTATTCAAACCAAGTCAATAATTGATGACGTTATAAAGATGGGAATCCAGTATCTAAGGGTTTGAGCATCAAGCAAGTACATATCTATACATATTATCTAATGAACATGACCTCTTCCTCTATCCTGCCAGGTGGACAGCGCGATGGCGGTGGAGGCGCGGCGATCGTGGCTGGAGAGCCTGACCAGCCTCACCCAGCAGAACCTGGAGCGCGTGCCGGGCAGCCCGGCCTCCACCGAGGAGGAGCAGGAGCCGGAGCGACAGTCGTCGCCGGCGGGCAGCTTCACCCAGCAGCAGCAGGAGGAGAGACCGACCTCGGCCGACAGCATGCGGCACAAGCAGCAGCCGAGACACTCGTACCCGCCCGAGCAGCTGCCGAGCACCTCGCAGCACCAGCAGCGACACTCGCTCACGTCGCAGCCTTCGAGCACCTCCTCGGGGGGGCAGCAGCTGATGTTTGTGAACGTACGCAGTTCCGCCAAGACGATGGCGGCGCAAGCAGCAACAGCGGTGCAGCCAACGTCAGAGTCGCAGCAGCGGCAGCAGCAGTGTCTCGAGGAAAAGTGTCTGCCTGATGTTAGAGTCTCGGCGGGGGAGCTGCAAGCAAAAAATAGGATGGTGCATGATGGAGAGATAGTATACGACGCATTTTTCTCAAACTCTGATGACTCGCTGTAATGGATAATCAAGGAAAATCCTGCAAATAAAAATATAGTAGCTATTTTATAACCTCAATAGATGGATAAGCCAATGCCTAAATAGTCACTAAATAATTTATAGATGAAAACTGCAAAATTTAGTAGCCACGAGACATTCTAGTTTTACATTGAATTAGTTATATTTTTTTATTCAATCGTCTCGCTTTACATTGGGACTAAATGGGTTTAAGCGGATATGACAGTACTGTGGAAGGTCAAATTATCACCCTCTTTATTTAGAGACCATGATGAAGGAGTCTGACACACAATCACAATTTGATTTCTTTTGTCATGCAGCTGTTTGCTAGAGCGCGTTTCATAAGTAAGAATACTCACCTTTTGTCAAGTAAAGCAAATTTCATAAAAGTTGATGAGAGATGAAAGGTTTGTTCTGTATCTTAGATGAGGATAAAACAGTTTTGTTCATTGTTCAGATTATTTTGGAGAACTAGGTTATGTTATTCAATTATAGTTCATATGGTATGTAGCACATTGTCTCATCTTGGTACATGTATAGCACACAAGACTATACCAAATACCACGGTTATGTTATAAATATGCTGTAACATTTTCTTGTGTTTTTTTTGTATGTTTTGTAGTATGAGATTATAAAATGATTTTTAATGATATTCATTGTGAAAAAGAAGTTTTGTTAAAATTTGGCATAGACACTGTCATAAAAGGAGATTGTTGAATTTGGATGTCTCTAGTCATAAGTTAGATCATATTGTCAATAATCCTATCACGCAACTAGAATTTTAATCAGGCATCATTTAAAAGCATTATACAGCACATTATGTAAATTGTATTCTATGGTTTGTGAGCAACTTTAACCGAAATTCAAAGCTAAAACCACGATCCTCAAACTAGTATATATCCGCTGAAACAGTATAACTGTCCTTGTACAGATGTTAGAGAAATCATGGTGGTAGAATTCGATAGTTGTTTTGAGAATTTAATGCATAATCAATGGAGAAAATAAACTTTAAGTATAGTATATTGATTTTCAGATTTTTCTGATCGGAGACTGTTCATTTTCAGAATCAAAAACATCTATATTATATTCAGTGTTGGGGGAAACTTAGAGATTTTTAAAATAAAACATGAAATAAATATGTGCGTCGATGGCATGTCTGATTTCTAGTAAATTTGAAGAAAACAGCCCATATTTTTGGCCGCCTGGGAGCAGAGATTGATACAGAATACCTGAGAATACCACATTAGTGCAAATATGTTTTACTTGTTTACAATGAACTAGACTAAACGTAACATGTACCATATGTCTTATCCATGACAGTCCAACACACAGGACAAGTGGGATAAAATATATGGTTGAGCCGTATTTACAACAACAATGAATTCTGCATTTTTTATTTATCACAATGCAACCATCATAGTAAAGTTACAATGTCTTCGTTCAATGGGACAAGACTGTTTCAGGTGTAGTGTGGTGCGCTAGCCTCTCACTTTTATTTCACAGTTTGAACACAACAGGTTTGATGTATGCAGTGTGTAGCCCAGGGTGTTATAAAAGGCCAGTCTTAAGGTGCGCAACTGGTGCATTAGGTGTCGGCGCCCCCCCCTCCCCCTCTGAGCACATCAATACAATAATTTTGGTGTTATTGAATAGGTATTTGTACTAATAATGAAATTCAACAACTGAAGACCAAAAAAAAATGGTGAGTATGTTATTTAAGACACTAATTAATTCATGTTGATTAACAATTTGAGCACAAACATATTTTTCATATAAATGGTTTTGCCGATGGTCCAATGAATGCAAAATATCTTTTTAAGACGCAAAATATTGGTGCATGGACACAAAGATAATATCATCATCATACAGTTCACAATAATGTTGAGTCCACATGATATAGGCAAGGCCATGGGTTACAGGTGTAATTCTTTTTAGGCCTTTATATTTATATTTGAATTCCTTGTAATTAATGAAAATGCATAGAAACATTGATGAATCATGCTAGTTTAATATTATTTTTACCATATAATGATGTAAATGATGTAAAATGTCGAATACGCTATGTGATCAAAATAGAGGCTTCATAAACAGCCTTAATCCATTAATTACAATTTAATCTATGTACATATATTGTGCTTCCTGATACGATTGCATAACACATTTTAACACATTTACTATTACTCTATTATATGTTTACATAAAAACATTACCAATTGATCACAAAAAATTATTTCAGGTGCACTATCAGAATCATGAAACCAATGGCAATGATTTATTTTATTCGTGAAAAGTAGATCTTAATAATAGGCAATAAATCATTATCAAACTTTGTATAATATATCTGTGTTTCTATTTATCCATGATTTGCACTTACATCACCCTGAATATCAAGGGCTCAAATATATATGCTCAAAACTTGCTTTTGAGCATATATATGTTCCTGCAGACCAGGAACCGATATTATATAGAGTGACTTACATAAAAACCTGACATATTTATCATAGTTTATTACATTGAAAATTCCAATATTTTTACCAATAATAATATTATTGTGACTTTGTTATTGTGACTTTGTTAGGTTCTTTAGAAGATACGCACTATTAATGTAATAATTTCTGGCTATATACAGAATTTCACATATACAAGGCTAGAGCGACCTACAATGCATTTTAAACATGGTTCTATTACAATAAACTTGTCCATATAAGGATTTCTTGAAAAGTTTAAGAACATCGTTATCTGCTGTTGACTGCCTTGCAAAATATCTATCAAACAATATATTTGTGTACTTTTTCAGTCTGACAAAAGTATCTAGAATGAATATACTCTCCAATTAACATACTCTCCACGAATATTGTCTTTTTGCAAAAACAACAAAAATGTGATTGTTCACCTCATTTTGGAGTTTGGTGTCTGTCCTACTATCTTCATTTTACAACATTACAGATGGAATCATTTAACAAACATTGCAGTGGCATAAATCTTGAGTAGGCAAAAATAATCGAAAGATACATCCCTATGTTTTGTAGTAATGATAGTAGGAAAGAAAGCAGCCTAAAATATAAAGTGTAATTTTCAATGTTTAATGGGCTTTGAAATGCATGTGATGATACAAAAAAAATGATGTATTGTTGTGGTGAGCCTGCTGTTGTGGTGCTCAGGGATGCCAGGCATGTAGGCCCTCGCTGCTAGGAACACCCAGCGACATGAACCTGTTGGAATATAAAAAAATAGTTTTCAGGATTGGGGTGCAACATAGTGACCTATCAGTGATCAATACTTATGTATAATGATTTACTTCACGATTTAAAGCAGGGATTCGATGTTGGTGTGAACTATGCATAACAAAGCAGGGGTTTGCATTCACTGTAAACGAAATCCTGCATCTACTGTACAAAATCATTATTACATCCTTAAAGATGACGCTATATCAATAAATGGCGTGTCGTCTCTTTTAGCAATAATCCTATCAAATAGCCACTTAATTTCCTACATGTTACTTTACATTATAGATCATGATGATAACCCGAAATGTATAACACCTCGAATTTTCTATGCACACCCTTCAACTATGAATTGAACAGGTGCAACCATGTAAACAGCGTGCCCCCCTTGTACCTGGTGCGTAGCACGTGCTCGTGTTCCATGCTGGAGCCTGAGGAGCTCCTGTCCGCGTCATCAGCATCCTCGTCCTCGTATGACGAGTAGGGCGATGTTGGCGAGTCCTATTCAACATAGAGTATATCATTGTAGGATTTGTCCTTTTTGACACTATATACCGTTTTCAAAAAAAAGAAAAAAAAGAAAAAAACAAAAAACAAAACAAAAAACAATAGATAAATGTAAGAAGGTTAATAGCTTAAAGGATCAAGAACAGTTTATATATCTTATGACAAAATCGCAATATTATGTAGATAAATACGAAAATGCATGGAATATTAGAAAAAAACTAACTGTATAAAGTCTAACAATTGTAAATATTTTTCATTGTACACTTATTATATGATATGTTTTAAACTGACGTGTAAGCCATAATTGGCTGGGTGATATTATTAATGTATTCAAATATTACCAGACTATGTATATCACATGTCAATATAATAAATGATTATTTGACTTGACTTGACTTGGAAAAAAATTGTGTTAAGTGTGTGTAGGGAAGGGGTGGGGAGTTGGCGGGGGGTGGTGGGGGCAGGATAAGGAAGGATGGATAGATTTAAACCAAATCATTTCTAAATTTGTGGCCGTCAAAGGACATAATGAAGCATTATATGAAGAGTCTGTATGGTTTGCTCCTGATAAGGCCATTTGTATATATATGTTAATGTGTTTGTTTCACACTGACGTCAGACATGAATATTTACAAAAAAATCAAAATTATTGTGGAGTAGTCACCTGAAATATATTTAAAAGAGAATGTTAGTAGTCATAGTTTCCAATCATGTGGAAATCGACCTTATTTTAGCTTCAACATAACAGAGGTGTTAAAAAAATACTTCGAACTTACCAAGTCCTGATCACCAACATCAGATGGGGTAGGTGTTCGCCTGGGAGAAGTTCGCTTGGTTTTGACACCACCCTCTCCCTTGCGGAGAAAGTGGGAGTTTGCTCCTTCCTCCGGACCAAGTCTCGGAGACTGTATCGGAGACTGTGTCGATGATGGCTGCTTTGGTAATTGTCCATCACTATTCAACGTCCTACAGGAGTGACATATAATCAAATGAAAGACTGATACAGGTTGGGGCCACAAAGGTGGTGAGTCTTACCATGACATTAGATCGATTGCACTTTTAAAATTGCCATTCCACCTTTTCACTTATAGGTCTCATGCAATTGTGACTTATAATGTAGTCTCCAACAGGCTAGTTTGAAAATTTAGATCTGCACTTTCTTACTATTCAGAGGCATTTATTTAAAGAAATTACATTCAAAAATTTATTACACGAGTCATAGTCATGAGTCAACTATATAAATGAGTATACACTTTGACCGCATGATCCGTACACATGTATATATGATTTCCACAAACTAGCATGTAAAGCTCATTATCCAAGCCCATGCAGATATAAGGTTCTAAAGATGTTTTGCATAGTTCAAATAGTTGTTAGATTTCTGTTGTAAAATACGACTGTATGCTGGCTTACTTCCACTGTAGCTTGCCACTGCTGGGGTCTGTAGATCTCCAACGTGCAATAGACGGTTTGGGCACTGGCAGCTCCAGCATGAAGTCCATGACACGGGACGCAGCCGCCAGGTTCTGATGGTGCTGCACAGAAAATAAATAATTTTGGGTATAATGTCTTTCCTTACCACATTTTACTTCTAATGTATAAAATTTATGTTTTATTGCACAAAAAAGCTTTTTGTCTCTACTCTCTTTATAAAATCAAATATACAGATATTACATTATGTCTAGATTAGATATTATACAGATATTACATTATGTCTAGATTAGATACATATATTTCCTAGGTGTGGGAAATCAGCTGAATTCCCTTGAGTGGCAAAATGTCTTCTGATAGCATAACATTTCAGGGACACCTCATAAAGTGTCTTCATGGGACAATTACTCACGAGCAGAAAAGCAGCCCGCCCCCCACCACACACACACACATTACAAAAAAGCTCTATGCAGGCAGGTATCAAGTCACTGTTGTAAATCAAACAGCCTTGACACCAGTGCTTTAAACAAATTGCACAAATAAAAACCAACTACTCTGAATGTCATGTAAAATACGTATTTCAATTTTGTTAAATTTTCTTACAACTTATGAACCTAAGCACAATATGAACATACTGCTTTTTTCTTCATCATGGCAATAGACTCTGCCCTGCTGAATGGAAGGCCAATGCTGCCAGCACTCAGCTTCTTGCCAGTAGCATCGTCGACGCTCTTAGTCTACAAACAGATGCACTTAACATGAAAATAAAGTTATGATTCTACTGGCTAGTTAGGTATTTCTATTCTCTTGAGTAGCTTTTCAATTTTCAATGTTCACCAAACAGTATTCTATTCCGCGTCATTATGGGTAAATTTCTGCAAACATCAAGAAGTGAGAAGCAAAGCATGCTAATGCTAATAAAACAAACAAGCAAGATATTTACATGGACAGCAACACTGCTCTTATCATTTGGACCTTTTGCATCGGCTTCCTCTACAATAACCACAGGCAGTAAGTCAGATATTTGCACAGACTTTCTGTTAGAGCGCATTGCATTGCTCTGTACTGCTCTGTACGCATCTTCTGTTGATTTTACATACTGGGCCAGTCTGGGAATGTTTTTTGCAGGTGCTGATTTAGGTGGTGATCCAATTACTGTGTTCTTCCTTTTCTGAGGTGTGTTTCCCTGCTTGTTTTTGGAAGCGTTATCTGAATTATCTGAGCCCTTTTCTTTATTTCGCTTTGAGACTTTGGTTTGCCCTGAAAAAGAGTGTGATTTTCCGGGTATGGACACATCAGTTAGCTTTTTAACATAGACCCCTCTTGGAGCAGAATTCCACCGTCTGGGGGGCACGGACGCTTTGTACATGGGACCTTCCAGAGTAGGTTTGTGGATCAAGCGATGCTCACAAGCCTTGCATGTGGATCTCGTGCAAGTTCGCGAAAAACGGTCAGCAAAATGTTTCTTCTCATGCTTCTTTTGTCGTATAATTGCATTCACATTCTGTAATCGAGGCGACTCTTGTGTTGGTCTTGGGGATGTCCTTCCATCCTGACTTTGTAATTTTGCTATATCGTTTGGACTGAAAGGTTGGAGGGGAAGGCTCAGAGATTGCATGCCCTTTGACTTGGCTTCTTTACCCATGGCCCCATCAGCAGAGTCAGGTTTGAAGCTGAACGATTTGCTGCGAACATTATCTTGACTACCAACTCCGTTCATGTGTTGCAGTGATTTGAAATCAGAGAGATAGTTGTTAACTTTCAAAGGGTCCCCATTGTAAACAGACATCAAACTGTCACTCTTACCACGTATTACGCTAGGCACGTAATTATAGTAAGGGATGGTGTTCAACTCCACAGGACTTATGGTCAAACTTTTCTTGGGGATTCGAATATCACCATTGTTGTGGAAGCGAAATCCGGGCTGAAGCACAAGCGGGTCGGTCAGGCGGGTGTCGGTTGTTTTCAGCAGCTCTCTGTACGTAATTTGTAGTAAATGTTTTTCTCCGTTTATTTGGGACACCGTTTTATTCCTGGCCTTGTCTATTGCGTGCAGGCTTCGCTCTAACCGTCGCTCTTCGATGACGTTTTGGGGACATTCTATCACTCGGGCTCCATAAATACTGGGCCGCAGTTTGCTCCTTTCCACCGTATGGTTGTAAACACCGCGGTTTTCCACGAATATTCTCTGCTTTTCCGTCTGAGTGAACAACTTCTTCAGAGTGAGTACACCACCGCCTAGATGCAGGGTCATAGTTCAAGTCGTTTTGGCGGGTTTTTGTGTCATTTTAGATCAATTTACATGGCGGCATAATATTAAAATGATGTAAACAATTATACCGCCATGATTTACGAGCGTATGGCGTTTCTCTAGACACGCTTGACGTAGGACGTAATTCGGCATATAACGTTACTACGTAAAACGTCACGATGTTTCCTGCCTTATATCATATATGAGTGAGCAATGCAACAGGCAGCCCTGAATAATGTCAATGGATTAGCACCCGGAAACACAAGGGCAGGGTGAGGGGTGTTATTCTTATGTGTATTACCCCTCTCCACCCAATTGATCGTCTTTTTCACTTTCTGCATAGCACTTTTGGCTAAACCAGCACTTTTGACATTGAAACACAGCATTATTACAGTAAAACTACTAGTACTGTACCGATTGAACGGAACTTAATCAATTCAGAATGAGGCTCGGGCTCAGCACCACACCATTTTAACCCGTCCACGCGACTAGCCTGTGTGTACCCTACCAAAATACGCGATGCTTTTCAGTAAGCTAATGCATATACAGCTAATAATGAAATACAACTCAACACAGTCATATATCTAGATCTACGACTCGTATTAAACAGAAACTGAATGGGGAACGCGAGCTTCCCCATTTTAAATGAGCCGCCACAAGCAGCAAGGCGAATACTCGATTCACTATGGTCCGGTCGATATTACCTTTCTCGGCGTCAGCCAGTAGCAAGGAGGCATTGCTCCATTGTCGGCATGTCCGCAGCACAAAGCCTTGCCGGGCTCAGAAGCATGTAGGCTTTATTATGCGTGTTTATGTTGCAGGCTCAAGTAATCGATCCCTGTTTGCTGGATCAACACAAGGATCAGTACACGTTAACATGGATCTACCTTTTAGATAGAAAACAGTATTGTTTTGATTGTAAATGACGTAAAAGAATAAGATTTGTGTTTTAAGTTAGGATTACAGTCATTTTAAAGCATTCGAAATGTCTAAGCCAATTGGAATGCGAGTACATAACCCAAAGGCCAGGCGTTCTGTGGTGAGTATTGCTGGGGTGATGATACTTAAGGCTTAAAACTCATCTGCCATATATCTATTGCAACCCTTACTACTCTCATTTAAAATCACGTCAATAAACAGATTTTCTCGGATCTTACGTGTCTTTCCCCGCAGGACCTGGGCTTTGACAACCTCGCCCACATCCCTGACGACCCTGGGGAGGCCGGGGACGATGGCATGTCCCGAAGGCAGTCGCACCTGGGGCCCGACGACCCCTTCTGGGTGGCACTCAAGAAAGAGAGGTACGTGGCTGTTTTAACTCAATATTTGATATACCATCTGACATAATCCTTACCTTACTTGGAGTCTGAAGTCTAATGATTGGATTAAATAAAATGATATATTCTGGAATCAAAGAAAATCATCATTTCAAATTAATGCTTGTTTTTGAATAGATTTAAAAAGGTATCATTTCATAAGTAATTCCTATCAGGGCCATAAGTATCAACGACCCCTTCTAATTTGCTCTCAAGAAACATGGATGCTCTTCGTCAATGTTTGATATTGTATAATATTGATACAGTGGAAGACTTAAAATATACAGTTTAATCTAAAACACATGGGAGCCCAAAGCTAGCAACAAAGGTGTCAATTAATGTAATACGTGCGTTAACTATATAGATCAGTACATTTTGACGGCATGATGCGTATCCTCTGGAAACTACTCCTTTCTGCTTAATTGTGAAAGGGTTAAAATTAACCCGTAAACAACATACACAATTGTTAAGTGCACAATTGCAGCTAATGCAGCGAATGTTGAATAATACTAGTAGCGTTGGATAAGGTGCAGCTTTACGTGAGTATAGTGCTATTATAGGTACGCTCTGGGCCTGGAAAAGAAAGACCCCGACAAGGACCAGCCCATCAGTTTCAACAAATCAGCATGGAAGTGCATCGGTATCACACTCATGATCGCAGCCATCATTGCAGTGGTGGCATATGTCATCTGGAACGATAGACAACGTGAGTATTTGGTAGGGCATTCAAGTGAGTGAACATACTGTAGCCAATGTTGAACTAAGTGTTTGTAATGGAAGGTCAACATTGCAGTTGTTTTATGGATACTACACACATGAAACTAATGATGGAGAAAGTCGCTAGTGATGTTATTTCCGCTTTGAAAAAACAACAAAACCGCTATATGTACAGGTTTAGTCCTAAATAGTAATTGTAGACTGTAAGCATAGATTTTACTAATAAAGTTAGATTAATTAGCATGAAGAATTATCGGATGAGTTTATACTAGGGGACTCTAATAAAAGTATGATTTTCAATTGTTGATAATCACGATAATTAATATTGAAGCTTTCAAGTCCTGCAAGAACTCTCTGTCAGCCATCTTAATTCAAATTGGAATAATGTTGCGGATGATGTCATGGTTTCCCATTGTGATGAATAGAGGCTGAACTCGAAAATTTCTAAGATAAAAAAACTAGTTGAGTGAGAACGAGAATGGTAGTTATTGTCACTTACTTTTGTTACTTACTTGCAGTTGTTGCGCGTCACCAGCAAGAGGCTCTCCTGGCCGCCGAACACGGCCACTTCACCACCACAGCGGGGTTTAACGGGTCTACGCCGCCCCCCGCAGCCGACACAGTTCCATACTCCACAAAGTAGACACTTCTGATTGGCTGATGGCAATATAGTAGCTACATGGCCTACTTTTACATGTGCAACATGTATAAAGCTCAATTCTTTTTATAATTTGTTTTTATTTTCATTTTTAAGTTTTGAGGGCAAGGGTATGCTAAAATGTAAAACTGTTTTGATTGTCATTGCTTTTTTGAAATTGGACTCATTTTTAAGAATGATTTTGATAAAGGTAAAAAGCAAAATGGCTTCCAACATGGCCACCTACAAACAGCCACAACTTACATCTTTTTGGGCACGTTATAACTCATATGCTGTAGTTTACAGTATTAGTACTTTGCATTTGGTGTATGTGTGGAATGTAATGCTTGCTATCCAGAAGACTGAACTGGTATTTATTGTCAGGTCTTTGTCGTGCGGAACCCAAGGGTTGAGCTGCATTGTTGACATTCCTTTTGAAAGAATATAACTTGTAAAAAATTCTATGTCACACTTTCTTTGCATATGGCTGATTTATGCGCATTTGACAACGTGATTTTTCTATTTTCGCTAACTATGCAGGCGCTGTTGAACAATGTCTGCCATGTGCGTCCTGAAAGCTTCCAATTTAAAGCTACGTGTGATATGTTCAGTGAAAAGTATAGCAGTTGTGAACTATTATTTCAAACCAGTATTCATGAGGATAGTCTATTTATATGTTTATCGCATTCTACGCCCTTTGTTTTTTCATGGTTATGGCATATTTCTGTGAGTAGATGTTGGGAATTTGGACAATGGCGATTTCCCAAAGTAAGTAGTGCAATAATGTTATTCTGAGTATCAGATGTCAAGATATGACATCAGAAGCATAACCATTGCTCATTTAAAATGTGACAAACCACAGGTTTGTAATCCCAGAATTGGAATTAGGTCAAATGATCACCCAGAAGATTTACAGACTCTGCTTTCACTTTATTTATGGTTATAACGCTGAGATTAGTCCATATCCAGATGGTTTGAATAGTTCTATGATGCTCATGAATAATAATCAAGTAAAACACAACGACACAACGTAAAATTAAGAATCAGGTCACACATATAAGTAATTTATGATAATTCACTCTCTTGTGAAACATTTCAGAGGTCAATCCGACATCTGATACTCAAAGTGAACGATGTGTGCTATACATATTGCACTTAAACTTTGCTGGTCTGCATCAATTGTAGTATATTTTTGCACCATATAAACACAGCTTTTTTATGGTTGATATAGTGTGATAGCTTGAACAGTTTTACAACTTCAAGATTTAGAATTGTTTTATTTTAAGCCGTAAAGCTGGAAATTTCCAAAGGCTATGTGATATGTATTGGTATCATTGTATATTTTACAATACAATTATAACAACACAGAATTGTTTGAGCAGCTATGCAAATTGTTTGTACGTACACTAATCATGAATATTCCAAGTACATTTTCAAATCATCTACAAAAGACACCTTCAACTTCCTGGGATAAAGTACATTTTGTAAAGACGGGAGCAAAATATCGAGTAATAGAATATATATGCTGTACATGTATATAGTTTAATAAAAAGAAACTAAATATATGAATTCAAAGTTTTCTTTGAATATTGAATATATAGTAAAAAGGATATTAGTGGTGTCATTAGGCAGTACCTCATAGTCCGTGAAAAGACACTGCGATGAGTAGCGGTTACAGTTGAAAATGCAGATCAAGATATATCACAAACCACATACGATTATATCATATTTAACATAATGATTAAAGAAAATGGTCTATATGAGCAGGCATTTATATACTGTGCGTACAGGCTCATATAGCCCACACATCCCAATACACCTCCCTACAAGAAGCGTCTACTACAGCTCCATGGGGATGTTCACACGTAGATTTATCACCTCCCAAGCCAGGTTATGGAGTGAGCTCATGATCATCTATTATGTAGATACTCCTGTTGCTGCTAAATATAGACGCTCAGTGCATCCCAAGGGTGAGAACGCCTCTATAGATAGTAAGATTGCGGGTCAGTACAGTATACCTTCCAGATTTGAGATAATAATACTGCGTGATTATTGAGGGGCTCATATAGCAAATAGGTGATTGGTGATATGAGCTAAATCTTGATTCTGAATTGTGAGCTGTATGTATTTAAGTATGGGCAATGTGATGCAATCTATTATTGGTGGCTGGTGATCTTCTCATAACAATAGCTGTGATTCGCTATCTGCCCTAAATCTTAAGCGTGAATTGGGAACTGCCTGTATTTAAGTGTGTGAAATGTGATGCAACCTATTCCCCAATAACAATTCTTGATTATTGGCGAAAGACAATGAAATGTATCGGTGATTGGTGATTTAGGGGGGTGGGGTTGTAAATGGATTTTCATCAAGCCTATATACCCCCCCCCCCTTATTACTGTACAATTTCTAAAATAAATACACCCGGTATTCAATGTACGTCATCACTTAGGACATGCTTCAAAGCGGTGTCCCACTGCTGCTTAGTCTACCCAGCGCACACAATAGGTTACAACAGTGCTAGACAATTTAGACACCATTCATGCGTTATGATTAGTCACACAGCGTCACAACCGATGCATGACGTGTAGATAACGTCCCAGTACGTTTGTTAAACGGGGATGCAACGCTCTTTAAATGGCGGATGTGTGCATAACCAACGAGCAGCGCCTACTATAAAACCAAGAGCACACTAACACCGAACTGCCGTTAAACAATCAGGTATAACGGCTACATGACGGGAAAAGTTTAGTTCAGATAAATTTGAACGTGTTCAAAATGTTGTCAACGATTGAAACGATCAAACAGTGACCTGGCGATTACCAGCGTGTACTAATAACTAGTGGCCAACGTCAGTATAATTAAGCTGACGACAGATCAACCACACAAACGTTACTGTAAGACTAGAAATGTTTGCGCACAATTTGATTTGCGAATTTCGCGGGTAGGTGCAAAATTGCAAAGTAGGTGCAGGATGGACCAAAATTGCAAAATTGAATAGTCAAAAATAATTTATAAATGAAAAATCACACTTTAAAATTAATAGCCACAAAATATTCTAGTTTTACAGTACTCGATCGTTCACGCAAAATGCGGAGCGGTGGGACAGCACTTTAGACAAGTTGAGTTGTGGGCATGTGGGTTCCTTTTTCAGTTTTTGAGAAATCTTGGGTGTTCCTCTGCCTCTATAAACGTTGCTGCACCCGTATATAAAAGGTTTGCGGGTGCAGGCTGCTGCCTCTGTAATCACAAGGGTGGTTCCCGGTCTGCTCTTCCAAGGTGGTCCCTGGCAGGATGGTACAGTGTCTAGCGATGTTGCAGATCATCACAAACAACCTGTCAGAAAAGGTTGTAAAACACTTAGTACATTGTCTGGTGTGCATTGGACTATGATGCAAATTATGATAAGGTAAGGTCTTGTATATGTACATGTTCTGTAGACTGTTCTGTCGAAGAAAATGACATTATTGTCATTGTGTTAAATTATCTTTAATATAGTACAGTACTTGCTTCATATCAACAACTATCATAATTTACAAATGTATCACTCAATAATTCGACAATAACTCTTTGCCTTTCTCAACAGTGTGGAGTCATAATCCAAACACTATGACTCCAAAATTGCAAGTGTGTCAGTGCCCCCTATTATCTTATCTGAACTTATAAACACACATTCCGATCGCAACAGCAAAAACATAATGCCACAAAAATTTATCAATATTCATATGAGTGTATGTGCTGCCACATTGTGCTGAAATGTTTATGTAACATTATGCAAATTTTAATAACCAAAATAAAACCAAATAGGTGCAAAATAGTTTATAGATGAAAACCAGTTTTAGAAAATGTCTGAGGAGTCACACGTGTTGATTGTGACTAGCTGTCAGTGTATCTAAGTCTTTTCACTATTATAAATTATCTAAACAAACAAGCGATCATTAATAAAAACGTAGTGGCCTGGTTACCCTGGTGAACCCCATTTAACCAGGTCATTACGTTTTTTTTTTAATAATGATGGCTTATTTGTTGTAGATGATTCTGTTGTCTGTCCCTAATGTATGTATTGATTGATAGGGTGTGTAAGGTAGCTGTGGGTGGTGTTTAGGGCACTACCTATTCATAGTATTGTTCCTGCGTCCTGTTCAGTTATATCTGTAATAATTACGAGTCATTTGATTGTTTAATAATAGAGAAATCAAGCCAGTGGTCGTGCAATTACCAGACTGACATGAAACTAAGGCAACATTGCAGCTGATTATTTTATACCCGAGGGAAACTGTTTTTACAGTAGTATACAGGATCTTTTATTAATCAACATGTGAGGGGAATGGAACAGAAATGAAAGAAAGTACAGATCAATGTGTTGACAAGAGTCACTGAATGACTAATAATAGCAAATGTTAAATATTTTAGTCGTATAAACTTCCGTTAAAAGAGGAGTATTTATACAATCAAACTAGTTCACAACTATCGAAACTATAAGAACAATAGAGACTTATTATATTCAAACTCCATCCAAAAGGGGCTTGTCACGACTTGCAGCTTGACTTTTTAGTTATTTGTAAGCAATCAATAAACTGGTTATTTCCATTATTTTGGTCATCCAAATGCAAGCAGTGTATAAAATATGTCAGTTTATGGTATCATCATTGTAGAATAGCTTTTATTTGTTTGTCAACATTTCCTAGTATTTCTAACTATTTTCTGATGTTTGCAGTCATCATCTTTCTATTAGGTGCAAATTAAACTGTGCACAAATATGTCCAGTTAGCAATAACACATACCATAGTTGAATGTGAAATGAATGACATATATCAGCAGAGTTTAACGTGAAACAATGGCAATGTATCACATTTTAAATGCACACAAAGTAATGTTGTGAAAAGCTAAACAAATCCAAAAAAAATGAACTATTGTATTAACATTATGTTGTAATTGTTTTGGGGTAGGACTATGCAGAAATGAATATTGGGGACAGTAACAAAGGAAACTTCTTATGTCGCCATCATGACATTCCTACTGAGATTCTCCAGAAAAGATTAAATCAATGCTTTAAAGACGATGAAGAAAAAAAGATGGCGCCCGTTTTTATAAGTAATCAGTAGGGAAGAGTAAATCTTGACAGCTTTGGCCAGCCTTATTCTGCGGCTGGTATTATAAGCAGGAAGTAAGTGGTGTGGTTGAGTTTATTTGAACTCAAATAAGAAATAATAAAATCTAGTAATTTGAAATTTCTTTTAGAATATTTGAATTCATAGTTGTTCCATTGATGACATATATCTTTATGAAGACACACCCTGTTCAAGCATTGGAAACAAATGCTAAATTTCCTAAATTTCTCAAACTAATGCAAAATTGGCTCTGTTTAGGTGCAATTGGTATGTTACACTTCATCAGCTACACACAGCAAGCAAGCACAGAAATCATTGAATGCTGAAATGGTTATTTTGGTGGAAGGTTGATGCGTATAGGGCAGTCTAAACATATACGCCTATTACTTCATTATTCTGTATGCATGCTCGTTTGCACGTAGGTTAGCCTCATTCACAAAATATTAACAGTTTCGGATATCCGATTCCTTAGTTAGGACATGGAGACAATACGAAAGCCATGTATATCACCGAGGGTACTAGTACTACTTGAAGGTGAAAGGTATGAGCAAATGTGTGCAGATTGAGGGACATGTAGGGACACAAATTGTGTAACAGATCGTGAAACTAGAATACAACCTGGTCATAGCGAGCGTCTCCCCTGCACAGCCTCGAGTCCCGGCACCAAATGGAAGCATGTGCTTCCGCTGTCCCTCGCCAGGCGGCACCACCTGTGCAAGCGGAACCCTCAGTTAGAGGCTGGGTTAGCCTATCACAAGGCCTTTAAATGATCTGATATGAAGGCATATTCTAAAAAAGCTTCTCCACGATTCAAAAGTAGCTAGTTGTTTGGCTAATTTGACGTGATTTGCTAAAAACACATGGTTTCTAATTTTAGACCAGCAACCTATTTTCAGAGCAGCTTTATAGCTGCTTTACTTGGGTATTTTCCCGTTTAAGCGTGTGGTACTGTTTTTTTGTAATGGAGAAGCTTTTATCAAGATCACATATCTAATGCCTTGGCTAATACTTACCACCACCCATGCATGCTGCTGCGTCTGCAGCTGTTGCTAGTGAATACTCGGGTTTTAAAGGCCAGAATGTTCGAGCCTGTAAATTTAATATCAGAGGAACTCCTAGGGTTTCATAAAAGACCTTATATCTATTAAAGCTAGAATCCGTCACAATTGTACTTGCTCTTCGTCTTTGCACTTGATATATGGTTTACATGAGCGGTTTTTGCTATAATAAAGTAAAAACTATTAGATATAAGGTCTTTTGAAAGACTAGGCTGGGTAGTCACACCACTCTGGTCTGTTTGTCATCGAGCAATGGAAACATACGCGTGGCTATTAATTTATTACTCAGTTTGTTTAAGTCAACTAGAGAGGTGTGAAAGCCAGAACTCCACACACATGGTTCTTGTAGGGATTCATTGCCTACTTCTTTTTTAAGTGTTTTTTTTCTGAAATCATGATAGGAGTCAGGATCAGTCTGTTACCAGTTCTACTTGAGGATGAGCTTTCTCTTCACCCACAAGCAAACACGACTGGGATTCAAACCAAGTTCACCTTTGTCTTGCAACCAGGGTGTGTGTGTGGGTGGGTGGGGGGATTTAGATGGAGTTGTACACACTCCACTCCACTCACCGTTCCATCCTCGTTGAGGAAGCGCTCCGGATTGAAGCAGAAAGGCTCGGGGGAAGTACTGCTCATCGTGGTGGAGCCCCCAGATGTTAGCGAAAAAAGTTGTGTCTTTGGGGATGAAAATCCCAGATAGCTCAGTGTCGCGTGTGGCTGTCCTCCAGATGGAGCACACGACACACGTGAAACACGTGAAAACACCATCACTAAAGTATAATAGTCACGAGCAAAATTTTCATAAAATTTGGAGGGTTCAAACTGGAGTAGTCAAAATGAGATTCCGGTGCCATCTGCAAGCATGAATATACTAGTGCATGTACCGTAGGTGGCATTGCTGAAGCCCTTCTAAGACATCGTCTTGTTTGTGTGTTTGTTTGTTTGCTTATGTGTGTGTTTGTTTTGTTGTTTTTTATGGTTGTTTGATGTTTGCTAGGTTGCTGGCCAGTCGGTCAGTTGGTCGGTCTTACGGTCAGTCAGTCGGTTGGTTGGTCGGTCGGTCGGTCAGTTGTGGTTTGAGGGCACGCAGAGCATGATTCCTCTGCATATCATGGATCTGCCTATGTGGTGTTACCTCAATATTTCCAAGAGACAGGCGTGCGCATATGGCAAGTTTTCCCTGTCACGAAACGAAATATCTTGTCCTTTACAGTTGGTATCAACTTCTTCTTGCAATTTCTGCTGCACTTGGGGATGATGCACAAGAGTATTGAGAAAGCCCAGCAAGGTAGCTGTATGAAAGAGAAACTGTTAGTTTTCATCTCACACAGACGCTGATCATAATACACTCCCATTGAATGTGGTTTAAATTCATATTCTATGATGTTGATAGTTCATATGTATATTGTTATTGATTAAATTATCTTTCTGCCTCAGAAATAGAAAATTAAATTTAATATTTTTTTCTTATTATGCAAGCTTATTTAGGCAGTTTTGAGCATCAATATTGTAGGTAATTACATAACATTAATATTATTATATGCATTCGCTACACTCCTATACTAAAATATAATTTTCTTAAAAATATGCAAAATTTATCTAATAAAACAACTTTTTGTTAGTTTGATCTGACAAATGGAATAACTAGACATCAGTCAAAATGTGAATACCTGTAGTTGTAATTGTACCAGCAAAAAAGAAATCCATAACAAACATCATCATCATCTTTTGAGAGAAGTATGGTAATGTGTCAACCTGTTGCTGCAATTCTGCAAACCAGCAATCTTGGTGATGTGTTTCCTTAATCCATTTCCCAAAGAGCTCCTCAGCTATATCGTTCGTCATTTTTAGGTTCTTATACGTCTTGTTTCCAAAGAATCGCGACCAAGGGAACATGTCCAAGATAGGACCTGATCCTGTTATGGTAAATAAGTCAAAGTTTTTTTCTTCAAACAACATTATCTTTTTGCATTCTTCAGACTTCAAATCTAGCATCTTCCCAAAGAGTACGACGTAGAGAAATTGCACTATCCTTCCGTATACAAATTCTTTCGGATGAAATGGGACGTTTCCCATACTTTGGAAATCTGTAATCAAGCCATTTGCAATTTCTTGTGTAAGTTTTTCAATTGGTTTGATATCATGTAGTTTTAGTCCTTTCATGAACAGTTGTTTCTTTAGTGTAAAAGTAGAACTATATTGAGTAAATATTAGATCACTGTAATCCAAAGTCCAAACTTTAAGTCTGTAAGAATCATTAACACCACTCCTAGAGGAAAAATCATCTTTAAGTTTTACAGTCATGTCTTTGACTTCTCTGCTACCCGTAACTACAATGTACTGTTTCCCCAACGCATGAATTTTGTAAACGGGTCCATACTTCTTGGCCCAATTGAGAAGTTGCATTGGTGGTCCTTCTTCCATCAATTAGCAAAATAAAGAAATAAAAAATCACTGAATGGTAACCCTCGGTCCTAGTATACTGTGCCATATTATGTCGACAGAAATATATAATGTGACTATGAAGCATGTTGCATGGTGTATCTTTCTAGAAGCAAATAGCAGTGTCAGCACTATCATGGTGCTGAGGAAGGGTTCCTCCCTGTCGGTGACACTTCCACCATTACATGATCACAATGTATGGGTATGCTTTCCTCCAAAGAAAAATAACTTACCTGCAAGGCATTCCCTAACACGGGCAAGGCTCTCGGTCCAGGCAACGTGGACTGTGGGTCCCGTCTCAGCAACTTCCAAAACGTCCACAGCACGCTCAAACCTATTATTACTTCCAACCACATTTTTCAAAACTGTAAGGTTAAAATGTTGAAAACCTTCTCTTGCCTTCTTGTCAACTGTCGTAACGTTTCACACCCGAGGTTTAACACTACATTTCGTAACCTACTAACATACTTAGCAAATCTAGTAGACCTATTGACGTAAGATTAGATAAAATATATGCGTTTTATCACCCACTTAGCAAATCTAGCAGAACTGTCGGTCGTAAGATTAGATAAAATATATGCGTTTTATCACCCACTGTTTGATAAGGTTACGGCTAATGACAGACAGTCCCGATAAATGAACCCATATTATATTATATTATATTATATTATATTATATTATATTATATTATATTGGTATTGCAGACGTTGATATTTTGGCATGGACAGTGTTTTTACAGACAGTCACGGGTTTTCACGTATCTGCTTTTCATCTCCTATCGCACAGTACATTTTCAGGAATGAATATTCGTGCATGTGGGACTGGGGCGTAATTTTTTTCCAGCATGTGCTATTTGCATTTGTTGTTTTTATATTCAAATTTAAATGCACTTTGGCTATACCCTTCAATATGCTAGGCCTAGTTTATGGACAACTTTACCAACTGAAGTTAAAATAGCCAAAACTTATTTCACTAAAATACTATGAATGCACAGGGAAATACGATTCATAATTAATAAAACTGTCACTTTTTCACTTTCTATTTTACACAAGACATATATGCCTACTGTGGCCTGTCGTTTTTTTTTATCAATTGTTAACCATTTTGTAAAACACGCGCTATTGTAATTGGTTATTTTATAGAAATGCTTAAATATAGTCTTACAAGTATGATTAAATTATGTAAATGGGGAGAAACTTGATAAGTAATTCACTTCTTTCCTCCCCAGCCATTTATGTTACTACTTTTTGTGATTTTAACAGTTGTGTTTTTATGATCATTGTAATTTTACTAAAATTTTGTTATTCATCTTCTTTGTACTTATGACAAATAAAATGAATAATTAGACATAAAATAAACACACAACGCACCAATATTGGAATATAATACGTTCATCGATGGCAACTAGTAAAGTATTATTTTTAGTGCCTGTTGTTTGTTGCAAACAAATTCCAGCTTTCAGGGAGAGCTAGTAGGCGAAAAAGATAAGATAATGCGTTAGGAAGCTCAGTGTATTTTATTTTAAAAAAAAGCATCATATCCTATATATTCAACCATAGCATGTTAGCTCCTTGTAGTTTTTAACTTAAAATGATGAATTTGAAAATCATTACAAAAATGCATCTCAAATCTTTAAAAAAGGAAATACTGAAAATGATGGATAAACTAAAATTTGTATAATAATATGCATCCATTATGCTTACATGTATCTTTAAACAACGCAGAATCTGAAAACCAACGCAAACAAACTGTCATTGATAATATAAGTGGATCTTGTTGAAAAGCAGGTTGAAGATGCACAATGCAAACTATGACTTTACACCTGGACAGTCGAATGTTCTTACCTAGGGTTGGTTATGACTATTATATGTTAGAAGGCTATTGTAACTTAACTTACAAAGTAGCTTTTTGATAAAGATGGAAGAATAAATTTAATTAAATTAAAGTTTTAAATTAAAAATAGATAGGCAAATATCTTCTGATTTTCGTGGATTCTAGATTACATTAAAGATGACCTCTTCTTATTACCACCACAATTTGTTAATTTTATATTTCCTATTTCTCTGCCATATAGCTCTATGTGTTTCCCAGTGCTTGTGAATACATTTTCTCTGCCATTTTTATCCAATATCCCACAAATGTATCACATGTGTATGGTCAATACCCGGGGTGAATAATTTCTTGCGGGGGAAAATAATACTGAGTCAAACAGACGTATTTACATTGTCTGACATTGCTATTTCAGTGCTCATGAGCTCCACTTGAAAATCAATCCGAGAGGTTCATTCACTAGGTCAGTTTCAGAAAAGCGTCGAGGCAATGCGGGTGAAGTGCGCCACCTTCTTCCAAATTACGTCATTGTCAGTAGATGTTTAAAAAGGACTTCAAACTTGGAAATGCGGTTATCAATTCTAATATTTCTTACACGGCTTTAAATGTTAAAGTTGTTGTTGTTGTTTTTAATTTAAGACCATTTGATTTTAATTTAATATTCTAAAGTTCACAAGGCACATTTTTATCAAAATGAAAACACGAAATTATAGAATGATTAGATAATAGTATACAATGTACCATCAAAAAAATTCTGCATATTGTAAGCAAATATACCTCATTATCTGCCCCCCCCCCCTTCCAAAGGGGTTTTGACATGTCCATCATCAATGGTTCGAAACTCATGAAATTCCCCTGGATCTGCCAGTAGTATTTATACCGTACATAAATGCTACTTCTCTGATATGTATATACAGTAGAACCTCCAATGAAGACCACCTCTCTATTGAGACCACCTGTGTAATAAGACCACTTTTCACGGTCCCACACCTTCATAAAGCTACCAAAATGAACCTCTGTATAGAGACCACCTCTCTATTGAGACCACCTAACACTGATCCCAAATGTGGTGCTGTTAGAGAGGTTCGACTGTATACCGCTGGTCGACATGCATGTATCAGACGCACTATGCAAGTATATAACATGTCCAATGTCCACGGGAGGCACATAAAGCTTTGAGTGTTGGCTCTCAACTACTCTACAATCAATAGAAATGCCAGTTCATTCAGTGGCACAGTTTTCCCTGCTTCTCTGGCAAGGACAGTCATCATAGCGAGGGTACATGTGAATTTCTTGTAGTGCTTGTGGAAAATTCAAGTGGCTATACATCTATTTCTAAAACATACTGCTGAGCAAGGCAGTGTCTAATGGTAAAAGCATGTTTAACTGCTCAGTATATACAATAGAACCTGTCAATGTGGACACCCCCTCTTCTAAGAGCGGTTATCATATGTGGACACTTGCCACTTTTGCATTATATTCCGTGTGCTTCTGTGGCCGAGTAGTTAGGAAGTTGGACTCGTGACCAGCAGGTCATGGGTTCGATTCCCAGTCGGGTCTGGTGGTGGGTGTTGAGCAAACTTATCCCTAAACAGTTGCACACTGCTCCGTGGCACCTACACGTTAATTAGGTACAGATCATTGGTTTGAAAGAGTGAGTGAGTGTTTGTGTGAGTGATTAGCATTGTGCGCTGAATGTGCTGCCGATGCAAGCATATGAGAAATGACCAATTGAAGATCAATAAGTGGGCCAATGACCTGGTGTAAATTGTTAAGTCGTGAGATCAAAAACTTGGATCCAGACTATAAACCAGACATTTACAGTTGTATATACTATAAATACGTCATCTATATAATGTAACATCGCCCTCTGTAACTTCATCTAAATGCACCTGTGTGCATCGTACTGAGAATGAATACTTGATATACATGTATTGTAGGCGTGAATGCATGCAAATCAGTGATCAGCGCGGGACTGAAATATTGGTCCCGCCCCGCGTTTGTCCCGCAATGTGATGTCCACTTCCGCCCCACTCCCGCGATGGTTTCCAATATTCTGTCCACTCCCGCCCCACTCCCACACTTGTTATGCCCAATCCCGCCCCGTTCCCACAACAATTTTAATTTTCATCCCGCAACAGTCCTGCAGCAGTCTCGCAAGTCCTGCATCCATGTTTGATCTTCCAGCAACAGGACCGCAATAGTTGTAGATAGATTGTGATTAATGTGTACTCCTAACCTCATTTATTTCATCAATTACTTTTCAAGCTGTGTAATTGAAACTTTCAACAACAGACATTCTAATGACGTATCAGAATACAACCAGAGGCTTATTATTCATTGACGTTATTTGAACCAAATGAAACAAAATTGAAACATTTATCAACAACTATGCATTTTTTTTGAAAAACATACATATTAACATATATAAAACAAACAGTGGCAGCATAGCTCTATTAATCTTAATATTATAAATACATATCATGAGGGAAGTTTCCTTAACAGGGACGTACAGCATGGACAATTTCAACTGTGCATTAATGGTCAACATCTCCAGTTGATTGTCCTTTTATAATTAGTAATTCACAGATATGGCTAACTGACCACTTGACTGACACCACCTGCACTGAATACAAAAGACTTAACCAGTTACTGCCCAGGTAAGCAAACACTGGTGATTGTTTACTTTCAATGCAGTTATGGCTAACTGACCACTCGACAGACTATGCCATAGGTCTAACCTGCTAACTGACTACTGCTATTCAAGTTCACTGGTCAAGTGTTATGTTTATTTACTTAGCATTTGCTGACTAGTTATTAGTTATAGAGGTAATTGTGAAAGACACCCCACAGTGACAATGAATTTTACAATATCAAAACCAGCAGTCAACTGTTCTTTTTATTTGCTGAGCAAGAGAAAGTTTGGCAACTTTTTATGCTTGTCTGAATCTATAATTGTTTTCTTATGCTACAGTTGCGTAAATTACTTCTCATGTCAGAGAATATCTATTTATGATAGTGTTTGCTTCACCTAATTAATGACTGGAACAATTATTTCAGCAAACAAAATTCAGCCATTGGTCACTACTATTGAAGGTAATTAATATGCATTATGCAAATGAACCATTGGCTCATTGAGAATGTCTAAGTCTTGTGAATTAAGTATAGTTCTCACTAAGATCATTTTTTAAATTAGCATAGTTCTCAATAAGATTTGTAAATGTATCTTGATTTGTGAAGAGTTAGCATTGGATTTCAACAGTCATTGAACTGTTGCTGGACTTTCTTGGAACTACTATGAACATCTGAGTGACATAAGGGTTTGACAAAATCCACACCGTTTTATTGTCGTCGGACTGTTGTGGGACTATCGCAGGACAGTCGTGGGAAGATGTCCTGCAAAAATCCCGCAAGTTGACAATGTGACCACTCCCGCCCCACTCCCGCAAGTTTTGTGACCATTCCTGCCCCACTCCCGCAGGAAAATCTCGCGGGATCCCAGTCCCGCCCCGCGGGAGTCCCGCAGGACTGTCCCGCGGGACTCCCGCAGTCCTGCACAGTACACTGCTGCAAATCATTGTGAAAGGAAAGTTCATTCTGTGTGCCACTTTTAGTTCATTCTCTAGGTCACTTATAGTGGCTTCAATGTTTCGTTCGAGGTTGCCTTTTTTCTACTGATGTTTTGTTTCTTTTTATTGCAGAGCGCATCTATGTGTATTTACTCTGTAAGTGTTTTACTTAATATGTGCTTATGAGTTTGTTTGTTTGTTTTTTTGTCTCTTTGTTTGTTGCTGTTTTTGTTGTGTGTGTATTTTCTTTTTGTTTGTTGTATTTACTTATTTCTATTTTCATTTTGGTATTGCTTTACCGCTGGGGAGAATTCGCTCAACGAAGAGTTGACAGTCGACTCAGTATGATGTACAAGATAGTGCATGGCCTTTAAGATATCTCTATTCACTTCTACTTCCATATACAAAGATACCGTGTTCATCTCCCTCACTGTAGTATCCCGTACCCAATATTACCAGTATTCATTTCCCCCTCATACAATAGCAGTTTGGAACCAACTACCCGGAGACAGACCACTATCCAAATCACTGAAAATCTTTAAGAACAAAATTTCCACTGCGTATCACCCCCTACCTTACTAACCCTCATCTCTTTCTTTCCCTGTTTTTATCTCGCACTTTACTAACATTTTATCCTCCGCTGTACATTTTGTTATGGAAATATTTGTCCCGCTACTGACGTATATCTTTTCTTTTTCTCCCCACGCACCCAATCTATAAGCATCTATTAAATATGGAAGGTTGCGAAAACTGGAAAAAGAACCCCACTGAAATGATAAACTAGGTCGAACCAACTTACAGACGACTGTTGATAGATGTTTTATACAGAACAGTGAACGAAAACAAAGTCATTTATTCAGATGGCTTGCTACCTATAGTGGCATGTAGTCATTTTGACATATTATGAATAGCTTGGGGGAAAAAACTAACTCTGAGGTCATATTTGTCATTCCTACACAGTTCACAGTATAGGTCACTTTCTAATGTCAGGTGACATAGATATGTGAAGTGATGCAATAAACCACATCCTTAAGAACCATCAAATTTAAGTATTTACCAGACATACGTGGTTAACACACAAAGTAGATGTACGGCTTATCCCGCAAGAATAGCAAATTTCAAACTGAATAATAAATTTCCATGACTTCAGCCTGTACGTGGTATTATGTTAAAATGAACAGTGGCCTTTAAATTAGACAGTAGGTCATGTACGAATCTTGGCTTAACACGAAATTGCGGGTTGTCTAATGTATATTTTATACACATACCATTCTTTTGTGTAAGTCTTATTGACATTATCTGTTCACGTGAATGGCATTGGCAATGGACTATATATAGAGAGTTATTCTAAACATTAGAAGTATTAGAGCTGAACAGTCATTCTCTGGGTCAGTTTTAGCTAGAGGCAATGTTTGCGTAACAGCACATGAAATGTTAGTGAGCTTGCATAATTTATATACCATACAAGGGCATATACAGAAGGGGGGGGGGGGGGCTTCAGGCTTTCCAACCAAAATACGTTATTTTCATTGTTGTTTTTTTTGGCATTTCCGCCATCAATCGCGCGAACAGAACCTATGAACCCCAGTTCGTGCGCTCCCCTTCTTAAAAAACAAACAAACAAAAAACAAACAAACACACACACCCTGGTCTGCCAATGAAGAGGGTGGCGGTAGGGGTGGTGGGTTGGGTCATCTGGTGTTGTGAAGTTAAAATGTGGTCTATACAGACACTACACTCTGGGTATCAGACCAGTGGTAATTCAGGGCGAGCACTAGTACGTGTATTACAAAATAGGTCATTCACTATAGAGATCAATAACATGTATTATTGATGAGTGAAATCAATTGAAGCTCAGAGTGCTTGTTTGGGTCAGTCCAACATATAGCGTCAGAGGTATATTATTCGTGTTTTGTGACACTGTCATTGAATGAAACACCCAACCTAACTTATTAAAATATTTAAAACAGATTATATTATTCAATAAGATTTGATATATCAACTCCTATAAGGATGCATCTTATATGCATCTTATGATCTCTTATATCTATGTTTATATTATACTTTATGCCAGGACTTTATGTAGGACTTCTTCAAAAGTACACGTAGCATGAATACAGTGTATCTTTAAAATGGTATCTCTTTTGTGAATTAAAAAAAAGTATAAAGAAGAAATGGTAAACATCCGTCCTGCATTGATGTTATATCTACCTTACATCGTTTAATATTCATATTGCTATATGTGTAGTGATGTAGTTTTACGTGCCTACAAAAATAGGCAACAACAACATCATTATCACTGTGATCATGGTGACATTCGTGCCATACTGTACATCGCCTTTAAAAACTCGTTCATGTAGATCTAGATCTATATCATGCTGTGCAGGGTGCAATCTATGGGACACTTTTAGAAAGCCATGAATAGTTGCTTTTAGAAAGCTATCAATAGACATAGTTGCTTTAAAGTCAAATGGAGTCCAGGGATACCAGGCATAAAATAGGTAGAAATTAAAACTCATATCAGACTCATATTTCAAAACAAACATTTTATTAAATAAAAATAATGCAACACTTTCTTAATTTTGAACAGACAAATTCACACTCACGTACTCATGTACGTCAAACGTAATACCAAACTACGTCAATCATTCTATTTCCATGAATTTGACAGGTAGGTTAAAATGTGGGCTTCAAGACTGAAATCCATGATTATTCTGGATTTTGGATAATTATCGATGTCGATGAGCTTCCTGTTGATGTTTTTACCTGTGAGCAAAATGCGCGTGAGCTCAAAGTTATCAAGGTGTGGGGCCGTTCGCTGCATTAGTCTAAGCTGTTGGGGTTTGGGTTAAAAAAGTAAAAGATTCACCATTTATGTTATCATTCATCAAAGCTGAAGAAAGCACATGTCAGTTTGGACCACACCATAAAAGCTAAAAAGGTGATAGCTGGACTACTATTTACTAATTTCAAAACAGATGAACGCTTTTACTGTTACTTTACAAACGAAAATCTACTTGAAGCAATAGGATATATGAGAAATTTTAGCAATAGTGTGCAAACAAAAGGTAAGTCCTATCTGCTAAACAAACCTCTTAGGTTCATACGGGCATTTTAATTTATAGACACAAATAAAGACCTCAGTGACACTATAAAATGTATCCAATATCCAGGCGTGTATAGTCGTCATTGAAGTCTTATATTTTATACATAAGCCTGGGGCTGTGACAGTTACGTTCGACTACGATTTTTCATACTAAAACCGAACTGATAACATTATTTCATGAGCATTTTGTTCCTGCATAACTGTTGAGTATAAATCACAAAATTTAATAGCCACGGAATGTTCTAGTTTTACAGGAGCCCCCATGAGTGGCAAACACCTGCTTGGAATCCTGAAGATCATCTCCTTGACCAAGACCAGATATTACTATCACAAATGAAAAAGAGAAGTGCAATTTGCACTACATTTTAACCCTTTGCTTTTTTCAGAAAAAAAAATAAATTCTTCCGAGAATAAAGATTGTAAGCTTGTAGCGCAACCATGAAAAGTAAGTGCGTTTTTATATTTCTATCATAGTTTAGTAATTAATTTTTTTACAGTGTACACCACATATAGAACATTTTGGCCTTAGCTGATTTAACTATACTGATGTTTTCACAAAGTAATACTGAATTTTAAAATTGTAATCCGCAAAGTTCTTATTGGTTCTTAATTATCATCAAACTTAGGATTGTTTCCTTCACTTTCTGTCGTTTTTAGTCACTGGATAGGGTCTGATCTAAATATTTATTTTATGTATTTGAATTTTGCACCATCTTGTTTGCTATCATGGAACTGGTCACCAGCAATGCATATTGAAGTCATGCTAGGAGACCATTCAAAGGTCTTAAGTGGCCAATATCCATGACTACTGTATATTCCTAATGCATTTACCTTCTATTTGCTTACAGATAAAAAATCTTACAATATTGAGGGCCATAATAACCCAAGCTTTGCAAACGGCAAAGAAAAAAATGGTGTAAAGAAAGATGATGTTGAGAATACAAATGTGAATGCACAGGGAAGTAATGAAGAGATCGATGATAAGGAAAAAGATGACAAGAAAAAGAAAGAAGAAATCAAAACAGTTGGAGTACTGGAAATGGTAAGAATGTTTTTCATGATTAGACATCTTTTATATTTTTCTTTTATAATACTCTTTTCAAGGTCCTTGCAAATTATTTTGAAAATTATATTTTGAATCATAGTAAGACCAGTTTGTTCAAATTATTGGCGGGGACATAGCTCATGTGGTCAAACTCGCTATATCAACTCAGTTACAGAAATACAGTTATGTATTTCTATGATTCTTACAGTTCCGGTTTGCGACGGCATTTGATGTTTTCCTCCTGATACTTGGTTCATTCCTGGCACTGGCTGTCTGGGCGCTGCCTGGCCCGCCGTCCTGATTGTATTTGGAAACATGGTGGATGTTTTTTGTTGATGATGCTCGAATGGACAACATCGACTGGAGTCAGTTCAACCAAACCATGGAGGAACTTTTTGAAGGATGAGGCGTTTTAAGGTAAAGCGGAGAATAGACTTGTTTATTGTAAAAGATTTATGTATGTATTGTGCAATCATGAACATAATCATATCTAATCTCTCTCACAGCTTTTCATTACGTGTCAAAGAAATCTGTAAGAGAGAATGGAGGTTGAATATGAACCGACAGGCAAATCGGGGAACCACACATGTACACTACTGTCACCGTATAAGGACCACAGTAATTACAGAAATTTGATTGCCCTTCACCATTTTTCGAGAAATACGGCGTAATTTCCTTGAAATTACTGTTATTCTGCGTGAAAATGCCAAAAAACAGAAGAATATGTAAACAGAAGAACACGTTTAATGAATTTTTTGCCCAACTATAGAGATTTCTTGCATTTCTGACAACACCCAGAACTATAGTGATTAATTTGCATTTGACAATACCATATCATTTTGAGCACACTATTTTAAAGTACTGTACATGTAACCATGTTTTTTACTGCTTATGTAAGAACA
>CM032666.1:16124706-16296239 GCA_019095985.1 Streblospio benedicti | reverse complement strand
TATTGAGACCACCTGTATAGTAAAACCATTTTTCATGGTCCCAAACCTGCATAAAGTAACAAAAAATGAACCCTCCATAAAGAGACCACCTCTGTATTGAGACATCTTGTGGTCAGTCCCTCATGTGATCGAATGTAGAGGTTCTACTTCAGGTGTTGTAATCTATTACTGTATGATGACGCTTTGTTTTTATTGTGTAGGTTCTATGATCCAATTGAGGGTGATGTTCTGATTGATGGCAAGAACGTGAAAGATCTGAACGTGAAATGGCTGAGGCAGCATATTGGTAAGATCACTTTTATTCTACATGTGCATTTTCACTGTTTTCATTCTGATTGGCCATAAAATACTTAAAAAGCGGTGCACCTTCAAAAAATTCATATCGCAGCAGTATTGAGATGTCAATAAAACTTCCCAATCATGTAAAAGAACTGAATTGACCAGACTGCGTGCTGTTGAGACTGTCACATACATACAGGGGTTCAACTAGAAATAAGTCATGATTTAAATCTTTTGTTAAAGTTTTTTTGTTTTCTTCAAAAACTAGGCATAGTGTGCCAAGAGTCGAGATGACTTTTTGCTGTCTCATTGCAAATAATTCTAACGTACTAGTATTAAATTTTTTTCATGTTGATATTTTCCATATTGAATACTCTTGTACTCAAGTTATGCTTAGTCATTATCTTGTTTTAGACCTATCTTTGAGCGGTTTTAACTGATACTTTCTGTCACTCTGACTGTTGTTTACTATCGGTATGATCAATGATCAAGAGGTTGCTATTTCTTCTTTAAAACAAAATCAAGCACAATGTACCAAGTCATGATTTACTCTCTGGTGTCTCCATTGCAAATGATTTCATATATTGTTGATATTTTCAATGCTGATACTTTCTGTCACTCTGACTAGGTGTGGTGAGTCAGGAGCCGGTGTTGTTTGGAGTTTCCATCGCTGAGAACATCCGGTACGGTCGTGAGGGAGTGACGCAGGCCGAGATTGAGCAGGCTGCGCGCGAGGCCAATGCTCACTCATTCATCACCTCGTTCCCCGATGTACGTACTACATGGAGAACATTTTTACCTTGTTCCCTGCCGTAAATACGATAATGCACACATTAGCATGCCTCTTCATCAACTTGTTTCTTATTGTAAGTACAATAAGCTCAACTTTAGACAAATGACCTCTGAAATGTTTCACCAGAGATTGGATTATCATAGTTTATTAATTTATGTGACCTAATTCTTTAATTCACTGTTGTGTTTTTTCTACATAGCCCATATAGATGAACATTGTCCATCACTATTTAATGTCACAATTTCTAAGCATGAAAAAGTGCAAACTGAGAGTCTGTAAATCGGTGGTTGGATTGATCAATTGACCTAATTCTAATCCTTGGATTGAAAAGCCTGTGATTGGTCAGAATTTTTAATGAGCAAGAGTTATGCTTCAGAGGTCTTATCTTGACGTCTGATTCTCAGTTTGACTACTTCCAGGGCTACGAGACGCAGGTGGGCGGCCGCGGGGCCCAGATGTCTGGTGGCCAGAAGCAGCGCATCGCGATCGCGCGCGCCCTCGTCAGAGACCCGCGCATCCTGCTGCTGGACGAGGCGACGTCGGCGCTCGACACCGAGAGCGAGGGCATCGTGCAGGACGCACTCGAAAAGGTACGTGGTGTAAACACGATCAGCTTTATACAATACAACTCCATCATCTCTCTTAGTCACTGAATGAGAATGCACTGTGGAAGATGGCTTTGGAGTAGTTGGTTTCCTTTAAAGCCTTTTAGCTTGACAGTTGAATAACAGCTCATCTATAAACTGGTGAACGATTCTCAGGTCAGGATTAGGTGGAAAAGTGCTACTCGTCAGCAGCATTAGTAACCCTCAAACTCATCCTGCTGAAAAATATACCTGTCCTCCGTGCACAAACTCTATACCTGTATGCCAAATTAACCAGATTTGTTACTGTACTCTTCAAAAGCACGAGTTGCTAAAACTTCTTACTTGTCCTCCACACTTTTTTACTGGCCAATATGAGGGGACGAGTGGCTAATCCTGAGCCTGATTCTCTAACGCTCACCCATGTCTTTGCCCCTGTGCAGGCGAGCAAGGGCCGTACGACCATCGTGGTCGCCCACCGACTCTCCACCATCAAGAACGCAGATGTGATTTTCGGCTTCAAGGACGGCGTTGTGAGCGAACAAGGCAGCCACAGTGAACTGATGGAGAGAAACGGCATCTACGCTAAACTAGTCACCAACCAGCTGGTAAGGGGACATGAAGATTTGTCACAATGTTTGGAGGGTGGGCTATCAATTCTTTCAAATACTTTTAAGGAGGGGCGGGGGGCTATCAATTTTTTCACAGAATTATACCCCTATTTTTTTTAGAGATTCTGTAATGAAATTTACTGATTTTTATGTAATGGATATTCTTCAGATAAGGATTTGCGTTAACTGACAATGATTGTGTTACTTGTTAGGGGAGTCATAAATTTTTTTTTACATGAAATTGAGAGGGTTACCTATTTTTTCACAAATTTGAGGGGTGGCCATTAATTTTTTCGCAGCATTTTTGGAAAATCCTCTTATCCCACCTGTCATAAATACTGAATGGTTCCTAAGGATGTTTGAGATATTTCATGATATCAGCCAGGAGTAAATTGAGATGCTTTTTATGTATTGTGTATTTTGATCTCAGAGATGCTTTTTCTATATTTTTTATTTGATGATATTTCGGCGTTTGCAGCCAAGTTCCTAAAGAAGACTGCGAAGCTGAAATTGTAAGAATAAAAAGTATAGAAAAAGCATCTCCTTTTATGTTTTATTGATATCATACTCCCACTCATACTATTCCTCCTCAGATCATAAATTAATCTGACTAGTACTTTTGCAATTTTGGAAGAATTTGCAAAACAATGTTTAAACTGGACATGTATTTCTTTCAACTTTGACACTAGCAGGTTTTTATGTATTTTCTTTTCAATGTTTGATGCGAGTTACATCTGTATGCTGTTGATATTTTATATTTTTACAGAGAAAAGAGGTGAAGGATTAGCTCATAGAATATACCTTGTTGTGAATCATTTGTTTGTAATTTGTTTGTTAATGTTAACTTTTTGTTCTGGCATAAATGACAAAATGGATACAAGTGTTATTAAGTAACAACATTGTCTATTTTACAACAAAACAAAAAAAACTGTTTCCTGTATATATCTTAGAAATAAAATGCAAATTAAATGAATTAATGACCTAAAATGTTATATTAACATGTATTTATGGCCAAGTAGTAAGTTATAATCATATTTGATATCATATGTAGGACATTTTAATATAAAGTTATTAACACTGTTTTTAGGCAAAGAAAGCTGCTGGTGAAGATGATGAAGATGATGATGAAGATGATGATGAAAACATGGATAACGGTAAGATAAATGTTCCTGCATGTGAAATATATGCTCACAAAACTTGTGACTGTTACAAAATTAGTTTGAAAATTATGTAACATTTGATCATCTTTTCCAGTTATCATCAAGGACTCTAAGGATATAAGAACCAAATGTAGTTCAGTGTCAGTATATGTATATGTATAATTGTTTTTACTTACCACTGTTTTGTATAAGCACATCTCCTTTTTTAAAGACATATATGTTTTTGTATTTTTAATTTTTAATATAATTTTATTTTATTTAGAAAAAAAAGTTTATATTGTGTTGCGAGGACATGCATGTATAAAAAACAGTGGTAAGAAAAGACGATTCTACATAATATGCGACCTACTATCACTTACGTAAAACATACGATATTGTCAAGACATATATGTATAGTAATTTTAGGAAAATGATTCAAACCGTTCATCATGAACTCTTGATCAGTTGAATTTTCCCTTTACAAAACTTGAAATAAAAAACCTGCGGTATGGCGCTGTTTAAACAAATCATTTAACGCTTTCTTGTCACAGAAAATTTTGACATTTCCTTTATACTTTCTATTATCGCGGGTTCGATACATGGCCTATCAATATCATTGATAGTAATTAAGCGTATATAAATACTTTGAAAAAAAAAAAATTTTTAGCCGATATAAACCTATTTGGTGAAAAATAATATAAAAGGCGGTGTAATGTACAAGTGATTGAAAATTTGCGTCTGTTGTTAACCTTATAGTTTAGCGATGTGCTGTATCACTCCCCAAAAAGTTGAGAAGGATATAGTTGCCAATGACCTTTCGCTATTTTTCACGATAACAGTGAATTGCGACTGTAAACAACCACATTTTACATTTACATTTATAGTGGCAAACACAATTGAGGATAAAACTGAAGGTAGTTTAAATGTTTGTACATCTGTTGTAACCTGGTCCCAACCACATTTTTGTATTTTCTTTTTGCTCCCTTGATTTGTCATAGATGTTTAATTTATATGTTTTAAAAGTATCTTCTTATGACCACCCCAGTTCTGTGGCAATGTAATGCATAATGAACTAAGTGATGTGCCCCTGGTTTTGCTGGGTGCTTATGACTTTGGTATTTAGATATCACTGAAACCATCACTTATTGGACCCTATATTCTTTGTAGTCTTGCGTTTGTTTTCTTCAATTTGTTTAAAGCATGAATCTATCATCAGTTAAAAAATGAATTAGATAATAACTTGAACCCCCTGCCAGCTGACTCAATTATCTCAAAGTGCGTGAATAAGAGAATGATAACGATTGTTGAGTATCTTCACAAAATATTATAAAAAGAACACTAGAAATAAACATGAAAAATACATAAAACAATCTTGCATCAGAATGCACACCATAGCATTGTAATGAGATATATTGCAGTTCATTAAACTTAAATCAATAGCATTCTAATAAAGAACAAAGTTAAGCATGTATCAATGATTTTGGACAATTTTTCAGGTTCTCCTTCAAAAGAAAAAGTATTAATGAGCCAGCTCTCCATGACTGATGGTCACCATCAAAAGATAATTCCTGTGGATTCTGATACAGCATTAGCTGACAAAGAAAAAAAGGTATTTGAACATTGCTCATCAATATTGCCCATTACCAGTGGTTTTAGATATGCACATTTATATTCCAGCTTATTTGTGGCTGGTATTATTTTGCTTTGTAATTTCCATGTTTTGTGCATATTGAGATATAAACATGGATATAGATCATTTTGTTTTAGAAGGACGAACCAAAAGGGTCGTTTTTGCGAGTAGTTCGAATGAATGCCTCGGAATGGTTCTACATCATGATTGGCTGCCTGGGAGCACTGTGTAACGGAGCCAGTATGCCAGCCTTTGCCATTGTTTTTAGTGAAATTCTTGGTGTAAGTAGAAAAACTAATTTTATTATACTTTATTCTCTTGAGGGGCGAATACAACTTGTTGGTTGCATAGGCCGTAGAGGTTCTGTGGAGTGTCGTGGACATTTTTCGAAAAAAATATTTACGGAGTAAGTTGCATTTTTCTATAATTACTACACTGTCACTTCCATTTGACAGGCATTTGCAGGCAGCGTAGAGGAACAAATCCGCCAGGTGAACCTGTACTCTCTCCTCTTCCTCATCATCGGAATAGCTGTCGCTATCGCTATATTCATACAGGTACAGTAACTAAACGTGTTTATTGTACATCGTAACATAAAACCCTATTTATCTTAACATTTAGGAATGGTCCATGCTCTCTTACAAAGGTCAAGCGTAGAATATAGATAATTTCAAAAATCACCACTATTGTATGTCAATGGGAACAGTCGCTCATATAACCTGCCCTCAAAGTTGATCAGCATTCAAGCTTTTACCTGGATGTTTAGGATAGTTTCCAATTTAGCATGTACTTTTGCCTTTTGGGGCAGTTTATCTCAAACTATATAATTAAATCCATGGACAACGTGTGGCCTTTCACTTCATGCCATATGCTCCTCTGATAATTATAACAGGTAATTTTAGATAACTATCCTAAAAAAAATCAGACATCCATCCATCTGGTTAATTCGAGCTTAGTTTAGCCGGCAAAAACTGGTTTTGATTTTAACTTTAGCCAACAAATGTTGAATCTTGCTTCCAGAACCTCATGTTTGCCATCGCGGGAGAAATCCTCACCAAGCGGCTGCGTGAGCGATCGTTCGCGGCTCTCCTCCGGCAGGAAATGGCGTACTTCGATGACCACGACAACAACATCGGAGCCCTCACCACCCGGCTGGCCACTGAGGCGTCTGCTGTACAAGGGGTGCGTATGATCACCATTCATGTACAGTAGAACCTCTCTACTAAGACCACCTTTGTGACCAGTTTTATGTGGTCTCAAAAGAGAGGTGGTCTCTTCTCTCCAAATTTTAACCACAAAGTCTGCGGCTTCTGTACCTGTCTGAGCTGGTGTTAGGAAAGGTTTACAGCCCTGAAACTTTGCCTTAATTAGAATAATAGAACCTATTGACCATCAAAATAGTTACTTTTTCTATGTTAGATATATACAATTAAAACATCCATCAAAGTGCTCAAAGCTCCAATGGCACTCATCTCCAAACTTTGGACTATATCAAAGTCTGAACCATTGGTCGAAATATTATCACTCAGTTTAAGCTGTGTCCTGGTCTATATATATATATTCTTACCAAAAATTCTTCACTCTGTAATAGAAACTGCAGAGGTTTACTGTGGACATATTTACCTTTCCCACTAGTTTTCCTAATACTACACCTGGAAAAATAAGCAGCTTTTATGGATAACATGAGTAATAAACCATTTCCCTTCTTGATACTTCACATTTACATTTATCACTTTATAACTAGAAATATCAGATACCTGAAATTTTTTATTAACTCCCTTTAAGTCTGAGTTTAACTTGTCCCAACAGTAATACATGTACCAGTGTGTTGGGTTTTCAGGCTTCTGGTCCGCGTCTTGGTAGTCTGTTCCAAGCCCTCTCCAGCATTGGGGTTGCCCTCGTCATTGGCTTTGTATACAGCTGGAAGCTAACCTTGGTGACCCTCGCCTTCATACCAGCCATTGGCATTGCTGGGGCCATGGAGGTCAAGATGATGAAGGGAGTGGCAGGGGAAAAGTCAGAGGCTCTGGAAAATGCGGGGAAGGTATATTTCAAATACCATTTTTAGTGTACTTTAGATATCATTTTTAGTTGTTTTTTAATCTTTATTCAATTTTTGTTTTTTGGCAATTTAATATGAGAAAGGTGCATTCATAAAATGTGCATGTAAGTGCATGACATAATCGGTGAATTTATTGAAAGGTAATAGTATTTTGCTCTGATAAAGTTATGTAGTTTAAAATCCCTAAAAACCATGAAATTAAGAAACAAAAAATTATATAAAAAGATGTTGCAATGAAAAAGGTATCTACATGCAAGGAACATGTTTAAATGTTAACCATTATAAACATTTTCAGATTGCAATAGAGTGCATTGAGAACATTAGAACAGTGGCTTCATTGACCAAAGAGAAGGAGTTTGCCGATTATTATTATACGCTTACTCATAAACCATATAGGTGAGTGTTGTGAAATTAGCATTGTTAAAGATTTTTTCAAGATTTTTCCAAATGGGCTATAGAGGAAACTATGTTAAAAAGTCAAGCCCGGGCCCCATCATCATGAAATTTTCAAAGTTGTCGCTAGAGGAATTAATAAGTAATCTCAACAAACCTTTGCTAAATACATTCAATACTTTTTAGAGAATATCCTAATTAAGATTATAATAGATTAAGAGAGTGAAGATTAGTGACAGTAGGTAGATTCATAATAATATAATATTTACATACCAAAGTAACCAAAATAAACAGTAGATAATGGTAAATATTACATTATTATAATGGATTAAGTTACCCCCAAAAGTAATGAAGGAAACTGGGTATGTGATCTGGAGTTATTCACACATTTAGTGTCAATTTATAAGAGTTTGAAATGGAGTCCAACATTATAATGTTCTTTGACATCAATTATGCGTACATGTGACCTCAGTATTTTCAGTCTAAGTGCATGCACTCAGAGTACATAAATATTTCATTACTTTCCATTCTCTCCTTTCAGGATGGCCGTTTTCAAGTCCCATGTCAGCGGAATCACGTTTTCCATCTCCCAGTCTCTAATTTTCTTTGCGTATGCCACGAGCTTCTATTTTGGGAGTTGGTTGATGGAAAATGATGGATTAGATTATGTATCAGTCATAAAGTAAGTGTTAGCAGCAACTGTTGCTCAATCTAATGCATTTATTTAAATGAGCTACAAGTGTTTATTTTATGATAATTCAATTTACAACTGTATTCTTGGTGGTAAAAATCTATTGGCCAAATTAGACTAAATGCTATGTGTCAAATCGTGCCATATAAACTTGAGATCTACATAGAATCAGTTACAATGGTTATGATCAACATTATTGAACTTAGATGGACTTCCACAGAGGTGGAAGCATGGCACAAAGTTGCATAAAAATAAATCATTTAAATTTTTGTTTAGTTTAGTTTATTGAAAAAAAAATGACAAGTATTAAAATGTCTCATTTAGCAAGATGCTTTAAAAACTTCTGTCTTTTAACATGCATTGTATTCTTGTTTTATTTTTGTTTTTTCTTTTTTGTTTTGACAAAATGGACACAGAAAGTTTTTAATGACGCGTCTTCAAATTAGAAGTCTTACTTTGCGAATGAATAAGTCTTAGATAAGGCTTAAAAGAGCATCGGTCATGTTTAATTTTTTTTCAAAGATTTCTTAAATCCTGCATGTGATTCCAGGGTGTTCTCTGCTATAATCTTCGGTGCCATGGCGATGGGGGAAGCCTCTGGTTATGCCCCCGACTACGGCAAAGGCATTGGAGCCGCAGGCAAAATCTTCCAGCTGCTTGACAGAAAGCCCGCAATAGACAACATGTCTGCTGATGGAGCTACGCCTGTTAGTGTTATTTGTGCTAATTTGTTTTTCTTTTCTTTTTGAAGCATCACATAGTAATCTTATAACTATTCACAGGGTTGCATATCTAGAAAATCCCTGTGGCCCTGAGCCACTTGAAACTTAGATCAAGACTGGTTCAGGCCACTGTTTTCTTTGTGTCGTTGGTCTGAAGCCTATATATTGTTCAATGTGTTATGTGTTATGAAATGATACAATCATGACAGTGGTAAGAATCCAGGCCATCAGCTGTTAAATCCCTATAGTGTTTTACAATGATTTATTAATTTCTTATAACTACCCGGTACATTGTAAATGTATGAAACTGTTAAGCACATAACACTGCGTTATTAAAACAATTGAAATAGTTGATCTTTATTGGATTATTGTTTCATTTTGTGCCAATAATGTTGAAGTTGTTTATATTGCTGATCTATTCAGGAAGCTAGTATGTATATTGACAGGAATAAATGACAATATTGAGTATGAAGGTTTTTTATTTTCAGGCGAGTTTTGATGGTAGTGTCACATTCAACGATATCAAATTCGTCTACCCCACAAGACCAACAGTACCTGTGCTCAAGGGACTCTCATTTAGGTGAGTTTCATATTTTAATGAACTTATGACACCCGCACAGGTCTAGCTAATCCATTATCAAAATGGAAGCACTTTGTAAATGTAATAGTCGATCATTCCATGGATCAACTTGCAATTGGAAGAATAGTTAGAACAACCATCGACTGAGTATAGTTGTTTTTATGATAAAAGTGTAAGTCTTTGGAGATATATTGGAATACGTGTCTGGTATTGGTTTAATTCACGACAAATAAATTATCTATTAAAGTATTGTAAAACAATAAAGATAGCAATTTAGTGTGCAATTTAAGACTAATTTAAACAAAATTCAATGTGAAAAGCCCATCTATTTTTATTTTCTGGCTGACACAGCACATTTAATTGCTCAATGTTATGTGGTCAATTCTATTAGTGTAACAGCTATAAGCTCTTTATGAAGACCACATTTATCAAAGATTGGCTGCAGTTGGTCTCAATAGATAGGTAACCTTAATACGGAAGGTTTGAGGTAGTGTAGATAAGAAGGCTTGGGACCGAAATTGGACGTCTCGCTGTATAAAAAACTCAGTAACCTAATTTGAAATTTTGACCACCTATGTGTATTTGCAAATTCTCTCAATAATAATCCATGCTAAAACTTCCTAAAGTTTATAAAATACAATAAATCTCCTCAACAACGGAACCCACTTTGCAGTCCAAATTCCTTCCGTTGGAGGGGGTTTGCGCTGATTAGTGATGTGACCATGATATTCACGTGTACCATCGGCATCCAATATCGCTCAATGCGGAACGTTATTATTAAATTCTGCTTGTCAAAACGAATGCAGTGTCCATTTGTCAGTAGCAGTTCTCTGATAGATAAATGTCTATTCCATTGGCACTTTATTACAAACACAATCTTTAGCATTTTGTCCATGAATTAAAAATTACCATGTAAAAATTTTGTTGTACAATTGATTTATTTTTTCAACAAAGAAAAAAATTTGTCAGTGCTGTTCTTATAATTCTACAGCAGACAATCTCAAAGTTCCAGAAAAAAAGGAATAAAAACGCGTTAGCCTTACTAAACAGCATTCTATTGAATATTGGTGAGCGTACTCCACCACAGGTCCTTGATGATCGAGAATAAAAAAAGGTCTTTGTTTGTTACGACATAATGGAACCATGTGCAATAGCGGGAATAAACAAAGAAAAAACGAAGCAAAATAAGCTTAATTCCGTTGTTTGTCACCCAAAATGCCTTCCGTTGTTCGTTGCAAAGGACATTCCGTCAATTACTCTAATTTTTACTTATCTATATAGGGGATAATGTTAATGCACAGCAATTCCTTCCGTTGTTGCTTTTTTCCGTTGAACACTGCTCCGTTGTTGGGGAGATTTACTGCACATAATTTTAATAAAATATGCAGGATTTAGTGTGGGCTCTCCAGGGGTTTGGGGGGTTGTACTGTAATATCTGCAGGTGCTGACTCCAATTTTGTTAAACATGCGGGTGCAGGCTTGGATGTAAACTTATCACCTGCACAGGGCTCTGTTATGTGTCCAATGCTATTGGCTCAACAACATCCAACCTCTATGAACCTATTTTGAAGTTTTGACCAGCTATGTATGTTTGCAAACTCTCTCACAGTGTCCATTTGCAAACTCTCTCGCAGTGTCCAAAGTGGTCAGACAGTAGCCCTGGTTGGCAGCAGTGGCTGTGGCAAGAGTACGTCAGTGCAACTGCTGGAGCGATTTTACGATCCGGTCGAAGGCCAAGTGGTAAGTGTCCGATGTATGCAATATGATTATGTGCAGTATTGTCTTTTATGAAACTTAAATTTCTATTTTTTACATTGGACTGCAAAATGCTGCTGTGAGCGGTGAGTCCTCAAAATGCAGTTGAGATTAAATGCATCTCATGTCAAGAATGGCAATGTCCTGATGTATTCACATAATGAGGAATGAGGAATTTTGTAGATGCAACAGTAATTTGTTACTTGTTGGAAAGTAAGAACATTTACAAGACTTATACCTGAACATGCATGCACACTTATATTGCTATAACCTTTGGTGTAAAGCATATTTAGAGATGGGTTGTCATCTCTTGATTTGAAGTTAACGATCTTGATCTACTCTCTCCTAGTTGTTCGACAATGCTCCAATGAACACTCTCAACTTGCAATGGATCCGCCAGCAAACCGGTTTGGTCCAGCAGGAACCGGTTCTGTTTGACTGCTCCATCCGGGACAACATCGCGTATGGAGACAATGAGAGAGAAGTGCCCATGGACGAGATCATAGTGGCCGCGCGCAACGCCAATATTCACGAGTTCATCACTTCTCTGCCACAGGTTTGTCAGTTCTGTCAAAATTGATAGGAACTTGACAAAGGCTGAAAATGCCGAAATATTGTGCAAATAGAAAATATAGAAAAATCACCTCAATTTTCAAACCTCTCTCTCTCACACGTCTTTTTAGCAAGCATATTTCTACCAACCATAGATATAGCTGAAGACAGGTTTTGGTTATTAATATTATGTATGTTCAGTGGTGTTTACCTCTTCTATTTGTACATTATTGCGATAATTTCTTTGCAACAAGTATTTATAATTTTATTGTTATACTATAGTAGTTAGATCATGAAATATCATAACGGACGAAATCACTTCTCAGAAAGCAAATATCAACAACATTATTGCTTCTTTTCTTCAGATTTTTTTCTTTGGATTTGTTATATTTTTTAGAGGAAATAAGATAAAATCTATGCTATGTGATCAAAAAATGCAAAATGAATGAAGGAAACTTTTTAAATTCTGTAACCACCCAAGGTAGTTTGTACAGTGGTCCGTTCAAGATATAGAGCTCAGGCTATATGTATGTGTCTGACCATGGGAATAAACAAAAAATATAAGAAATTGTTTCGAATATTTAGTCAGTGTTGCTTTAAACAGTTGCATGAGCTACAGCGCACCAATATGGTTTACAAGCGCGCGCAACAGAGAAAAGAAAACTGTGTGACATGACCAAAATGAAGTTGTATCACATAGACATTTCCTGATATTGCACATTTTGTCATGCTCCGCAAAAGTGGAACAATATTCTCTTTTTACTTGGCCCCCCCCCCCCCCAAAAAAAAAGCCCCCCAAAAGTAGATATGTTCGTAAATCATAATATTCAGTGTGAATTCTGTTGTGTATCTTACCGCTAAAATGCCGCATTCAAAAAGTAAATGGTGGAATTCTCATACGAAAAGGTTTTAGCACACGCGATAAATCTTAGACCCACAATACAAAAAGTGGAATATCCAAAACTCTACTGAAACTACCCCCGCCCCCCTGAATTGGAGCATAGTTCCACTGGCAAATAGTTCATTTTTGTACTATATGTTTTTTCTTTCCATATTTTAGCTAATAAAAAATTGAAACTTATATATGGAATTGCAATTTATAAATATGTTTTATGACATTTTATTTTTTAAACATATGACTATTGTTTTTATTTTATTATGTTGGTTTTAAACTATTCACTTAGGATTAACTCTATACATTCTATTGATATTTACTTATCTTTTACTAACATGACTCTGGTATGACTTCAATAAAGAAAGTCATGTTAGTAAAAGATAAGTAAATATCAATAGAATGTATAGAGTTAATCCTAAGTGAATAGTTGAAAACCAACATAATAAAATAAAATTAATATTCATATGTTTAAAAAATAAAATGTCATAAAGCATATTTGTAAATTGCCATTCCATATGAAAGTTCCGCTGTGTATAATGTATTGTTATGATTTTTGATTAGTTAAAATATAGCATTACAGGTCGAGTTCATTGTGAGGTTAATGAGGATCGTAATAAGTTTTAGAGATGAAAACAAGAACAAACAATTTGGTATCATAAATTTTATTAACCTAAACTACATGAAAGAGGTTGATAAATGAAGTAGAAAATGTAAATATTGCCAATTCAATGAACATTAGATAGAAAAACATAAAGTATGAAAATTAGACCATATGCTATGTACATATATAGACTCAATGAGATTAGTAATAAAATGTATATCATGCTTTTAAGGACAATGTAAAAACATTTCTTTTTACCACTGCTTTTGGGAGTTCATGTGAAATTATTATTATGTTTATTTTTACTTAGTATTTTTTATTTCTGTACAGCGCACTTAAATTCCTGTTTGTGAAGTAGTAGCGCTATATAAATGTTGTATTGTATTGTATTGTATATCATCCCTAACCTTATTGTTTATTGCAGGGTTATGACACCAACGTGGGTGACAAGGGAGCGCAGCTCAGCGGGGGCCAGAAACAGCGGGTGGCCATCGCCCGGGCCCTCGTCAGGAACCCAAAACTGCTGCTACTCGACGAGGCCACGTCAGCCCTCGACACCGAGAGCGAAATGGTAACAGTCAATACTGTAAAAGTGGAATGTTTCGTGGCTATTAAATTTTGCGATTTTCATCTATAGTTTATTTTGTGAGTATTTAATTTTGCGATTTTGGTTCATCCTGGACCTACTTTATATTACACAGGCTATTAATGTTTGCCGATTATTTAAGTTTGCGTTTTTGTACTTACCCACAAAATTCGCAAATTAAATCGTGCTCAAACATTTCTAGTTTTACAGTACACTGCACAACCATCAAAAAGCTCATGGGCACTTGGGTTGAAAATTTAGCAATTCATGCAGTGATTGATTTACCTGTAGATGTGCATCCTCATTCCAGGAAAGATAAAATATATTTAGTTTGTAATCATAATGATCACAGGCTTTGATTCACATACAAAATTGTTTTCATTATATGCGGTTTGTCTACAGTGTAAAAAAGATTTGAAAATAAAAACTAATAAAGTGCTGTGTAAATCTGTTTTTTGCTTTAGATCAGCAAAATAGGCCTTTATTTTGTATATCTGGACTCATTGTATTGGCGCTTGGACCCATTGTTTCAAAATATGCGAGTCCTAAGACTCCTTGTCACCAATTTCTAGATATTACTTTTTATGGGAGATGTATTGATTGATTTTGTGAAAAATCCATTAAAACTTACTATCTTAATATTTTCGGACATTTTCAGTGTCTATCTTCCGAGACTTTATTTTCTTTCACTAGATGGAATTATGTGACATTAAAAGTTTTATTATCACGTACTGCCATATTGTGACAGAAAATGAAGTCTCGGAAGATAGACATTGAAAATGTCAAAAAATATTAAGGCAGTAAGTTTTAATGGACTTTTCACAAAATTAATCAATCTATAATAAAAGAAACCCAAGGAATCTATTTACAAATCTACCTTTTCATTGTGTTTCCTAAGAATTGCTGATGTTTTTGTTATTCGTGGAGGTGGGGTTTATGAGGATTTCTAAGAATTGTTGTTGTTTGTGCAGGTGGTGCAGGAAGCGTTGGATCGTGCTCAGGAAGGCCGCACCAGTGTGGTGATCGCACACAGACTGTCAACCATCAAAAACGCAGACAATATCGTCGTCATCCACCACGGAAAGGTGAGCAACAATCTGTTTTCCACTGTACATAGTTTCAATGTTATAAAATCTCCCCATTGATGGTGTTGGGCAATCAGTGATCTGTGTTCCACTTAGCCTATCACCAGGCCTTAAATGATCTGACATGAAGGCCTTTTCTAAAAGCTTCTGTGTGATGTAAATGTAGCCAATTGTGTGGCTACTTTTACATCATATTAAATAGAAATATAAACTATTAGATATAAGGTCTTTTGAAAGACTGTTTTCCACTGTACATAGTCGCAATGTTACAAAATCTCCCCATTGATGGCGGCGTTGAGCAATAATAGGGGTCATTGAAGTCAGTGCACCATGGTTTTGAAATAACAGGCTCTTACACTTGCTATAAGCTATTTCGTAAATAAAAGTGACGTCACCAGATCAGATAAAAAGGGTGATAAGTTTGCGTTATGGACGGGTGTTTTCATATAGTAAAATGAATGAAAATACTAGGTAAGCCCAGGAAATCAACAAATATATGCAGTTGCATCGAAATTATCCCCTTTCAAAAAAATTGTAAATAATAAAAGAATAATATGCAATTGATTTGACACCAAGAAATAAGAAATCCAACAATCATAAGTTTGTCTAATATTAGTTGAAAGTCGGAGATGTGTGAAAATATTTACACATGCATTTTATTTATATTCACCCGGAAATTCTGACAGAAATACCAACAATAAGTTGTTAATAACTTAGTTAATAACTTCTCATGGGAATGGAATAATATTAAGTCATCTATTGTAAAACAAGTGTAGGAAACCATATCTGAAGTTTAAATCTTAATTCTGCATGCATAGCTGTTATTAAACCCACTCTAAATCTGGTGAAAAATCTCTGTCATGGCCTAAACCTTTTGTTTACAATTTTTGCAAGAGATTTAGAGAAGCTTTTCAGGTGCTGTTTAATGCCAAATTAATCTCTTCTTTTAGCTATGCATTCTTACACCTTTCCTACAAGTGGTGACTTCAATTTATAAATAGCAGATTATGATTATCAAAGTTATTTAGGCATTTTTGTCTGTGAGTTTTACTATATACTGTAGAGAAAAATCATGCCCAATAAACAACTTTATGCCCCTTGACCTCTGACCTCGTGATGTCACGCGCAATTTACGAAATCACTTACTAAAACAAAGGGTCTGAAAACATTGTTTTCGGTTATAAGTGCATGGCTTTCAATGCACAGGTATATGATTTTAGTATGTATGTACAAATAATGTTCAATCATTGCAGGTGTGTGAGGAGGGAACGCACAATGAATTGTTGGCTGCGAAGGGACGCTATTACAAACTGTGGACCAACAGCCAGAGGGACAAGGAGTAAGGAAGAGTAAACAAAAATACTGACAGGCAGTAAAAGTTGGAGAGAGGAGGAGTTATGAGGAGTAACATGTAGAGTAGCAAGTTAGAGACAGGGCATTGTTTGTGAGGCCAAGAATTAAAGTTTGAGAGAAGGGGAATAATTGTTGTTAATGATGCCAGGAGTAAAAATTTGGATGACAAGGCTTAAAGTTTAATGACAATGTTTAAACATTGGAAGGAAGAGGAGGGATTATACGTTTTGAGGATAAGGAGTCATGAGGTTTTACACACCACACAGAGAATTATGAAGTAAAAATTCCGAGTAGGTCAGAGAGAACTTTTGAAGCACTAAAGATAAAAGTTAGAATAGGAGTAAGTGTTAAGATGGAAAAGAAGGAGAGAAAGTTCATTTTATTTTTGAGGTAATACTGTTACATCATACTCAAATTGTGATGTGCAATCATGTATTGACGTATTTTGTTAATGTTAACATTTACAAGAGAGACAACAAGACACACTTTGTTTGACTTATTACAGAAATTTGGTATGTGCCGCTGTATATTTCAATTAGAATGGAACTATTTTCCTTGAGCATGCTGTGATGTTTTGAATTTAATTTAGAACTTAGAACTGCATTTAATTTGGATTTTCATGTTATATTACTGGATGTGAATGACATGGGTTCATAACTCGTGTTCTTATGTATATTATGATAAACATTACAACATAGCTGGATAATGAGTGAAAATCTCAATAATGCTGTTTTTCACATTTTTCATCCAATCGTCATTGATATTATTTAGGTAGATATCTATGTTACAAGTATTTTATTTTATGAAAGTTCTTATGATATTTACATGTAAAATGTGGACATTTATAATTCACTATTACTATGTAATATACTATACATTTGTGTCATTAAGATAAATATGCCCTTTAGTATGTTAACATCCCCATGTATCTCTAATGGAAGAACCACTTTAAGTATTAGAAATTCACAAATCGCTGTGTCAATTGATGTATAAAGTATGGTATTAATAGAAGGTTTTATAAAACGTACAAAAGTTTAACTTTGTAGAAGAATCTCTGTCGTAACGTATTAATATGAAGCTTGGTACTCAAGAAATCTCACATTCCGTATTGGATTTCTAAACTTGAAATTGTGATGTATTATCGTGGTATTATTGCTGCTGCGTAAAAGTAGTAAACGTAATCATTTGAATCTGACTTTCACTTCACTTATACAATATGTAGATATTATGGGCCAGAAAAATAGCATAGAAGAATGAGTTTTAAAATGTTGAGTTACTTTCAAACCATGTTTTCCCATAACGTTGACATTTTTTTACATGACCATTGATTTTAAAGTTTCTTGGAGATGATTCTCAAAAACGCTCTTTGTTTCAAGAACTATTGCTACATTCATGTAATTGGCATTTTAACAATTATTTGAAACAGATCATGAAGCGCATATATCTCTCATATTTTTTCGATTTACGTATGTAGGTAGGTAATTTGTATTAAATGCATTAATGTTTTCACATATTTTAAGTTACCGACTATTTCATATGTGCTTAAATAGAAAAAAATATAATTTAAATTTTAATATGGCTATATTTTTTACTAGATTTTTATGTCAAGTTAATTAAGATTTAATTAAGATTAGATTAAAGGTTTAACTAACCTTAATTAATTGATTAATTAAGATTAGAATATGGTATTATATTAAGTTGATATTTAACATAACATTCATTTCAATAAAATTTAAGTATAAGGGATAAAGCAGTGTGTGTTGTTTTCTTTTATATTTTAATTTGAGTTTTCAGATATTTTCAATCAAACGGGTTACAATTTTAGAAAAAAAAAATATATGCGTAGTTTGAAGAAAATCAGGCATATTTCAGTCTCCTGATTTTTTATGAATATTTATTTGTATCCATTGCATCTTCATATTGAAAAATGGTCATATCAAATGCTACATCTACTTAATAGACTGTTGCTTAGCTACAAATTAAGTCAGTTTTTTATGCAACGTGATAATTTTATAATATACAATACATGATTTGGTTTTGATGAATTTTTACAAACCAAGGGGAATACATCTTCGAGTTTTATCGACAAGAATAAGAAATAAATGCTACACAAACAATGAGAGCTAGGCTTATAGACAAAGGTGTCCTAGTCACTTTACACACATACATAACATCAACACCAGGACAGTCCTTTAAAATGTGCAAGGTTTGCATTGTGATTTGAGTGTGTAAAAAAAAGTACATGTACATGTTCTCTCATACTCCAAGGATAAAAACACTGCGAATTCACATCCTCCTATACACAGATTTTATAAAACAAACATTTGTGAATTGTGGATGTCCACTTGCTGCAGAAAAACATGGACGCACATAACATTAACTTGTACATACCCGGGTGTACATACTTAAAAAGAGCATGCAAACAATCACCAAAAACAAAACTGGTATAGTTTTTTTAAAACAAGTAAATGTAACTTGCACAATTTTGTGAAGGTATTTAATAAAGTGTAAATTATGAAATGATTGAATAGCTGCTGGGTGGAAATCACAGAGGTTCGACTCACCGGGGTTAATGAGATCGCGTGCATTGATGCAGAACTAGCACGTCTGGTCAGTAAATTTCCTTTTCATTTTTTTTAATTTGTTTGGTATAATGAAATTGCTGCCAGACGAAAGTGGATATCCCAACCCCCCACCTCAGCATCCATCTAAAAACTTAGCTTAAAATATTTTATTAGTAATCAGCATTATCAACTGAATTTTAGGCATTACAGACATGGTAACCACTATGCATAATGTATAATCTAGTTTCTTCTGAGTATTTGTCACAGAGCACACAATTAATTAATGATACTTTTAACACCACACCTCCAATATATTAACTTCATTTTATTTTTCCAAGCAAACGGCTACACACTATCAAGTCTAAAAACACCTCAAACCCGTCCTCAAAAAGCTTAAGTTAATTTCTGTTTGTGTAACTTGTGGTGGTAACGGGACATGGTTGAGTGTAACAGGACATTTGAAATATCTCTGCTCTTCTAAATGTAAGGTTTGTAAAATGAACTTTAAAAAGGATTACATTTCTTAATCCGGGTTCAATACTTTAAAAAAATGTAAGCGTTAAAAATATTAATATTTCAGAATGTCTAGAAGTGGTAGTAACCAAATGTCCAGTTGGTGGGAGTGGCACATATCCACCAGATGGTGGGGGTTACTGGACATTTTATTTTTGTTAAATTGGTCATATGATATTAATGAAATACAGGGGATTGATTTTGATTTAGAAGTATTTTTCACAGCTATGCAACTTACACCCCAAACCAGCCCTCAAAAGCTTTACTTTTGTTTGTGTAAATTGTGGTGGTATTATGGGACATGTTGCGGGTAACCGAATGTTACTCCCACAGGGCGCACAGGTCAACTCATATTACATTGAAATAGTGAATTGTGAATGTGCACATTTTACATATAAATATCATAAGAACTTTCTTAAAATAAAATGCTTATATCATAAATATCCACTTAAATAGTGTCAATGATGATTGGAAGCAAAATCTTGAAAAAAGCATAATCAAGATTTTCACTCATTATCAAACTACATTTATCTTGTAATGTTTTTAATACTAGTATACATACAAACACGAGTTACGAATGCATGTTATCCACATCCATCAATCCAACATGAAAATCCAGTTAACTTAAAAAATCACAGAATGCTAAAAGAATAGTTCCATTCTAATATGTAATATACAGTAACAAATACCGAATTTCTATAAGTTAAACAAATAAAGTCTGTCTTGTCTCCCTTGTAAATGTTACATAACCAAAATACTTGTACTCTATACCAACTATCACAATTTGAGTGTGTTCATCATCATGACTTTTAATATCTTTTGAAATGAAATAAACATTCAGTCAATCTTCTGTACTACATCCACTCCGGATGTTGCTCCTATTCTTCAAACTTTTACCTTTAAGGCAGCTTCAAAAGTTCACTCTGTGACCGAATATGACCTACTCAGACCTTTTTTGTTCTTAACTCTTTATCTATTAAAACCTACATGTAATATCACTCAAACTTTTACACATTGTAATTAAAGCAGCTCTTCCATAAAATATATAGTCCTTGCCTCCAACATTTTTATCTTGTTCTCAAAACATTTACTCCTGCCCCACAAGCAGCAATTACTCCTCTTCTCTCAAACTTTATTGCTTGGCCTCTCCAACAATGCCCTGTCTCTAACTTGTTACTCCATGTTACTCCTCATAACTTCTCCTCTCTCCAACCTTTACTCCCTGTCCCTACTACTGTATTTTTTTTACTCTTCTTTACTCCTTGTCCCTCTGGCTGTTGGTCCACAGTTTGTAGTAGCGTCCCTTCGCAGCCAACAATTCATTGTGCGTCCCCTCCTCACACACCTGTAATGATACAACATCATCATTTGTACACAGATACCATATACCATATCCCTCTGCATAAAAGCGATGCACTTATACTGAACACAATGTTTTGGGACCCTTTGTTTGAATTAGCAATTGCACGAGCTTCTTTTAAAAAATCAAATCAGGTGCATATACTTCAATGACCCCCATTATGGCTCACTGATTGCCCAACACCATCAATGTGGAGATTTTGTAACATTGTGATTTTGTACAGAGCAAAACAGATTGTTGCTCACCAATCCGTGGTGGATGACGACGATGTTGTCAGCGTTTTTGATGGTGGAAAGTCTGTGTGCGATCACCACGCTGGTGCGGCCTTCCTGCGCACGGTCCAGCGCTTCCTGCACCACCTGCACCAACAACAATAACACCAAAAATTCTCAGAAAACCACATTAAAAGTAAATACAATAGAAATTGGCGATAACAAGTCCTACAACTCTCATATTTTGAAACAATGGTTCCTGGGGCCAATATAATGAGTCCATACATTGAAAGTAAAGGACTATTTTACTGATCTCCATTTAAACCAACAAAAACAGGTTTACACAGCACTTTACTTGTATTCATTTTCAAATCATTTTACACTGTATACATACGGCATATAGTTAAATCAATTTTGTATGTGAATCAAAGTCTGTGATCATTATGATTACAAATTACATGTATTTTATCGGTCCCATGGGATGAACATTTTTCAATTCTTAGCATCCTACTAAAATATAAGAAGTTCTGTCCTGAACATCTAGATTAATAACTGCATGAATTGCTAAATTTTCGACCTAAACGCCCATGGGCTTTTTGATGGTTGTGTAGTGTATGGTAACAGGCGACGGTTACCATTTCGCTCTCGGTGTCGAGGGCTGACGTTGCCTCGTCGAGGAGCAGCAGTTTTGGGTTCCTGACGAGGGCCCGGGCGATGGCCACCCGCTGTTTCTGGCCCCCGCTGAGCTGCGCTCCCTTGTCACCCACGTGGGTGTCGTAACCCTGCAATAAACAATAAACAACGTGCTTACAAGGATTTAAAAGATGTCCAACATAACACCTCTGGAGGGGACGGAGGATCTGGGTCAGACAATGAATATGGATATGCCCTGGACAAGTTGAAAATGGCAACCGCCAATATATCTATTTTTAGTAAACTTGACCCAGAATATACAAATATCTGAGAAAAATATGACACAATATACCAATATCTGACAGAAATGTGACAAAAACACTAAAAATGTGAAAAAAGACACCCAGTAATATACCAAAAATGTGAAAAAAAGACACCCAGTTTCGCGGCACATTCATTATCACAACGATAATGTGAGGAACCCCCCTCCCCCCCAGTATAATACAACTTCATTATGGTCATATCATGCAGTTTTCTTGTCTCCACTGAGTGCCTTTGTAACTGTAAACAGATTAAGTCGTACGCGACGGTGCTCCCAGTTGGTGAAGGCTGCCCGCTCTAGACCATGGCGACCCGGCGAACCGGAATGGGCTCAGCCCCAATGACCAACGCCCCAACACTTCTAGTTGTGTTGTTGTTATGCTGCTGGTTCACAGCTTGCCTTGGATGGATGGCCTGTGTCTCATAAGCTCTCGCGAAAGAACTTCATCAAAGCACATAAGCAGATCCAGGTTTTTGGAAAGGGGGAAATGTACTTGAGGAAAAGGGGGGCGCACTGAAGGGATTTCATGAAAAACCCTATGAAAATGAAGTATTTTGGTGGGAAAAGGGGCGGCACCCCCTGGGACCCCCACCCCCACTGGATCTGCCTACTAAGCAGGACTTTGCACTGATAGGACACGCACTCTCTGCTCTTTCCTCGAACGATCATGCCACGTAACCAAGTCATGGTGAGGGAGACTAACCACAGGTTAGGCTCGTGTGGAAGATGTTCAATGAGGGCCTATTCCCTACAAGAAGAATAGGTTTTCAGCCCTACTACCCGACTGGTGTCTGTAGTAGAGCTGCTTCCCTAATGTCTCTTACCCAGTACTGGTTCCTTAATCCTACAGTGGCCATAGTAAAGAGATGACAAGTCCTAACAAGGTGTGTGTAACAGAGGGGAACTAAACCTAGTCCAGTATAAATTATTATAGCCTACTTTATACTTGCACGAATGCTTCAATTCGTGGACACTGGATGAAATACAAGTTAAATTGATTTTGTTACATAACCCACATTGATGCCATAGTTCAACTTTTTAAAAAAGAATATAACATTCCAAAAGAAACAAACGTGAAGAAAAGAAGAAATAATCGTATCGATATTTGCCATCTAAGAGAAGATTTCATCCTTCATACACCAAGCTGATCATATTTGAGTTAACTATTAACAGATATCATGTTAAATGTAAAAAAATCTATATATGTGCATTAAGCCAAAGGGTAAGATTATTGTTATATTAATGTCCCCCAAGTAGATCTATATCTCAATGGTAGGAAAATCGATCTTGTCGAAAAATATAAATATTTGGGTATGATAATGTGTGATGTTAACAAAGATGATGAAGCATTAACTATACAAATTCGATGTCTGTACTCTAGGGGTAATGTTCTCATAAAAAACTTCTTAAATTGTACTGAGGAGGTGAAATGTCTACTTTTCAAAGCAATATTGTTGTAGTTTTTATTGTTGCCACTTGTGGAGTAATTGTTCAAAGGAATCGCGCAGAAGACTTGAAGTGGCTCATCATCGTATTTTTAGAATCTTCATGAAAGTGGGAAGCACACTAGCATGTCACAGTCTTTTATAAAATACAATGCGTTACATTCAGATGTGATAATTCAAAAAGCTATATATGGTTTTATGAAATGCATTACTTCGTCTAATAATGTATTAATTTGCACCCTTATTAATTCTAGTCATTATTTTAATACTTCACTTTTTAGATATTGGGCATTCAATTTATTTACAAAAGATATGTGATCAGAGACTTGGCTTATTGGCCTAACTTGTAAATAGTGTATATTTTTACTCACTTTACTATGGTGTATATTTTACTGAAATAAATACTTACTAATAAAGATACAATTATTTGTGTCAAAGAAATTATCACAATCATATGTGGACAAATAGAAATAAAACACTGAACACACATGAGATTACACAAAAGTAAATTGAGACGATTTTTCTATATTTTCTAATTTAACAATAATTCGGCATTTTCAGTTCTCTCACACTATTTGAGAACTGACAAACCTGTGGCAGAGACGTGATGAACTCGTGAATATTGGCGTTGCGCGCGGCCGCTATAATCTCATCCATGGGCACTTCTCTCTCGTTATCTCCATACGCGATGTTGTCCCGTATGGAGCAGTCAAACAGAACCGGTTCCTGCTGGACCAAACCAGTTTGCTGGCGGATCCATTGCAAGTTGAGAGTGTTCATTGGAGTGTTGTCAAACAGCTAGGAGGGAGTAGATCAAGATCCTTAATTTGAAATCATGAAACCTAGAGATGGCAGCCAATTTCTAAATATGCTTTACACCAAATGTCAGCAATTTAGAACTATACATGCATGATCAGATATAAGTTTGTGTGGACAAACGTATCAAGTAATACAATTGTAAGTATACTAACTTTCCACTAAGTAACAAATTATTGTTGCTTTTGCAAAATGATTGCTCATTCACATTTGAATACACCAGGACATGGCCATTCTTGACATAAGCTGCATTTATGCTCAACAGCATGTTCAGGACCCAATGCTCACAGTAACATTTTGTAGCCCGCTGTTAAAAATAGAAATCTAAGTTTCACAAATAGACAATAATGCACGTAATCATACTACATACATTAGACACTTACCACTTGGCCTTCGACCGGATCGTAAAATCGCTCCAGCAGTTGCACTGAGGTACTCTTGCCACAGCCACTGCTGCCAACCAGGGCTACTGTCTGACCACTTTGGACACTATGAGAGAATTTGCCAACACACATAGCTGGTCAAAATGTCAAATTAGGATCATAGAGGTTATCTTGTTGAGCCAATAGTATGGACACGTAACAGAGCCCTGCGCAGGTGATTCCATTTTGATAACGGATTTGCTAGACCTGTGCGAGTGTCATAAGTACATTAATATCTGGAACTCACCTAAATGATAGTCCCTTGAGCACAGGTACTGTTGGTCTTGTGGGGTAGACGAATTTGATATCGTTGAATGTGACACTGCCATCAAAACTCGCCTGAAAATGAAAAGTATCATATTCGATATACATACTAGGCTATTTCTTAGTATTAGTCTCAGTCCTATACATACTAGCTTCCTAATGGATCAGCAATATTCATTATTTAAACATTATTGGTACAAACTAAAATTCATGTATGAATAAACCAATAAAGATCACCTATTTTAATGGTGTCAATAATGCTGAGTTACATGCTTAAGAGTTTTGTATATATAGTTATAAAAAACTGATAAGTCAGAGCAGAACATTCTAGTTATTTGACAGCTGATGGCCTGCATTCTTACCATTGTCACATTTGCAGCTTTTTATAAAAATAGATGTTTACATATACATTGAAAAGTATATATAGGCTTCGGGCCAACAACACAATGAAAACAGTGGCCTGAACCAGTCTTGAACTAAGTTCCAAGTGGCCTTTGTGAATAGTTATAATCTTACTAAGCAATGTTCTGGGAAAAATGAATTAGAATAAATAATACTAACAGGAATAGCTCCATCAGCAGACATGTTGTCTATTGCGGGCTTTCTGTCAAGCAGGTGAAAGATTTTGCCCGCGGCTTCGATGCCTTTGCTGTAGTTCGGGGCGTAAGCGAAGGCTTCCCCCATCGACGCGGTGGCAAATATTATAACAGAGAACACCCTAGAATCATATGCATAATGTAAGAAATCTTTGGAAAAAAACATCACCCATGCTTTTTTCAAGCCATTTTCAAGACTTATCAATATGCAAAATATTAAGACACTTCAATAAAAATGCTGTGTCTATTTTGTATAAAAAATAAGAAAAACACCGAACAAGCAAAAACAATGTATGTTAACAGACTGATTAAAAATTAAAAATAAACTAAAACTTGAATGAATTTTTAGGCAGCTTTGCTTCCACTCCAGTTTAATTAAGTCCAAGTTGAATAATGTATATGATAACCAATGTTACCAATACTTTATACTTTATGCTTCACCTGTCAGGATTTGAAACTTAGCATTCGACTAATAATTTTCTACCATCAAGAGTACATTTATAATTTGAATTCCCATATAATGAACATTTGTAACTTAGTTACCTAAATGGATTAAATTGAACGATAGTTTTTTGTAACACTCACTTTATGACTGATACATAATCTAATCCGTCATTTTCTATCAACCAACTCCCAAAATAGAAGCTTGAAGCTCGTGCGAAAAAAATGAGCGACTGGGAGATGGAAAACATGATTCCGCTGACGTGGGACTTGCAAATAGCCATCCTGAAACAAGAAAATTGAAAGTAAATGAAATATGTATGTACTCTATTGTATGGCCACTTGCATGTGCACTGAGACTGATAATACTGAAAACTGGACGTACATGTATGCATTGTACTGTACGTGTGATTGATGTCCAAAAAATAATGTTGGTAGGCATAACTTTATCTCAAACTCTTAAAAATTGACATTATAGATCAAATATATCCATTTTCTTCATTACATGTGGTTTCAAAATCTATTATTATTTATAGTGAAATTCAATAAAAAGTATTGAATATATTTAGGCAATGATCAATCAGTTTAAGTGACAACTGTGAATTTCATAATTTAACAAAAATAATTACACCAAACTCACTTGTATGGTTTATGCGTAGACATACAATAATAATCGGCAAATGCCTTCTCTTTGGTCAAAGAAGCCACTGTTCTAATGTTCGCAATACACTCAGTTGCAATCTGAAATTTTTTACAATGGTCAGCAATTTATAATTTTTTCAGTCTTCTTTATGTGTAATAAAATATCATGCTGAAGATATGTGCAAATTATCTTTCCATGAATTCACTGCTTTATAAAAATGGAACTTTTGCACTCATGGGATATTTTATGAATGTGCAATTACAGAGTACTTTTCCTGTATTCACCATTCAAGATCAAACATGGACAAAGATTAATAGATAAATAAATAATATACATTAAAAAACTACCTTCCCCGCATTTTCCAGAGCCTCTGACTGTTTCCCTGCCACTCCCTTCATCATCTTGATCTCCATGGCTCCAGCAATGCCAATGGCTGGTATGAAGACTCCCGTAACCAAGGTTAGCTTCCAGCTGTATACAAAGCCAATGACAAGGGCAACCCCAATGCTGGAAATGGCTTGGAACAGACTTCCGAGACGCGGGCCAAAAGCCTGAAAAAAATAACAAAAGAGTGATATCATTGACTATACAGTTGGACCACTTAAACACAAACTTAAAGTGAGTTTCTAAAAAAATGCAGTTATCTGATATTTCAAGTTATTAAATGTAAATAGAAGGTATCGAGAAGGCGAATGGATACCTTAATCCATAAAAGCGGCTTATCTTTCTAGATAAACTAGGGAAATAGAATTACATTAAAGGTAGAGTTTCTATTATATAGTGAAGCATTTTTGGCAAGAATTCATAGAGACAACTGACACAGGGCATTTCAAATAGATCAATTCCTGAAAAACATGTCAACGGTCCAGACTTCAATATAGTCCAAAGTTTGGAGATGAGTGCCTTGGACGTTTTTAATTTTGAGCATTTGGAAAATTGCTTTTTTACTACTATTAGGTTTATTTAAAGTCACTTTGAACATAAATGAATTGTGACGCACAATACAATAAATATAGATTTTTCAATTACTGGATACTTATATTGTTTAACATAAAAGTATAGTAATAAGTACTTTGTCTTTATATGAAATCACTTAACTGCATATTTCACAACTGAAATTTATTGCTTAATTCGAAAACGACTGCCATACCACTTGTTACTGTACAACCACTTGTTAATTAGCATTTGATAATGAATATTTCTTATAGTGGCATGTGTTGAAGGGGATTATGCCATTGATCTATCATCACTGCACGGCAGTGTACGTGAATGGCAATTGTACCCACCTCTTGCACCTTGGACGCCTCAGTGGCGAGCCTGGTGGTGAGGGCTCCGATGTTGTTGTCGTGGTCATCGAAGTACGCCATTTCCTGCCGGAGGAGAGCCGTGAACGATCGCTCACGCAGCCGCTTGGTGAGGATTTCTCCCGCGATGGCAAACATGAGGTTCTGGAAGCAAGATTCACCTTGAAATCAAACCCATTTATGTATGTGTATGTTTACTGCTATATCCAAATATAAAAGAGTATTCATTAGTTTATTCTTTTTTTTAATTGCTAGTCTATAGACTCCTTATCAAAAATCCCAAAACTTATAATGTAATATATAAACTGGAAATATGATAACTTCATTTTGGATTTTTTACAATACCTGTATGAATACTGCGATAGCGATGGCTATTCCGATGATGAAGAAGAGGAGAGAGTAAAGGTTCACCTGGTGGATTTGTTCCTCTACGCTGCCAGCAAATGCCTGTCAAATGGTACTTGTCAGTGTAGTAATTAACTATATTCTTATATTCAATCTATTCATTATGTAATCTCAATGTATGGTACTTGTTAAATAGATTCAAAAGTATGTTTAGGAGAACTTTATAGTTCTAAGAGTTTAACAATCGCTCATTAAAGGGTTACGGGGTTGCAACCTACACCATAAGAACAATTGTCAAAAAAATCCACTGACATTGTTCGCGAAACTTCACAGAACCTCAAACCCCTATGTTAACAAAACGTTGCATCAACCCCTCAAGAGAACAAAGAATAATAAAACCAGCTTTTCTACTTACACCAAGAATGTCACTTAAAACAATGGCAAAGGCTGGCATACTGGCTCCATTACACAGCGCTCCCAGGCAGCCAATCAGGATGTAGAACCATTCCGGGGAGCTCGTTCTAACTACTCGTAAGAATAACCCTTTTTGTTCTTCCTTCTAAAAATTGATCAAAATCCATGTTTTATCTCAATATGCGGTAAACAAGCACAGTACTAAACAAACTTTTACCAGCCAGAAAATGGAATAAAAATGTGCATATGTATAAACACTGGACAATATTGATGAGCTACATTAAAATACCTTTTTTCCTTTATCGACTAGTACTGTATCAGAATCCACTGGGAGTATCTTTTCATGGTGGCCATCACTCATATTGGATAGTTGACTCATTAATATTTTTTCTTTTGCATCAGTACCTGCAAAGTTGTCTAAAATCATTATGCATGCTTAGCATAATACTTTACATATTGTTTTCTAATTTTTTAACAATCACAAGTTTTGTGAACGTATATTTCACATGCAGAACCATTTGTCTTACCGTTATCCATATTTTCATCATCTTCATCATCATCTTCATCATCTACACCAGCCGCTTTCTCTGCCTAAAACATTGTTTGTAACTCTATAACTAGTATATACATTGTCTCAATTAAAAGTGTAACTTACTTGGTTATTAACTGAAAATAAATGTTTACATTTTAGGTCATTATTTCATTCATATATTTCTCATAATATTTTTGTGAAATGTGGCTAGCATAGTTCTATGTTCATGTTGTAAAATAGATGAAATTGTCACTTAGCATAAAAATAGAACAAAAACAAACAAATTACAAGCAAATGATCCACAACAAGCTGATCATTCCCTTATTTCTTCAGTAAAACATTTTGGCGTATATATTAGGATAACACGTATCAAATTTTGAGAAGAAACTGCAAATATAAGACCACATGCAGCCTTCCCAATACACAGCACTTCAAGGACAATCCAAACTAGATCAAAAGTGCTCAGAGAGCACAGCGTCGCTAGAGCGACATTGACCCATGGGCAATAAAGATGTTTGCTTTGCAATCAAAGCAGAAAAAAAGTCTTACTTGATGCGTGACTCATCCTACATCTATGTTATTGGCTTTGGATTGCAGGCGCTCTCTAAACATGGCTACAGTAAATATCTATTGCCCATGAGTCGACATTAATATGGTAATGCTGTGCTCTCTGAGCACTTTTATTCCAATATAACCATTATGCAAATTTGATGGTCATGTCTTCGCACAGTATCGAAACTATAGTGGCAAAATAGAAAAAAAATAATTAAAATGGCCATTTGAAAGGTAAACTCTGATTGGCAAAGTGCCAAAATTGAATACAGTCAATGTTCAGTAGACATGTAAGCATTGTACAAGGTTTGAATGCTTTCTCACAAGCATCAACAAAACTTGCAGAAAATGTTGAAAATGGACCCAAAATGGCACTATAGAAAGCACACTTTAATTGGCAAAGTGCCCAAAATCGAATCACTTCGGTGTCGCTTCATACCAAATAGTTGTGTAAAGTTTGAACGAAATCGGGTGAAGCGTAAAAGCTCTAGCTTGTCCGGAGACAAACATACATACATACATACATACATACATACATACATACATACATACATACATACATACATACATACATACATACATACATACATACATACATACATACATACATACATACATACATACATACATACATACATACATACATACATACATACATACATACATACATACATACATACATACATACATAGTTACAAACGAACGAAACACAAGGAATTCGCTTCAGCTGCTGAAGCGACGCAATAAGACTTGTTAATGTTGATCTTGAAAGAAGTACATTTTAATCATGCCGATTTCTTCCCAGATGACAAAAGTGATTGGTCAGAATAACTTGTGGTATAGTAGAAAATGAAGTGGCAAGCAGACAGCTTATTAACTTGATTGAGGAAAATTAGACCTATGAGACTTTGAAAGGATGGGATTTTCTCTCTAACATGAACATCATATTCCAAAATATATAAAATCTAAGGGAATGTTTAATTGAGATTTGGTGGGTCCCCTAATCTCTGTTTATGACATCTAAACCAAAGATTTCATCCTTACCAGCTGGTTGGTGACTAGTTTAGCGTAGATGCCGTTTCTCTCCATCAGTTCACTGTGGCTGCCTTGTTCGCTCACAACGCCGTCCTTGATGCCGAAAATCACGTCTGCATTCTTGATGGTGGAGAGTCGGTGGGCGACCACGATGGTCGTACGGCCCTGGCTCGCCTGGACAGCAGCAAAGACATGGGTGAGTGTTATTCCTAAGAGAGAATTATACATGTAGTTGTGCCACAACATTTGCCATGTATGTCATGCAATGCATTGCAGCTGTGTCATATACCTTATTCCACTTTCCTTATGCTAAGATTTTTCAACATAAAAGCCCGGCCATAGGAAACCTACTACTTCAAAACCATCTTCCACTATGCCTTGTAATTCAGTGGCTAAGACTGATATGATAGGTCAACTATCAGCATTGATAATGATGAATAGTGTCAGAAAAAAAACGCCAGGCCTACAGCCAACGTGTTATAGATTTTGGAGAGGGTTGGTTACTTTCCCTTTTAGTCAGCCTGTAATACTGTTCTCCAAATTTGTAACTCACAGCATGAATCGCCATTACCATTTGAATCACAGGGGGATTAAAAAGGCAATATGATGTAACAATGGCACATATAGTAGAAACACATACTAGAAATCTCCATTTTGTACTGGGGTGTTGATAGCCATCAAGATAACGAACAGATATGTTTACAATGAGGTTGAAGGGAAGGAAATGCATCTAACCTCAAGATATTTACAGAAAATGTGTGGTATGCAAATTTTGAGATGATGGAGCTGTATTGCATAAAACTGCTCGTGTTTTCACAAAATCGCCTGTATCACACATACAGTAGAACCTCTCTATTAGGACCACCTTTGGGACCAGTGTTAGGTGATCTCAATAGAGAGGAGGTCTCTATACAGAGGCTCATTTTGGTAGCTTATTGATGGTTTTGGTTCGTGAAAAGTGGTCTTATAATAGAGGTGGTCTCATTAGAGTATAAAGCTGATCCTGTTTACACAAAGTCACCTGTATACGACGGGTACATACGGTGGAACCTCTCTATTAGGACCACCTTTGGAACCAGTGCTAAATCGTCTCAATAGAAAGGTGGTCTCTATACAGACTTTACAGAGGTTCATTTGGGCAGTATTATGTAGATTTGGGACTGTGAAAAGTGGGGGTCTCAAGAGGTGGTCTTAATCAGAGGTTCTACTGTATATGGGCATGAGATATGACAATGACACAGAGTCGCCCGTATTCCACCTTTTCGAGTGCGTCCTGCACGATGCCCTCGCTCTCGGTGTCGAGCGCCGACGTCGCCTCGTCCAGCAGCAGGATGCGCGGGTCTCTGACGAGGGCACGCGCGATCGCGATGCGCTGCTTCTGGCCGCCAGACATCTGGGCCCCGCGGCCGCCCACCTGCGTCTCGTAGCCCTGGGAATAGTGAGTGATGCTGTGTAAAACTATCCAAGGGCTCAGGTTCATGTAAAGGATCATGGCAGAAGTTGGACTGTATCAAAATATGGTAGAATCTCTCTATTAAGACCACCGTTGGGACTGACCTTAAGTGGTCTCAATAGAGAGGTGGTCTTCATTTTGGTCACTTTATGAACATTTGGGAGCATGAGAAATGGTCATATTACAGAGGTGGTCTCTGCGTAAAGGTGGTCTTAATTGGAGGTTCTACTGTGTCTAAGAGCTCATGTTCATGTAAAGGCCTACGCCAAAATTTGGACTGTATCAATAATATAAATAGTAGTGTGGTTCTAATGGAAATACACAGTAAAGCCCACCCTCAAATTTGCCAAATGTTCCATCGAATAGCACAGCAGCTGTCAATGGGTTGCATAGTTGATACTCTTTCATGTATTTGTCTGACAACTTGGGTCTGTACCTGGGCTTTCATAGCTGTGTCAGACAGCGTAAAGAATCGTAAATTTGAGTACAAAATACTTTTGAAATCATAGTTCACAAGAGTCATTTGCTACACAAATTTTAACAGCTACAGGAAAGGAAATAAAACTCTGGCAGATGTCAGCCAGAATTCAGTGATATCAAAACGAGGCGATGACTTTCTGGGAATTAATGAATATCAAACATCTGCAAAATTATTAGAATACTTTATGTGAAAATGTTTTAAATTTTACAATTTTAATGTATCATTGAATCAACTTACATCAGGGAAGGAGGTTATAAAAGTGTGCTTATTATACATGTACTTACATTAAGGAATAATCTGATGAAGATGTGCTTTATAGTATTTACATCAGGGAACAAGGTAATAAAGTTGTCCACATAGTACGTACATCAGGAAACGAGGTGATGAATGAGTGAGCGTTGGCCTCACGCGCAGCCTGTTCGATCTCGGCCTGCGTCACTCCCTCACGACCGTACCGGATGTTCTCAGCGATTGAAACTCCAAACAACACCGGCTCCTGACTCACCACACCTAGTCAGAGTGACAGAAAGTATCAGCATTGAAAATATCAACAAGATATGAGATCATTACCATCATATGAGATCATTACCATCATCGGAGGTTCGGAAGCCTCGTTAAAAGGCGTGTCCCATTGAAAATACCTCAACGTAAAAAGATATGAGAAAACTATCATTACTGATCATTGGCTACCCAATGGAGGTCCACCAAAGAGCTCTAATATATATACCGATAACCGGTCCTGCGCTGTATACATTCAGATTCAGATTGCCAATGGAGACACCAAAGAGTCATTATGGCTGTTGGCACAATGTGCTTGTTTTTCTTTGTTTTTTTTTAAAGAAGACATAACAACACTCAGACTGGTAATTTCAGGGAGCTACATTTAGGTGAGTGGGTATCAATATCAACATCATACTGCTGATGTTTGATATCTGTTTTCTTGTAGCTGTACATTTCGGTGAGCATATTGTGGCCAATCTGACTAGAAATAATCAAGATCCACACGTAGAAGTTGAAAAAAGGGATCTTACCTATATGCTGTCTCAGCCATTTCACGTTCAGATCTTTTATATCATTTCCATCAATCTGAACATCACCCTCCATTGGATCATAGAACCTGCCCAATAAAACCAAAACGTAATCATTCTATAGTGGATTACAATAACTAAGAGTAGAACCTGTCTATTAGATAACAAATGGGACTTACCACAAATGGTCTCAATACAGAGGTGGTCTCTTTATAAAAGATTCATTTCAGTTGATGTATGCAGGTTTGGGACTGGCAGAGGTTGTCTCTTCATAGAGGTGGTCTTTTTATAGAGGTAGTTTTAATGTAAATTCTTAATAGGGATAGGTAGTCTCGATAGAGAGGTATTCTTAATACGGGGTTCTACTGTACTAGCGGTGCCATGCGACATGTGCGCTGCCCACCTCTGCAGCAGCTGGACGGTGGTGCTCTTGCCGCAGCCGCTGGCGCCGACCAGCGCGGCCGTCTGCCCCACACACACGTCCAGGCTCAGCCCCGTCAGCACCTGCACAATGCATGCCGTAAATGGGGTGGTTTATACTCAAATACACGGTCACGTCATTATCAAGCGTTTAAAGACCGTATTGTATCCTTAGAGAGTACACGGTCACAGTAAACACTAATTAATGCTCAGCCCCGTCAGGACCTGGCCAAATACACGAAAAAGAAGACAGTTCTCATGACTTTATATTTTACACCTGGTCATGGGCATACTTATCGATCGATGGATCTCAGCGCACAATGCAGGTACCACGGAGCAGTGTACAACTAAGCTATTTAGCGATGAGTTTACTCATCACCCACAACCAGAACCAACCGAAAATCGTGCATATTGTTAAATGTGATCTCATCACCTCAAGACACCACTGCCCTCGTCATTTGATTTACGAATCACGTGGAATAGCGTGACTTACGGGCACGTCAGGCCGGGACGGATACTGGAAGACGACGTTGCGGAAGGCCACGTTTCCCTGCACACTGGCTGGCTTCTCCCCGTCCTCAGAGCTGCTGTCTATCTGGGGCACCTGGGTCATAAGGGCACAGTAGAAACCTGCTCTAACATAGAGGGGTAACAGTAAAATGCTCGGGATGGCAAATATTCAATATAACCACCATGGTCCTTGATAGTGTGAGGTTTTACTGTACTTACGGTATCGATGATGTTCCAGATGATGTAAGCCGCTCCGCGTCCCTTCGAGAAGTTTGCCAGATAAGGGAACGCTGTACCAAACGCAAACGAAGCCATCAAAACACACATAAATACCTGCAAACAAATACAGAGTAACATGGTCATTGCAGTTTTGTCACAATACAGGTAGGCACTGCAATAAAAATGATGACCAAATCTGAAATACAGTATATGACCATCCGCCCATAAGCTTCGCCCTGAATATTAAGGGCTCACTCTACCGATTAAAACTTGATTTTGATCCCTTGTCATCTTGCATTTTAAGTCTAAATATACATACTGTATAAATCTCTCCAAATTAGTGAGAGTGAAACGAAAGTCAGTGTTGCATGTAAAGGTACTTTGGAAGATCGTGGATTCGAACTCACGGCTATGATTCAGAGCGGTCTTATATGTCAGAGTCGGGTGCGCTACCATTACGCTAATCTCCCATGACGAAGGACACACACTTCGACTTCGCCTATATGCTGCGTTGCGCAATCACACTGTCTGACACCTGACGCTATATTTAGCTTCACCAGCCGCGCCAGCCTTGATACGATATGCACACTGACTTTGTGTCTTTGTGCATTGTGTCTCTGAAGCACTTTCTTTACAAGAGCTTTTAGCTGATTGGCTATTTTTTAGGTTGAAGTTGTAGACAAATGAGGGCTATGTGCCATAACCTGATATTATACAGAGTGATAAGCCTTCAAGTTGAGAAATTCTAATTTAAGGGGTGGGCTTACCACCTCTATTGCGATAATTTGAGCCAAATCACATGGGTCGCCTTCGTAGAGACTGCAGAATTATACTTACAATCATGAGTTTTCCTGGCGTGTATCCGTAGTGGGCATACTGCTCCTCTCGCACGAGTTTGCCTCCGAACCAGAAGGCGAGACCATAGGCGGCGAAAACGAAGAAGTAGACAAGCCCCATCCCGCCTGAGACAGCCCCACGCTTGATGCCAGACTTCTTGGCATCGTCCAGGTTATGGCTGTACCTGTCAGGATAAAAGGAATAGATGTGCTTATGTCCTTCAAGTCTAGCTAAGCCTTCCACGGCTCGGAACAACAATCATTACCTGACGATCTCCTTCTTCTGGCCTCCAAAGGCAGTCACTGTCCTGATCGCTCCGAGAACCTCCTCGGCCACGGCACCAGCCTTGGCATACGCCTTCAGCTCCTTGGCTGTAGAGTTTGTGATGAGCTGAACAGATTAATGTAAATGTAAATGTCGAAGTTGATAGATACTATGTGGACTGTTGTTACATTAGGCTATAACACTCGTACATTCATATTTGGGCTTATTTTAGTTCGGGAATTTATTAAATGGGGGTAGCACTTTTACGTGAATGTGGCATTTGCATTGCATTTTGCAATTGTCCAGATCTTTATGTGCTCAAAACTTTACAGTGATGTCTTACCATGAGCATGGGCTTTAGGACGGCTTTATATGGTATTTCTTGTTATATAGACATGCTTCAAATAGATAATAATGGAAAGTTTACATAAATGGCATAAATGGCATAACACAAAATCATTTTATTATTTTTGTGACAGACAGTATTTTTCTTCAAACTTTCATTGTTTAAAGTACAATGGTCAACGAATGTAGTTCTAAGATGCTTCTCGGTGCCTTTGGCTCCCATTGATACCCTGTTTAAAAATAAGCTCTCTCTACCTTTGAAAATAGACTTCCACAGAGGACGATAATTGGACTGACTGCAAGAACGACCAGCGTCAAGAGCCAGCCGTAGTAGAAACTAATGATAACTCCCACAATGGCAGAAGAAAACCACTGGAAAACTGAGCCGTTCTTGTCGGCCAGGCCTTCCTGGATCTTGTTCACATCCCTAAAAATAACATGTAGATGTAGTTTAACTATATAGTGCTTGGTGTCATCATACTATTATAATGCTCTCTGCTATGTTGCGTGAATCATGACTGCAATAGACATCTGGCAAACTTTGCTTTGGTTCTGCTGGGGTACAAAAGATATACACTGATGCCAATTGACATTTCTACAATTACTGTGGTAGCGGACAGCACTGTGCATATCTCCTCCATTGATTCTTCACCCAACATGCTCATTATCCTTAAGACTGGCTTTTCTCTTATTGTACCGTATCTGGTTGATATTCAATTTGCGAGACACAATGCAAACCACGCATGAAATACGACTCCACACCAGTTACTGTTGGACAGTTGTGAATTACTAAGTAAGAAATACCTATATGTTCACCCCTTTCCAACATTGATACACCTTTTATATTCTCTTGCCACTTGTATTTTAAAAATATTTGGGGGTATCGTGTCCAGGCAAAAAGTGCCTGGACCACGAATCTTTGCCATGAATAATTTGTGTTAGCTGTTCAATTAATGTTGCACTTGATATTGCTGATTATAATCTGCACCAAGTAGTCTTGCACTTACATTTACAGTACAGTAAAATCTGCAATTGAGACCACCTCGCTATTGAGACCACCTCTGTAACAAAACCACTTTTCACGGTCCGAAACCTTCATAAATCTACCAAACGAACCTCTGTATAGAGACCACCTCTCTATTGATACCGCCTAACACTGGTCCCAAAGGTGGTCCTAATAGAGAGGTTCTAATGTATGCCTTCATCGAAACATACTATTAAAATATTTTAATTGGCCATTTATTAAATGACACATAAAGACCATGCATGTATGTTTTTTAAGTATATGCATATAACATGACATTTATATTACCACCCTATTATCGGGCTATTTTTCAAATGCAATCAGAGTACATGCGACTGCCGTTTTTGCTGACTGAAACAAATTATTTTGTAATGATGCATAAATCGTACTGACTTGTGTCTCTGTCTATTAGAATTCTTGGAAACTTTATGTAATATTTAATTGAAAAATGCATGAAGAGGCACACACTTTTTAATATCATCAAAAAAACAAAATGCAAAAAGCAAAGTTTGTTCATGATGAACATATGTGGTGATATGTGCATCTCAATCGTGCCTTGATTTTTTGTAATTTCTGGACGTAGTTAGCTCAGGATCGGAGAAAAAGATTTTAAGAGACCCTCAATTTCTCCTATTTCAGAAACTAAATAAACAACTCTAAAAAATATCAGATTCAAGTTATGCTACGACCTAAATTTCAGCGAAAACTACTGTAGTCAACCTTCTTAATAGATCAGGCATAACTTTTATTTGATGTTTGAAGTTAACTTTTCATTTTATTCTGAAGTACGTTTATTATGTTTATTGCTTATAATTTAAATTCAACCAATTATTATTGTGATCTCTACTCAACGATTTTATGTATGTAAATATTATTATTTTGTTTTCCTATTTTCTGATCTATAACTTTCGTATAACCTGACTTGGGGTCACCGTCCAAACCATTTTAATTTGCTAGCTTACAATGACTGACCGTGTGACCTGTTTATAAACCCCACAAAATATCATTCAAACCGAGCACTCACTCTGTGAGTCTGCTGTTGAGTTCCCCGATCTCGTGCGTGTCGTACCAGCCGATCTCCTGCTTGAGGATCGCCTGCAACACACGATGATAAGGGCTGTTAAAAGCTACACACTTTTTATGTTAGTTGTGTGTATGCATTCTTATCTATTTGGGCTTATCACTTACACCATGAACATCTGACTTTGAAGGCTGTGTGAATGGGAAAGGCGTGAAACCCACGATGTGTATATGTGGCAAATGCAGTTTCTTTCCCATGGAAAGAAGATAGTGATAGTCACAACTCTATATAATGATGTTTTTTCAAGCTTTCATTGTTTCTTTCCAATTACTAGTAGATCAAGGTTTGAAAAAGATGACCAACATATGGCTTTGAGTGATGGTGGACACCTTGAAAACCCCACGAAAATCAATTATATATTTCTTTTGGTGAGGGGGTCGTGGGGAGAGTGTGTGATGACATTACATGTATCATGTCATATATTGTATACATGTATGTGCATAACTTTAAGCATCATGGCTATTACCGTAGTTAACCAACGTATTACCAAAATTTATGTCCTATTCAAACATGAACCAATATCATACACAATTAATACATTGATTTTCAAGAATACTGTGCGAATAAAACGTTTTGGTTGTTATCAAGTCATGCTATATACAGCTTATAAGTGCTTCAAACATGAAATGTTACAGATATGGCATTACTTTCAGTGGACTTGCACTAAATAAACTGCATTTGACCTGGAAGAGTGAGTTACGGATCCGATGCGCTTGTCGTATGGACGACCACAGGAAGCAGGTGACCTGCCCGTAACCACCGATCACCACACAGCACCCCACAACTGGAATGGGGGTAGAAATGAGAAGTGCTTGGTATATAGATGATGTATAATGTGCTCTCTCTTTTTCTGTGGCTAGCAAGCTCCTACCCGCTATATTGACATAGCTGAAGACATCTGCCTCCATTTCACTATATCAAGTGGCCCAGAGAGGGTGAGAAGTATTTATTTATATCCACAAGCAAACTTGTGGAAAACACATTAGAAGATGATTTAGTTAAATGTATGGACTTAGCATGAAATTGAAATATTTCATTTGGGACCTCCCTTTATCATATTATAAGGAAAAGTGTGGTAAGTGTAAAAACTAGATCAAAAGTGCCCAGAGAGCGTTGCTAGAACAACGTTGACTCATGGGCAATAAAAATATTTACTTTTACAGACTTGTTTACATGCCAATCAATACGTTGAATAACGAAAACGTGTTATTTTACTGTCACAGAGTTGGAGCTTAATCAATGTCGGGTGGGTGTGTACGTTTATAGAAACATTGGAAGGCAGTTATCATGTTCAATTGATACCACACAACAACAAGGATAATCATACTATGCACAATTCTTCATAGGAAACGTATTATTCAAAGATTGGATAATGCGTTTCCCATAGAGAAATACAAAATCAAATACTCACTGCAGTAGTATATAGCTAAAGATTTCATCTGATCCATAAATGTACTTGCAGTATCCAGGCCAAACTCACTGAAAATACGAAATCCTATTTCATAAGATTTTGCGTGTCAAGATACATAACAGAGAGAAGTTGGATATGCAACCACAAGCAAATTGGAAACACACGTGTAACGTAATGTACACGTACATATTAATGTCAACACAGTGGGGTATATATATACACATTTCTTGAAATCACACTTTTCTTTTTTACTTACAGCATTGACAGTTTCACCAACTAGCTGTTGGTAGGCCTATCATCGGAATGACCTTCTGGGCATGGTAAGCGGTCAGTCCTGCCAATTCCTTCTGAGAATCGAAGTGTAAACTTGTGAAATTGGTGGCTCCCTTCGTCACGATTCATGACCTGCCCGTACATTCTGGAAGGTGCAACTATGAGGAATAGGGAGAGTGACTGGAAGACAAGAACCATCAACAAGGCGGTGTACATCCGAACATACAGACAGGTCATAAATCGTAACGAAGGGGGTCACCAACTCTCACAAGTTTACGATTCGATTATCGCCAGGAATCGGCAAGACTGTTCACCTGTCATGAGCAGACGGTCATTTCAATGATACTAACAGCTACTTGGTGAAACTGTCAACGTTGTAAGTAAAAGAAGTTGTCATGAAGTCTTTGATTGGTTCATAACTGTGCTTACTAGCCATTTGTTCTGCAAACACATTTATGGCTAACAAGTATTATCTCTATTGTTTCAAAATATACAAAACAGAATTCAACTTAGTTGATAACAAATATCTTCTTCAGAAAATCTGGTTTACAGAAACAATATATCTGTAAACTGTGTTAGAGTGGGAGAATAAATATACTTATGTTCATCATTGTATCCTATACATAGATCTTCGCAACAAACGAGTCTATTCTCAGCTTTACCGTAAAAACGTCTGATTCTTCAGAAGTTCTGCTTTGGTCTGGTTGAACTGGCTCCAGTCGATGTTGTCCAGTCGAGCATCCTCAACAAAAACATCGATCATGTTTCCGAATACAATCATGACAGCCGGCCGGGCAGCGCCGTTAGTCACTGCCAAGAATGAGCCAAGTATAAGGAGGAAAACATCAAACCCTGTCGCAAATCGGAACTGTAAGAATCGCAGAATTGCATAAGTGAGCTTCCGTAACTGAGTGGATATAACACGTTTGACCACATGGGCCATATCCGTCGAATGATTTGAACAAACTGGTTATACTATAATTCAAATTATACCTTTCAAAATAAATTGCAGGCACTTTGAAGGAGTATCATAAAGAAAAATAGAAGAGACCTTCATTCATGTGATAAGATCCTTACCATTTGCAGTATTCCAACTGTTTTGATTTCTTCCTCCTTTTTCTTGTCATCTTTCTCCTTATCACCAATCTTTTCATTACTTCTCTGCGCATTCTCAATATCATTTTTCTTTACACCATTTCCATTGCTGTTTGCAAAGGTTGAGTTGTGATGCCCCTCAATATTGTAAGATTTTCTATCTTAAATCAAAAGAAAGGTACATCTATGCTACACCTTGAGTAGTTCAGTATATACAAACAAGATGGCACAAAATTAGAATATATAACTAGATCAAAAGTGCTCAGAGAGCACAGCGTCGCTAGAGCAACATTGACCCATGGGCAATAAAGATGTTTGCTTTGCAATTAAAGCAGAAAAACGTCTTACTTGATGCGTGACTCATCCTACATCTACATGTATGTTCTTGGCATTGGATTGCAGGCGCTTTCTAAACATGGCTAAAGTTAATATCTATTGCCCATGAGTCGATATGGTAACGCTGTGCTCTCTGAGCACTTTTATTCCAATATACCCACTATGCCAATTTGATGGTCATGTTTCGAACACTATTGAAACTATAGTGGAAAAATAGAGAAACAATATAATTAAAATAGCCCTCTGAAAGGTAAAATCTAATTGGCAAAGTGCCAAAATTGAATACAGTTAATGTTCAGTAGGCATGTAAGCATTGTACAAAGTTTGAATGCTTTCTCACAAGCATCAACAAAACTATTGCAGAAAATGTTGAAAATGGACCCAAATGGCACTATGGAAAGCACACTTTCATTGGTAAAGTGCCCAAAATCGAATCACTTCGGTGTCAAGTCATACCAAATAGTTGTGTAAAGTTTGAACGAAATAGGGCGAAGCGTAAAAGCTCTAGCTTGTCCAGAGACAAACATACATACATACGTACATACATACATACGTACGTACGTACGTACATACGTACGTACGTACATAAATACAAACAAACTAAACACAAGGCTTTCGCTTCAGCTGCTGAAGCGACGCAATTACACGATAATTGAGGAAAATGGGATAGACAGTAAATTATGATAAAAATATACACTTACGTTTCATAGTAGCAATACAAGCTTACACGCTTGTTTTTTCAACGAATTGTTTTTTTCTTTCTGAAGAAAGCAAATGGTTAACATTTGATTCATATTGCAATTGTATTTTTCATGGACGAAAGTAATATTTTGTTTCAGTCTGGATGAAAATCTGCAGGCAACCACGCAGGCGCATGATAGGGATGGAGGCCATGTGGTGGTTGCCCATGAGTGTCAAGAGGCAATTAGTCATTAGCCAAGTCTTGTACAAAACCCCTAAAAAGAAACTTTTATCTGGATCTTTTAATAGTTTGATAAATGGAAAATAAGTCTCAATATGCATAGTATACATGCAGGGTGTTACATAATATACAATATCTTGCAATAGCTGATGCATATACTCAACTATTGTGCTGGAACAAAATTCTCCCCGAACAGAAAAATTTCACGTGTTATGATAGAGTTTAATAGTACCTGAAATTTCTTAGACATGGACTTCTCTTAGGCAGAGGCTCGAACTATGTACAAGATGCATTTTGGAATACTTTGAAAGTCAAATATGAGACATGTATACTTAAACTTTTAAGGTTGTAACACAATGAAAAAAATCAAACTCACACCTACTGAAATGCTGTAGCTCAACTTTATTCCATGGATGATATCCACTCTGAGTATCAGATGTCAAGATATGACCTCTGAAGTATAACTAGCTTATCAAAAAATGTAAACCATTCACAGAGGTTTTAATTCAGGATTTGAATTACATCAAGTGACCAATCCATGCATTGCTAAAGATTTGCAGATTTGCACGTTATAAAGGTTAAATTAAGTAATAGGTCACATTAATCAATAAATTATTATAGTCCAATCTCTGGTGAAACATTTCAGTGGTCAATTTCACATCTAGTATAACCCTATATAACCGTCCAAATTCTGTTGAATTTGTTCAAACGGCAGTAGACGGCTCTCGGGATCTACTAACAGTCTAATGACACCAAATTCAATTGATTTATGAAATGTTCATGTCTGAGAGGTTTCCTAACCCATATCTAAGGCTAATAACCCCAAGGAGGTTTGCCTAGCAGACATGCATGTTTGTCATATTTAAATAGTGACTATTGCTATTGCTAAAATTCCATAGATATACTTTTGATTTAAGTATTTGTTAGGTTGTTAAGTAACATCAAAAGCAGTCATCCTTTTCATGTAAAAGGTTGATGCAGCTATCACTTACCTTTTATGACTAACATTTCAGCTTTGAATTGGATTGGATTGGGCCGTTTTATTCATTCATAATCATATAATCACAGAAACATTCAAATATATTCAAATTAATGAATACATTCTTACCATTTCATTTGGCTTACACATTGTTTGTGAGTGCGTCTATACTGTGCGAAGCAAACTGGATTGCAATAAAAGTATCATAAGGACTGTACAAACCACGTGAATATGTATCGCTTTTGGTGATATAATGATGGAAATGCATGAATCGAGTCTACAGATTATACATCGATCTAATAGTCTACTTATCATCCATTTCCCTCATCTAGACTACCCTTTAGTAGTCAACATCTAACATGCAGTTGCAAGAGTTCTGGATACTAACAACAATCATGTATATGTATTACTTATGCGTTCGATCTATTCGATCTATTAGTAGTATGGAGGGCTGGTACCGCCAAAGGTGTCAAATTACAAAAAGCTATTTATACCGCTGGTCAGCGCTGAGTCACCGCCGCCGCTCGCTCGCTACTCACGTCCGCACGCTAGCTGCTCACCAGACTAGCGGGGGTGTATCTCCGAGCGCTGTTGAAGCTAGCATTGTGCTGCCAGGCTTTTAACTATATCATCGGTGTTGTTATATAGTAGCTGTGTAGTAACCGTATAATTGTCAGTGTTTAAGTGACTTGGATATCGTAAATTCGCCTAGTTTAATCAGCATATACCCCTCAGTTGAGAAAAGAATCTCGGCGTACGTAAAAACCTTAGCATTCTACGGATGTTTTACCAATATTTTATCCACACACCAACCCAAATGAGGGGGTAGTAAACTTACATAATTTAATCCGATTGTAAGACATTACGCGCTCATACCGCAATGGAAAGAAGTATGTACAGTAGAACGTCTGATTAAGACCGCCTCTCGTGGTTACAGAAGTCTCTTTGACGAGGAGTTTATGTTTGTAAGCCTTTGAGTGGAGACCGCCTCTCTATTGAAAACATCTAACATTGGTCCCAAGGTGGTCCTAATGGAGAGGTTCTACTGTACGTTGTATGACCATATAGGCAATTCGCGTGTGGGGTGTGTGTAACATAGACTTTCATAGTAGTAGGGAGGGAGTATATGTACTTTTCATATACTAAGAGATTTACAGTGTAATTTTTATGAAATTTCCATTTTCCCAGTACAATCAAATATTCATGTTAATTACACATTCTTTGAAATTCCCAATTGAAGTAGATGTATACAAATTTAGCATTTTATCATGATTAAAAACACTAAATCTAAGCAATCGCGTAGATCAACCACATTCAAGGCTTGCATAAACCTAGTTGTCATGCTGTTTGTTGTTGATGACAGAGAGATTATTGTTTTTCTATGACCTCTATAGCATCGCATAAGTGATTTGTATGTCATAGTAGACACTCATACCTATTTAACATATACTGCCAGAAACGTTGCTAGTATGAGATATTCTATGCATATGCACGTAAACAAAACATAGTTGGAAACACACTCCAGTATGTATATATGACCAACACATGTGAGAGCTGATTATGGCTGCATTTCTTAGGCGCTAGTAAATATTCAACAGGCTGTGACGTTTTTGAGCCTATGAAATGTCGCAAAAATGCACCACCAACGCTAGCGAGACTCGTTTTGAAATTACTATAGATTACTATACGCACGACGCACGTTTTAGGGGAAATGCCCTACCGAAATGAGCCGGAAATCGGATTGTCAAGTTTCAACCGCGCCAGTTCCAGAATTTGCGCAGTTTTAACCTATTGAAATGAGCCGGATTGTCTAAAAAAAAGCCTCCCCTTAGAACAGGAGTAGAAGACCCTCTGCCCCGCCTCGTTGGTGAGGGGGTGCTAGATGGGTTACTCCTAATCCTGCGCAAGATAGTGTGTTTGGTTGGGGAAGTGCGTGTAGTTTTATTTTTGTGAGAAACGCTTATTAAATAGTACACAGAAGGCAGTGATGATAACGAGGCTTCATTTTTCCAATCTTTTATTTTCCACACACAAATATATACTTTTTTTACAGAGTACTGGGGAAGACATCATTTTCTAAACTCTACACAGTAAAACCGCATCAGAGTACCGCAAAAAGACATAGAGTAATGGCTAGATACTTTACAGAAGATATTCTTTAAACTTTACACATATATATACACACAGTAAAAAAAAAAATACATGATGGATGTACATTTATTCAACACACGCTGATACATATATACTGTTTTATGACTTTGTCCACTTTGATCATAGTCCATCTTCTTCTTGTAGTGAGCTATTCAATCTTCAACGATAGGTACCCTCTCTCTCTCACCGCGCGCTCCGTCGGTGCTCGTCATAACTCAACTCCAGCACGCAGCGCACTCGCGATATGAAGGCGAGGCTTTCGTTTGTCGGGGCGGATAACCTCAGTCGTATAGCGTTGAGCACGGGCTGGTTGACTTTTATCGGGTAAATATGCCGAAACGCGATGCGCTCTCGAAAGCTCTGTCCGCTACCTTGTCGAGCGCGTTGCTCCAGGGATACCTCTCTCAGAAATTGAGAGACGCTGCCATTTGAAATGACTGAGCCCACGCAGTCGGCGCTGATATGGATTAAAGGCGTGTCTGAGCCGTCGTGATATATGACGACCTCCAGGAGTGACAGGTAGGCTTCTTCGCAATCTATTGTCTTGGGCAGTTGTACGATCAGTTCTTGAGGCGTTTGAACGCCCGGCTGCTGGCTGTCGGCATAGATGATCATCGCGGGCCTGTGAGTTGGGTGAATGGAATCCATGGAGTAAAACTTTTTTAGGGTAATCCGGCGTAACCACGGCGCTCCCTTTTATGCTCTCCATCAGTTGTTGGCAACATTTTTGAAGCTCACTGAACTGGCCCAGCGCCCGTCAAATGCGTTAAATGTACCCCTCCACTCCCACACGCGAGACGCCCCTCTCTTGCGACCCACCCCCCCGCCGACGACAATCGCTATAAATTACAATACGAACCCCGCCCGTTTTCTCCCCATTCAGATGGTATATGAAAGAGGCTGTGCTGTGGACCTCATATCGCGTGTAAAATACGTCTTCTAATGCAAAATCAATGCGTTTTCTAATTAAATTAAACAAGCGTTCGTACAATGCGATAATGATAAGAAATGTAGGCAACACCCCCTCGAATGCGTATGCCAACACACCCTCCATAACTGTGTACCGTTTACCACAACACGTTTGAAAACCTAGTCACCCCGTATAAACTAGCGTATCCGTCGTCGTTTTCGGGAGGCGTGGAGAGAAAGTTGGGGACGCGTTTTTGAAAAACGTGACGAGTTTTTCCGACGTCGTACGCGAAAATGACGGGATCCAATAGTAATTTATACCAATTTTTTGCAAGTGTTTTCGGTGGAAGGGGCGAAAAATGACGCGCTTTTTTCGAGAAAAGTGACGCCCGTTTTCGAAAACGGGCCTACCGTTTCGGCGTATCGACGCGAAAAACTGTCTCCATTTTTGCGACTTTTTCTCAAAAAGACGCGCAAAAAATTAGTATGAATTACTATTGGTTCGCGTCATTTTTGAGGTGTAAGCGTAAACGAGAGACGCCCGTTTTCGACATCGTAGCGTAAAAAGACCTCCCGTTTTTCGCCGGACCCCTACCAAAACAGCGTCACGCGTAGGACGAAAGTTGAATTCCCAAGGCTATGAAGTGGATATTTACAATTTTTTACTATCGAGAGAGAGAGAGAGAGAGAGAGAAAAATCCCTGTGCTAAAAATTGTAAATGAACACAGAGGACTATTAAATGAGCGTTGAATTATTACGAAAACGATGAACATCGAAGTCGTTTCACTTCGCTCACGTCTAAGCCTATACCATGGTATGCATGTACAAAAAGTTTATGTAAAATTCCCTCTAGACCAAAAGTACTCAAAGAGCATTTGTGACACTGGCGTAGCGTTGATTCGTGAGCAATGAAATACTGTTATGGAAGGTACTCTATGATTGGTAAAGTGCCCGAATTCGAAATGTGAAGGTCACTCTTTATGTTAACATTCCATCAAGGTAAGCTGTAATAAGTGTAAATCTTTAATGTCAACAATATTGAAACTATAATAGATAATGTAAAAAAATAAATATGTAATATAGCTTTCTGAAAGTCACACTGTAATTGGTCAAGTATCAAATATCAAATCACTTCGGTGTCACTCAGCTGGTGCACTCATACTTACTTGTAAAGTTTCAAAAAATTCGGTCCATCATTAAACAATGTAATTTCCCGCGGTAGCGGGTTCGCCCGTCTTCCCGGCTCCTTGGCGTGGCGCTGGGCATTTTACCACTCTGCCCAGCCCGACCGCGGTAGCGGGTTACGACCGTCTTCCCGGCTCCCGCGTGGTGCTGGGCGCGTACCACTCTTAGCCCGCGACCGCGGTAGCGGGTTCGACTTCCGTCTTCCCGGCTCCAGCGTGGCGCTGGGTTTACCAACCACTCTTGGCCACGACCGCGGTAGCAGGGGTTTGACCGTCTCCCGCGTGGCGCTGGGCAACCCCCCGGCTCAGCGTGGCGCTTGGGCGTTACGTACCACTCTTGGCCACGACCGCGGTAGCCGGGTTCGACTTCGTCTTCCCGGCTCCAGCGTGCGTGGCTGGACTCGTACCACTCTTAGCCCGCGACCGCGGTAGCCGGGTTCGACCGTCTTCCCGGCTCCAGCGCGTGGCGCTGGATATACCACTCTTCCACAACACGGTAGCGGGTTTGATATATCGTCTTCCCCGCTCTGAGCGTGGCGCTGGACGCGTACCACTCTTGGCCACGACCGCGGTAGCCGGGTTCGACTTCGTCTTCCCGGCTCCGCGCGTGGCGCTGGACGCGTACCACTCTTGGCCACGACCGCGGTAGCCGGGTCCGACTCGTCTTCAAAAAAATGTTGCGTGGCTGGGCCAGCGTACCATAAAAAGCCCACGACCGCGGTAGCAGGGGTTCGGGTTCGCTCATGGCGTCTTCCCGGCTTGGCCACGACCGCGGTAGCGGGCGACCGTCTCCCCAGCTCAGCAGCGTGGCGCTGGCCACTCTTGGGACCGCGGTAGCCGGGTTCGACCGTCCCCAGCTGAAGGCGTTTTGTAAATGCAAGCCATGCGATTTAGGGGGTACCCGATTGCTTGTTTCACAAGAAGATGGATGGCGCTTGGCATACCGACTCAGATGACTCGGAAGAAAACCAGGAGGGTGCTACCTCCTGCGTCAACACCTAGCGGGTCAACACAGTTGCGCCGCCCGAACCTAAATGGGAATTTGCGGCTCCGCGCGTGGCGCTGGACGCGTACCACTCTTGGCCACGACCGCGGTAGCCGGGTTCATCTTGTTCGATTGTTGAGATGGGCTGGTACAAGCCATGGGAAATACATCACATCACGGGGAAACTCAACGTGGTTGCCGACACTTTGTCGGGCAAGCGCGAGAACTACCCCGAGCTGAAAGAGACGTTTTGTAAATGCAAGCCGTGCGATTTAGGGGAATGCCCCGATTGCTTGTTTCACAAGAAGAAGATGGATAAATGTCGGGATACCGACTCAGATGACTCGGAAGAAAACCAGGAGGGTGCTACCTCCCGCGTCAACACCTCGCGGGTCAACACAGTTGCGCCGCCCGAACCTAAATGGGAATTCGCGGCGCGCGATGTTGATTCTGACGACGACGATGAAGAACCAGAATTGATGGATGGGGTAGACTTTAATGTTTATCTCACTCGCCGACTCTTCGACTTGCCGAAACGCACCCCCCTGGACCTTCGTCTCGTAGAGGCAGAGGATGCTATCCTTTTGGCGTGCGAGAGTATCGCGGTGCGACGGTCAGCGCGACTGGCAGAGAAACGTCGCGGGGCAGCCCCCGCATCACGACCATTGGTATGCGGGGAGGAGTCTGATGAAGAGGAGGCAGAAGAAGAAACAGCGCTGAGCCCGCCTATCGTGGGCCAGTCTGTCAATGACGCTGAAAATCAGTGCCAGCAAGTGCTGAGTCACTTCTCTGCGGAGGAGTGGTGCGAGGCACAAGGAAGCGACCAGTGTATCCAACGAGTCGCCGAACTAAAGGCAAAGTGGGGAAACGACTGCGACATCACTGCCCTTCGGTGAGAGACGCCGGAGGTGCAAATGTATGGACGCTGGTGGAATGACATTTACAGGGGAAAGGACGGCGTGTGGCGCCTCCATAAAACACTACTCACTAAGCGGAAACCTGAAGAGAAGCTGCGACTACCTCTCGTGCCAGTCGCCTGGCGGGAAAGCGTCTGGCGGTGCGTGCACGTGCATAGCGTAAGCCATGTCGGTTACGAGCGCGTGTACGAGCTGCTGCGTCGGCGTTTTGCCTGGCCGGAGATGCATGAGGATGTGAAAATGATGTGCCACGCGTGCATCACGTGTCAGCAATGCAAGTTGGGATCTGGGGGTGGTAACGCCCCCATGCAGCATGAATACGTCGGATTTCCACACGAGCGGGTCGCAATTGATTTGCAAGGCCCGCTCCCCAAGACCAGCACGGGGCATCGTTATGTCTGCGTGATTCAAGACTACTTCTCCAAACGAATGGAGTTGTATCCCCTACTAGGGAAAACAGCGGAGGCAGTCGCAGATGTGCTCTTTAGGGAGTATATCGCGCGACATGGCGCCTTTCGCCGACTTCACAGCGACCAGGGAGGAGAGTTTGATAATCATCTTTGCGATGAGTTATGCAAGCTGTATGGCGTTGACAGATCGCGGACTACCCCGTATGCTCCGTGGAGCAACGGCATGGTAGAAAGGAGCAACAAAACCATCAAAGCTATCCTGCGAGCGTTGAACGTTCACGAGAGAGAAAATTGGGACGAGACGCTGCCGTATGTCTTTATGGCATACAATGCAACGCCCCACGCGAGTACAGGGTTCACACCACAGCGATTGTTTTACAGTCAATGTGCGGATCCATTACTTCCCGTGGATTTGATGTATGGGTGTGATGACAGGGCGGTGCCTCAGTGCTACTCGTCCTACGTCTTTCATCAGAGGAATCTTGCAATGCAGACAGTGGAAGTTGTTCGCAAGGTTACTGGGCGAGTGGTGGAGGTTCAAATGGAACAACAGAGGAAGCGCACAGCGAAGCCACGCCACTATGCGGTGGGTGATCGCGTGCTGCTATTTCATCCTCCAAACAAGCGAGATGTGCTTCACGCGCAGCCATGGATTGGCCCCTTCAAAGTGATTGAAGTGGGTATCAAGATTCAGATGCACACTGACATCCCGAGTAAAGCGGGGCGAGGCCGTGGACCAATCAAAGAAAAGTGAGTTAGCACTAGGAATGTTAAACCCTTCATCGAGACAGAGGCGCATGCCCTTGTGGTTATGTCGCCGCAGCACTCTTCATATTCGGAGGAAGTCGCTAGTGTAAACCGGCAACGCTTCTCTGAGTATAGGAGAGTCAACTACTAGACGGATCGCAGGGCGCATCGCTCAGTTTTATGGGCGCGACCCCGCAGCTTGGTGTTGAAGTTTCAATGGAAACGCGACCCTCCTAATCTTCCCAGACTGTAGCGTTTGGAATTGAAACTTGGGGGAGAGGGAGCGTGTGTCGCGAAAGGGGGAATTCTACTGAACTGCAAGGAAATCTCGTGAGTTTGCAACAAGGGGGAATCGCAACAGGAGTTAATTATGCAGCATACACCCACCAAATTTGTGTTGTGTTGGGTAGGATGTAGCCGACGTAATTAAAGAAGATCCACCAATTGAAGCAATAGTCAGCAATGGCTAGTTGAAATAAAGTCGGCGTTGGTTGTAAAAGGGCAAAATTGGAAGACCGTGAGTTTGATTCCACGATCTTCCACCAATTGAAACGAAAGTCAGTGTTGCTTGTAAAGGCAATTTGGAAGGTCGTGGAATCGAACTCACGACCTCCCGGCTATGATTCAGACCGGTCTTATATGTCATAGTCGGGTGTGCTAACTGTTACACCAACCTCCCATGACGAAGGACACACTCTTCAACTTCGCCTATATGCTGCGTTGTGCAACCACACTGTCTGACACCTGTCGCTATATTTAGCTTCACCATCGTGCCAGCCTTAATCAGACAAGCACCCTACCGACTTCGTTTGTTGGCACGCTGTGATCAATGCAGGATGCATTGTCTCTGAAGCACTTTCTTTACACTAAGCACTAAACATTGGATGACTCGTGTAAACATATCTGATAGCGTCGGAAATTAGCAAAACAAAAATACTCTTTACTGTATGTTAAAAATAAGGTACATTTGTTCTAGTTATATTTTGCAGCAGGGTTTATATTTTGCGTGACCAGGTCCATTTTCAGAGGTGTGGTTATGTTTTGCGTTAATGCAAAACATAACTGATTATATTTTGCGGCTGGTTATATTTTGCGGTCTAACACATCCCTGCATATGTAAAGACTTCACATTCTACAGATTTGTTGCCAATATTTTACTCATACACAACCCACAAATGCAGCAGTAAACTTACATATTCTAAACCAGTTTTAGACATTATGCAATCGAGTCTACCCTCTTCTAAAAGATATGCGTGGGTGTCATGTAAACTGTAAAACAGAGTAGTCGGTAATTTGGTGATTGAACTCACCACTTGACGATATTGTAATTGTGACTGGCTATACACCTTGGTTATAATTTGCGTCTGGCTATATTTTGCGTCACCAACTCCATTTTCGATGCGTAACGCAAATCATAACTGGTTATACTTTGCGTTGGTTATATTTTGCGGTCTAACAGGGGATACAGTGACCAGTATCCCAGGTGTGTGTGTGTGTGTGTGGGGGGGGGTGACAAACGTCGATCACACAAGAAGTCTGTGACATTTTAAATGAAGCATAAATTGCATGCGCAAATTGATCTTTACATAATATAAATCGTTATCTTTTTTAAAGCATTTCGTTATCTTTTTTAAAGCATTCAGCATCACTGTTTGAATCATCATTGACAATGAATATTCAGTTATTCGGCTTGGCTTGAACTACTCCAAAAACTACTTTTGAAAAATATTTAATCCTTTAAAATTCCTTTGGCTGAGGTTACAATTGATGTTCTGTACACAATACTCTATATCAGCATTTATGGCCACAAACAGTCTTAAAAGAACGAATAAAATTCAAAGCAAATGTGTATAGCCATATGACAATCTCTACATGGATACAATCATACTAAGACAGTACAAAGATTACATTATTTGATACATTATTTGATCGAATATTCCATTAATATAGTTGCAGTTTGAACATAAATTTACATTGTACACAAATATGAAAGCACTGTTTTGAAGAAGATCGTTGGAGTAGATTGACACTTCAGTACAGTCGTCGATGTATTGTACAATGTACTCGTGCAAGAGTACGTTGTGATGTTGTTCACTCTACTTTTGTATTGTTGCATGCATATGCTGATGTAGATTCTCGTCACTGTGTCTACGTCATGAAACAAACTCTTCCGCACAATGTTGGAATGACGGGTAGTCTTTCAAAGAAAACACTGGCAGTTTTAACCAATAATGAGTGGTCTTTGCCTTATATCATCTGATACCAGGGAAAGATCCCATGTTTTTGACGAGTAGGTGGGAGTGGGATTAAGGAGGGGTAAATTTTGATAAATGCTGCGTGTCTATACCTTCATGACCTTGAGGGGAGGAGGGGGAGGGGGGTTGTCTTGCCACCAAAAATGGTACGCTTGTGCCACCGGGGGTATGAAATCAGTACCTAGGAATATAGTGCCACCGCCGAAGATATCGGACCCAAAAATGTAATGACGCTCGGAATTAGTACCCGCAAATTTGATGTGATAAGCAACAAAAAATGAATTTAAGAAAAATAAAGAATAAAAAATGTCATAAACGACATATAATTTAAAAAAAAATTATTAACGGATGGTGTGAATTAGAGCAAAGAAACATTAATAGCACAATGATTTATCAATATCTATGTGAAAATGTCAAATGTTTGACACAAACGTGTACAGAATTTTGAAAAATTATGACCCCAAAATAGTATGGGTGGTGAAATAACGACCCAAAAGCATAATGAACGGCTAAAAAATATGCCCCTATCACATCCGTACCTACCCAATCTATTGAACATAACGGCCCCCACACCCCACCGCCCTCCCTCCACTCCCTTCTTGATAATTGTTTCAATTCGATGTGCTCTTAGACTGTGTATTCTAAGCCTTTTCTCGCACCGGTGTTTCATAAAGAACATTAAAAACACCCTGGACATAACTAACAGCAGTTGCATGAAGTATCAGGTCCGTACTCAGAGGGCTTCTTTTCTCTACTCTCCGGCAATCTATCTTCACGAGCTTTCCCTCTATACGCGGCACGGAGCTTTATTGTAAGCATAAATTGTTCTAGTTACTTGTTGTAAGCAACTACTGAACACCCCCCCCCGTCACGCACAGACATGGACTCACCCGAATCGTAGGTGCAGGTTCGGCAGTTGTCGGCAATCTTCGGTACGGCGGGCGAGTTAAAACCGGCACCGCCGCCTCGGCAGAGTTTGGACAGTAGTAGCAGGCGACAACGCTCACTCCCGGTGCTGGAATAATCATGACAAATTAAATTGGTCTCAATCACACTGTTTGGTAGAGGGGACTTAGAGGGTCATTTGAGGTAATCTTACGAAACTAACAGGAGATTGATCCTGCATTGGAGTAGCCAAAGAGGAGCTATGTTAGGATTCATGATCGATTCTAGTTCGAATAGGCAGAGAGCAGTCAGTTGTCTGCCATGCATTTTAAACACACTCCATTCTTATACATCTGCATTAAATCTATTTTGTGTCCCTAATTACTAGACAATGTAATAGAGGATGCATCTAATTTGAAATCCAATACCATAAGATATATATGAAAGAGCAGCATAATGGAAAAATAACAAATATATTGCACCCATACACCGGGAAAACCCACTGTGATACTGATAAGGCAGATAAGAGCAAGTTCAGACCATCCCTTGTGCAACAGTCGCCCGGTACATGTACCAGTGTAAAGATCTTATGGGAGACATAAAACACAAACTGCAGCTCATCTATGTCATACGGGTGCAAAATACATGTATACATTCATTGGGAGTCCACTTATACATACTGAGTTGCAATAAAAAAAATCCTTGGTAGACCCGAGTATGGAACTCTCTGCTCCCCACCTTGTGTCTTAGACTATCCGTGAACAATCCTTGAAAAGGACTAAGCGCAGCGTGCAACTGGTGCCACCCCAGATTTTATACATGCTTTCTGAGAGTTTTTAAGGGTGCTATTTACTTTATAAGGGGAAAATAATCTATTTTCAGTTTATTAATGTTTTCATACTGTAAAAAATGATGAACAACAAGTTTTGAAATGAGACATTTCAATAGTTTTCCTATTATAACAAATTTTGTGGACACCGTTTGATAGGAACAAATGGTGACTCTTTCTTCGCAGGCCATTGATATTATGTGGGATAAATAACATTTTAATGTTAATTTTTCTATGAATTATTAAGAACAACATACTTTTAAAATGAACATTTTATCATCAATAGTTTTCCCAATATGATCCATTTTATTGATAACAACTAGCAGTGATAAATAGTGATGTTCAATGTTTAAAGCCCAACATCTCAAAACTAAATGTTTGAATTATTAAACAAGTTCATTAGCTATGTATTTGATACTAAATATTTGTTCCATTATCATTATTTGATTTTTTTGTATCATTCCGATGTTTGTCTCTCAGTTATATTGTATAAAAGCAAAGTTATGAAAGTTTCAATAAATGCTTCAACACATTTTTTTAATTTTGAATTGTACACTTCAAACAGTGTTGAATCATTATATAGGACCAATACCTATACAACAAGGTACAATTTGTACGAATTGAAGTAATAATAAAAGAGAAAATCAAAGTTTAGTAAAAGCCTATATTAAGGTTCATTGTCCCTTTGACTAGTTTATAGCAGATGATAACTAAACAGAACTTCCATAAGTCACGTTCATTTTAGGTCTAGACAAGTCTTTATAAACTTTGAAATATACCATACTTAGGACCTCATCACGTATTGTATATACCTGGTGCCCATTTTCAAGGGTTTTTCAACACTGTAAACAGAATTCTGCCAGCTATAAAACTAAACAAGATATTAAGCTAGATCAAAAGTGTTCAAAGAACACTGCATCGCTAGAACGACGATGAGTTATGGGCAATTAAGATATATACTGAAATAATGTATACTTTACAATCAAGAAATTTAAGATTTTAAGGAGCAAACATCAGAATGAATCAGAATCAATAAATCCAGTAAAAGGATATTTGTGTTGCCATCCAATAGTACTGAATAACAAGATAACAATTAATATCAGTTTCAAATCCAATAATCAATTTTGCTGCTTGGTTGGAATATTGATTTTTTTCTTGCTGGCTAAGTGCATTGAATATCATTAAAAATGTCATAAACGCGCTACTAGAAAGCAAAATTTAATTGGCAGAGCGCCCAAAATCGAATCACTTTGGTGTCGCCAGAGATAGTTTAACGCTCTTTGGTGTCGCCTCAAACCTTTTAGTTGTGAAAAGTTTGAACAAAACCTGTGCAACGGTTAAAGCTCTAGCTTGTCCAGAGACATACATATATACAAACATAGTTAGTTGCAGCTGAGCTGAAGCGACGCAAAAAAACAATTGTTGGTTGTACAATTAAAATTACAACATGCATCGGAAGTGTGGTGCTGGGGAATAACTCTATAATGTCACCCGGGAAACATGTTTGCATTATAGCCTTGGGTCTGCAGCTGTTCATAACATACATCATGTGATCATATCATTAACAAAATTGCATTTTCCGAGATAATGAGTGCTACAAAATTAAAACATAAGTATATAGTTGAATATACAGTCTAATGTTAATTGGGGTTTTTATTTACTATGTTGTTTACACTTTTAAATGTTTGCTGCTGTCATCAAAACGAGCTTCAGAAATTAAAATTCTATTGATTGGGAAGGGGTCATGTGATGTGTTTACCCTCGCTTTGGAGTAGGGGATCTAATGTCATTACAGCCAGCTAGTGTACATCATGGTTTTATTACTTTCTGTCTCTTTTCTGTCCATAAAAATCATTTGTGAGTAATTGCAATATGACATTCAATTAGAAAGTCAATTGTTGAGCAAAATTGATTATTATTTTAATTGCAAAAGACCTCATAATGTGGTGTTCCATCTTTGCCGTTAACCCATATATTTTTAAAAACGAACATATTGTTTGAATAAGCTCAGGACATCTGTGATCATTCAATTAAAAAATTAATATATATGTCATGCAGGTTCAAACCACTAAATTGATATAATTGGATTAGCTCATGCCATCTATATATATACAGGAAAAATGTGTGAACAGCTCATAGTTTTGAATGGACATGATGATTTCAAAACACGCTGCTTTGCTGTTTCTCCTGCAAGGTAAGAAATTTCATTTCACTATATTTTATATTTCTGTAAATCTGGTAAATGGCAAATGGATTCATTTGTTGCTGATCAGTCTTAAATTTAAATCATTTATATATCTTCTTTGCGAACAAATTATCCTACCGATTTTTGGCCTTACCTCTGTCAGATGAGTTAGGTAAAATATTAAAATTACAAAACAAATCAACTTAAAGGGCAAATTTCAATGTAGAATTTCATTCACACTTCAAACTTTTCTCACATTTAAAAGAAATAATATAATACCAAATAATCAAATTATATATAAACCAAAACATTAAAATTGTCCAAATTGTGTAGGAAAGGGCTGCTTTTTAGATCTCATTTTGAATTAAATTAAAATATTCATCATTTATAAATAGGAAAATCTCTCTAGTTTCACCCAAATATAGTTTTATTATTAGGAAATAACTATAAAAAAGGTTGTGCGGTGCTTTTACATGTCAAACAGTGGTACATATTGTGATACATGCTACTTTACATAGTGTATAGTATCAATTATTTTACTAAATATGTTTATTTAATGTATTCAATGATAATATATTAACACGTTGAAACTACTTGATGTAAATCTGTCACAAACAAAATATATAATAAGATTATATTCACTCCAATTAAAACTCATAAAGTAACAATCGTTATATCAACAAAATCATTCGTTTGTTGCAATCGGCCATCTATTCAGATCCATATCAAACCACATTAGTACATGGCTGTATTGCGGATCATATTTTGAGACAATTGAATTGCTAGAACCTTCAATTTCGGAATGAAGAGAATAAACATCGGTAGTAGGTGTCTTTACAGTGGCCTCATTATGTCCATTTTCTCTACATAGCATAAATCGTAAAGCAGTTTTGGAAAGAAAAAAAGATTCTTCTTTCACATAGTATACATAAAATGTTCTGTAAACGGGGCAATCAAATGTCTAAAAGTGGACAGGGTCCTATCTGGGGAATACTTCTTTCAGCCCCACTTATAAACACTAAATTTAGACCTGCGCTTTTTGAGAATAAACAGATAATGAGGTGATTTGGTTAATATGATCGCAAGTCATGTGACCTTAAATAGTTTATGTCTTTGGTGATCTCTCTATTTTTCACACAACTTTTAGCAGTCATTAGTTACTGTAGTATATTATGTAAGAGGTGTGTGCTTAATATTTTATTGGCTATTGGCTATTAATTTAGCTATGGGATTTGAGCAAAATAGAATAAATCAATGCATCCTATATGCAATTTTATGAAAAAGAAGTTTGTCACATTCATTCCAGTTTCAATTGAATAGTAAGAAGCTGAATATTGCAATATAAGGTATAAATATTGAAACATTTTGAACATTTTCAGTCATTCTTGTGCAAGATGTGGCAGGGGACTGGACAGAAGGTAGGTATTTGGAGAAGTTATAATTTTCTGTTAGGCCGACATGTGTGCTTATTCAATATGCAAAAATGAAGAGAAATAGATTCATACAATGTATACATTTAGATATTGTACAATCATTGCATCTTTATCAAAATTTTAAGTGTGCTTCAGAGGACGTTGTTTGTATTAAAACGGCATTTATTAAGGAAAAACAATATTGTTTGTTCTCTTCATTAATATGTCCTTGTCAATAAATCACTATGTGCTTATGACATCAAAATGAAAGTGGGTCGCTGTGATGTAATAAAACACAAGTTAATATAGAAAGTTAATATAGAAAAAATGACGAAAAAACAATATATGCTTATGTTATGTGCTGGAGTTTCGATTCACCAATCAATGTGTGGTTTCAGGACTGCCCACATGCGTTGATGCAGTTTCGTCTGACTGGTTGTGATTATTTCGCATGGCAAATTAAGTCTGCAATCCATCAAATGCCGTAAATCATATCAACAACAGATCTGATGTTGACGACGCAAACTACACAGGGGCATGTAGATACACACCTGTGGATGTTGCCATGGAACAGAATGGTACATCTCAATGTCGGCTAAATTCTGCGGAAGGGTGCTGATTACGTCACGTCCGTCTGGAAACCAGAACCTGTGAATTTAGACACAAATGTTATTCTTGACCTAATATAGAAAGAGTATCAACTACATCATTAATCAAGAGACAGATTGTGGCCTTGACATAAATAACTATTTGTTTGGCATGTTTATAATGTATGTTTTATGTGGATTTTTGTCTGAAATAAAGTTATATATATAAGTTAGCACAAAGATTGGCCATTCATTTCAGTTGCCATCACCAGATGCAAGCCTATGTTGGTCCGTGCTTGTTGTAGAAGGGTGGGGGTACACTCTCGTTTTGAACTTCCTACCCTTAATACATGCAATCTAGTGATGATAAAGGAAGTCTCTGGGTTCGGTATTCACCAGTCTCTGGAAATCTTTAGAGTGGAATCTTTTTTGTTGAATTGTTCTTACATTTAGTGACGTCTTACATTCAGAGAGAAATCCAAAGAATTTATTTGAAAGTGTAAGACATTTTAATGCTTTGAAGACAGAAATCAGATGTATAGAAAAAGCACGTCCTTGAAATGAATCTATTTTTGCCTGAATTCTTTCAGCAAGATGAGTAGAGGAGAGCTTTTGGGCCAGGGCGACTTTGCCTTCTTGGTCAGTATTCTCAAAGAGGACAGGACAGCCTACGCTGACAATGACACCATCACTACTGGAGAACGCATCATCATCAAAGTGGACATGTCACCTATCATCGGGCTCAATCTGGTATGAGTATGGGCTTGTTATTCCATGCAAATATACTCCACAGTGGGTAAAGGGGGGGGGGGGGGAGGTGGCACTTTGAAAAAAATGATAGACACACATTGAAAAGAGTTCTTAAAATATCTCCAGGAATAAAATTGTGTTACAGCATTTGACCATGAAAGAATGGTGGCTCATGTGGCATGGAGATCATATTCAAATGTTGCTTTTATCCTGGTTGCAGCAAGTGCTTGAGTGTTACGCAGCTAATGCCGACCAGCCAACCGCCGACCTCAAGGAATACATCATTCAGAATGGGTAGGTGGCAATGCTTCAGTTTTAGTATTCTATAAGCATGTGACAGGGTGTTGTTTTCCAATGTACCAAAAACATTATGAGCATTAGCCTCACAAAGTTACTATTTTACATTGCAATTGAGTTCAATTTACCAGTTTGGGTGACTTGTTAAGTAAATTATCATTTCTGGCCATCATTTTAATAGTTTGTTCCGATTGAGTAACGTGTGAAATTTGAGTTTTAAAGCATTCACATGGTAATGTATCAGAACCCTGTAATCTGAATAATGAAACTGATTTTGATTTATCGTGTTCGAAAGAGAACCTGTTTGCACAATATCTAAGTGAGGAATATAAAAATCATCAGACATGACAACATTTATCCATTATCAGTGTCAGCTCAGTTGCTATAAAGGAAGTTTTAGGTAAATTTCAATTACATGTATACATGTTTTGATATCAACAGCAGCCCTACTTAAAGTATAAAGTTAAAAACATCAATAAATATTTGAATCATAGTTCATTTATTTCGCAGTACTAACACAGCATAATAAACCATAATATGATGATATTACAATCATACATTATTCTTTATCTTTCATTCACGTACCACTAACAATCATTACGTCGTCTTTGTTGCAAGCTGTTTCGTGGACAGTGCGGCTGGCGGTGAGTTTGTAGAGGAGAGCGCTCACTCGTACTCATTTGCTCTTCAAATGTTTGCATTTGGGAAAGCGCCGGAGAAGGCTCTGCACTTCACGTGCCGTGTGCGGGTGCATCCAGACGCAGACGCTGGCACCTGGGCCAACCCACAGGTATAATCTGTTACAAATTCAGGCAAAAATAATTAAATTGCGTGCAAAAATTAATTTTATTGGTTTTCTTGTTTACATAGCTCCCAAATAAGACAATAGTGGGGGTTCTAACTTTCCCTATCGTCAACCTAATTTTATGGCACGATTCCGAAATGGCTGTGCCAGAGAGGAGAATGGGACGTATTCTGCATAGTAGTGCAGATGTATCCGTAAACTAATTGGTATAACAATATTTGTTTAGTTATTTGAACTATGAAACTTAAGGTTAATTAATAGCCAAATAAGGTACTTTGTGGTCTTTAATTTTTTTGTCAGTTTAGTCGTTTAATTTGGGAATGTTGACATTGTCGTTTTGAATAAGATCTTAAATAGTGTAGCCTGCTTTTGGTGAGGAAAATAACTTAATTATCACCAATAAAACATGTATTCAAGTGAAAGTGTCATAATGCTGTTTTGATTTCATTATAGGATACGATTTGTATTAAATATGACTTGGAGTTGTAATCCTTAAACCATATATTTTGCACTCTATAGTCATCACAACTTCACAAGTGCTATTAGTAGATCGTTGTGAATTGTGAGAAAGTTTTGTTTTCACTTCAGTTATAATTGCACACTGTTACCTTAGTCTAATATAAACGGACATGATTATAAATCAAGTGGAAGAGTAGAGTCGATGGATGGCACAGAAGAACGGAGTCGAACATTAAATGGATTAACATATTTTCACTGCTATGTTGTATAATGTATTCCATTTCTCTCGAGAATTATTAATTACATTTCCTTCATTAATAATGAAAATTTTCATTCCATCTGAAGTCCAAGTGTTTATCTGTGGAGCGTCGTTCCGTGCGTGAGTTGCTGGTCCGAGGCCTGGACGTCCGCTCGGCCCCCGTGCACTGCTACAACCCGCTGGCTGCCTAATGGCCCCTCCACCTGCAGTGACGTCATCACAGGAACCAGTGACGTCATCACGGAAATGAGCACCCAATGTACTGCAGTATCGCTCAATAAAAATTGCAAACAATAATAATAGTGTTTGTTTGTTGATTATATCAATTACACGTTGAATAGCATATATTCAAGTTCTTTTTAAAGCGAAAAAGGGGGGATTGCAACCGCGCAGTGGATTTCATGGGGTTTTGAGGGGTTTCTTTTGAGGGGAGAGGGAGCTTGAAAATCTGAGGGATAATCAAAGGGTTGGCCCAGACAGTTTGTAGTAATTTTAGGATGTGGTACCTGAAAATTTCAAACAAATGTAGGATTGATAGTTTGAAAATCATACCATAATGATTGAAAATCATACGCCCTGGCCATTTTTGAATGGTTGCCCCTATGAAGAATTATAATAATGGCAATGGCTTCCACGTCTTCAAAAACATATAATTTTATATAGATAAAACACTTTTATATTCTTGTACATTACATCTATCATGATTATTGTTAAGGAATTAAACAATCACACATTAGCCATTTATAATAGGTAAATAACCTTAGGTTGTATATAGGGCTACAATATAGTAGCCCTGAGTTTGAATTATCCCATCACAAGAATAACATCCTGTCATGGGTATTGGTTTGAATCGTAACGAAATCGCTACACATTTTGTCCAACTCGTATATTAATGGGTTCACACATTTTGAAATTTAAACAGAAAGGGGTTATATCAACTTTGTAAATTAATCGGTCCATCTGAATCTAAAGCTCAATTTCCCAATTGCAAGTTACTTGATCATAAAAGAAATATATATTTGTTTACTCAATCTGCTTTGATATTGTCTAACTTGAAATAGAATGTGCCTTCGTTAACACAACACAAACTATTTGTCTTTCTTATTCTATCGATAGAAATTGTTCAGGTATAGAAATTATTTTGTGGCAATGCAGAATATAGAAATCAGTGTACTTCCGGGGTTTTCAGTGGCACACCGTACCCACTTTTTAACTGAGCCACCCCTCCCCCGAGTTTGTAGGTTGGGCTAATATGTTTAGGCTGGGTATTGCAGATTTTGTGGACGAATTTCCAAACATTTATATTTGTGTAAGAGCGTGATGGTTTCGTATTGAATGTGTGGGACGGGTATGGTGGAAACCCGTCCCCGGCATAGTGCTCGGATGTCAATATGTGTTTTTGAGGTTCGACGTCTCTACCCCCTACCCAAATACTTGATCTGCCACTGCAATCATACCTTACATTGACCATTGTCACACGTACACATGTACATTTATATTATTCGATATTAAAGCACTGTAATACACTAATATATAATGAAGTTAAGAAATTTTGTAGGTTTTTGTTAAAATTTGAAGACTGCATCTTTTATAGATTAGGGGTAGAGATAACAGTAAACGCTACAGTAATTATCATGACCATAGATGATCAATCATATTGATTGCATATCATGGAGGACAACTGTGGTAATTCGTAAAACTTTGGTATCATCCTATCAGAAATTCAAAGCCAGAATAGTTTTTGACCGATGTTTTGACAATTTTAAGTTCATTTTGACTGAAGTTTTGACACTTTCAGGGGTAAGTCACATAATTATGAACAGAATCGGCTTCTCAAACACTTTGGTTATCATCAGCAATTTTCCTCTGCATACTTGCAAAACTAAATTGGATAAAGTTTTTAGATTTTAACCAAAAACTAAAAAGAGTAAATCTCATACACAAACACTGCAAGCTTCTCAATCTGCATACATTTCTTGCTCTTGCCTCATTGGTTTTCTACATGCAGACATACTAATGATCAAACCAATACCTATGACCTAATGTTATTCTTGTGATGGGATAACTAAAACTCCAGAACTACTATATTGCAGCACTATATAAAACCTAAGCTTATTTACCTATTATAAATGGCTACTGTGTGATTGTTTAATTCCTTAACAATAATCATGACAGATATAATGTACAATTAGATAAAAGTGTTTTAACTATATGAAATTATTATATTTTTGAAGGCGTGGAAGCCATTGACATGATTATAATTGTTCATAGGGGCAACCATTCATAATGGCCATGATGTTCAATCATTATGGTATGATTTTCAGACCATCAATCCTACATTTGTTTGAAAATTTCAGGCACCACATCCTAAAAATTACTACAAACTTTCTGGGACAATCCTGGGCCAATCAGATTTTCAAGCTCCCCTCTCTCCTTCCAAAAAACACACACTTAAAACCCTATGAAATCCACTGCGGTTGCAATCCCCCCTCTTTCGCTTTAAAAGAACTTTTATATGTATTCAACGTGTAATTCATAAAATCAAACAAACACTAATATTATTGTTTGCAATTTTTATTGAGCGATAATGCAGTACATTGGGTGCTCATTTCCGTGATGACGTCACTGGTTCCTGTGATGGCCCCACTGCAGGTGGAGGGGCCATTAAGCAGCAAGCGGGATGTGGTAGTGCACGGCGACCGAGCGGACGTCCAGGCCTCGGACCAGCAACTCACGCACGGAACGACGCTCCACAGAAGAACACTTGGACTTCAGATGGAATGAAAATATTCATTATCAAAGAAGGAAATGTAATACATAATTCTCACGAGAAATGGAATACATCATACAACATAGACGTAAAAATATGTTAGTCTATTTGATTTTCAGTTGACTCGGTTCTTCCATGTCATCCATCTTCTCTACCCTTCCACTTGATTTATAATCATGTCCGTTTATATTAGACTAAGGTAACAGTGTGCAATTATAACTGAACATTGATCTACTACTAGAGTTCTTAAAAAATAGGTTTATATTTGAGAAGGCACTTGTGAAGCTGTGATAAATAAAGAGTGCAAAATATATTGTTTAAGAATTACAACTCCAAGTCACATTAATTTAAATCATAAATGTAATGAAAACAAAACAGCATTATGAAACTTTCACTTTAATACAGCTGTTATTATTGGTAATTAAGTTATTCTCCTCACCAAAAGCAGGAAATCGTGCTATAAAATTGGGTCAGGGATCAAGAAAAAAATATCTCGGACCCAACTAAACAAGAAACCAAATAAATCAATTTTTTGCATGCAATTTAATTATTTTTGGCTAGATTTGTAACATACAATACCTGGGGGTTGGCCCAGGTGCCGGCGTCTGCGTCTGCATCTGGATGCACCCGCACACGGCACGTGAAGTGCAGCGCCTTCTCCGGCGCTTTGCCAAATGCGAACATTTGAAGAGCAAATGAGTAGGAGTGAGCGCTCTCCTCTACAAACTCACCGCCAGCCGCACTGTCCACAAAACAGCTGGCAACAAAGACGACGTAATGAATGTTAGTGGTACTTGTATGAAAAATAAACGGAAATGTATGATTGTAATATCATCATATTATGGTTTATTATGCTGTGTAAGTATTGCAAAATATATAAATTATGATTCAAATACTTATTGATTTTTTAAACTTAATACTTTAAGTAGGCCTGCATTTGATATCAAGTCACATATACATGTAATTGAAATTTACCTAAGACTTTCCCTTTTAGCAACTGAGCCGACATTGATAATTGATATATGTTGTCATGTCTCATGATTTTTATTTTTCTGATTTAGATATTGTGCAAACAGGTTCTCTTTCTAATACGATAAATCAAAATCAGCTACACTATTCAGATTACAGGGTTCTGATACTTTACCATGTTAATGCTTCAAAAACTCAAAATTCAGATGTCAGTCAATAGGAACAAAATATGAAATTGACGGCCAGAAATGATAATTTAGTCAACAAGCCATTCAAATTTGTGAATCGAGCCCAATTGCAATGAAAAATAGTAACTTTGTGAGGCTAATGCTTATATTGTTTTTGGTGCGTTGGAAACCAATTATATGCTTATTGAATACTGAAACTGAAGCATTGCCACCTACCCATTCTGAATTATGTATTCCTTGAGGTCGGCAGTCGGCTGATCGGCAGTAGCTGCGTAACACTCAAGCACTTGCTACAACCAGGATAAAATCATCATTTGAATATGAACTATGTGCCACATAAGCCACTATTCTTTCATGGTCAAATTTTGTAAAACCATTTTATTCCTGAGACATTTTAAGAACTCTTCTCAATGTGTGTGTGTATCTCCTTATGCATAATGCCCCCTCACCTCCCCCTCACCAGTCGAGGAGTATATTTGCATAGAATAACAAGCCCACTCTTACCAGATTGAGCCCGATGACAGGGGACATGTCCACTTTGATGACGATGCGTTCTCCAGTAGTGATGGTGTCATTGTCAGAGTAGGCTGTCTGGTCCTCTTTGAGAATACTGACCAAGAAGGCAAAGTTGCCCTGGCCCAAAAGCTCTCCTCTACTGTCTTTCTGAAAGAATTCAGACAAAAATAGACTCATTCCACAGACGTGCGCTTTCTATATATCTGATGTTCGGTCTGCATAGCAATAAGATGTCTTAAGGTTTTAAATAGATTCTTTGGATTTGAGACTTCCTTCGCCATCACCAGATGACAGCTATTGAGGGTAAGAAGTTCAAAACTAGAGTGTAAGGCACCCTTCTACAACATATATACAACATATGCTGGCATCTTGTGATTGCAACTGAAATGACTCGCGAATCTTTGTATGATTTTTTTTTGTTATCAGTGATGTCATTGATACTCTTTCTATATTATATCAAGATTAACATTAGTGTGACTAAATCTCACAGGTGTGGATTCACGTTGACGGACGTGACGTTATCAGCCCTGGGGTAGGTGCAGGTCACATTGAGGTCAACCCACTGGGTGACGGCGCCCTCGTCTGGTGTGTATTTCACATGCCACGTGTAGTTCAAATAGTCAACACCAGACTGAAAAATATATGTTAACATTGCATTTGATGATCATGACTTCAGTAGAACCTGCAAAAATAAGACAATGTCTCTATTGAAACCACATCTATAATTGGATCATGTTTCGTATTCGCAAATTAACTTGCATTAACTTGTCTCCCGTGAGCCAGCTCAAGATCAGTTTTCTCCTGTACATGGCATAGACAGATCCGGGGGGGGCGTGCAGAGGCCTCGTGCTTCCCTTTTCCCTACCAAAATACTTTATTCATAGGATATTTTGCATGTCCGCAACAGATGGCTCGCACGAAACCCATGAAATCCTTAAGTGCCCCCCTTTTCCCAAAAACCTGGATCTGCCAGTGTATAGAGCTGATCACTCATATAACGTGATGATATTGTGTTGTTGCCAATAAACCAGTGTCAGATCTACGGCTAGTTTGGGTCCATGGAGCACAGTCCCCTTATTGTCGGATCACGAGAATCTTCTACACTAACTATAAGCAGTTTTTACAATATCTGAAGTCACATTTTGTCAGGAACTTTGTCAACTTTTGTATCAGTTCATGCCTAACTGATCACTGCCAACAAGACAAATAACCAATCATTCAAAAGTGGCAAGACATCTTTTCCCATTTACTATGTCTGAGCTGTGATGAATGAGAGCTGAAGGAAAATTGTGCTGATGTTCTGATTGGTTGATTTTATCCACAATCTTCCACATGAAACATGTTAGACCGCAAAACATAACCAGCCGCAAAAACATAACCAGTTACGTTTTGCGTTAACGCAAAACATAACCATACCCACGAAAAATGGACCTGGTGACGCAAAATATAATCTCTGCCGCAAAATATATATAGCAAATTTAACATAGAGTAGAAAGTATTTTTGTTTTACCAACATACGGCCGTATCAGATATGTTTACTTGAGTCATCAAATGTTTAGTGTCAAGTCGCCCTGACAGCCTGCTGCTTGGGATGATGGTATCATTCTGGTCTCACAACCTTGGCGTCATGAGTTCGAGTCCCGTCAGGGCCACTTGATATGGTCAAATGGAAGCTGTGTCTTCAGCTTTATCAATACAGTGGTAGGAGCTTGCTTGCAAAGAACAGTGAGAGTAAAATTGAAGTCACAAGAAAACTTGTTAATACTATATACAGTAGTCGTTATATACTAATCTCAATTAGGGCTACCGATATTCTTGTGTTTCATCACATTGTAAACCACACATGCGCACACCACGTTTGACCACAAGACACACTGAGATCAAACAAGATGTCTGCATATGTAAAGGCTTTACATTATACAGATGTGTTGCCAATATTTTACTCACACAACCCACATAAATGTAGCATTAAACTTACATATTTTAAACCAGTTTTAGACATTATCCACTCGAGTCTACCCTCTGCTGTATGAGTATGTGCCATGTAAACTGTAAAAATGAGTAGTCGTGTCTGGTGGTAAGTATTGAGCAAACTTACCTCTAACAGGTTGCACACTGTTCCGTGGTTACTACATGTAAGATAGGTACAGGTCAGGTGAGTGAACGCAAATGTGAGTGATTAGCACGTCTGCGCTACGGTAGCAATTGTGCTGAATCCTCCCCGGGGAGTTGAGAAAAATATAGTGTGACAAGGATGCCAATGACCTTGTGTTGATGTAGAGTCGTCTGATCCTTCGGGGAAGAAGACCAGAAACCAGACATTTACATTTTTATAGCTCAGGATGGGGGCAGCCTGATTTAACAAGTCGATATTGATCATGTGAAAACAGTTAACTCAAAGAATGAATGAATTCACCACTTGACGAGATTACAATTGCGACTGGCTACACCTTGGTTATATTTTGCGGCAGTGGTTATATTTTGCGTCACCAGGTCCATTTTTTGAGCTGTGGTTATATTTTGCGTTAACGCAAATCATAACTGGTTATATTTTGCGGTCTAACAGAAACATAGGCTTTTTATTTGGGTTTATTTTGTATAACATGTGAATTGATTAAGCCCCCATATAGATGAAAATGGTGACCATTTTTCTGGACATTGTAACTATGTCTGATGAGATGCTAGACGGCACAAGGATTTACAACCAACTAAATAGAAGTACCATATACAACATGTTATTCGGCTAAATTGGCCTGATGTCATGTATTGTACGCAGACACATGCAAACTCACACTCTGCACACTGCCGCAGTCTCCCAGCCGCGTGGTGAACGTGATCCTGTCCCCTTCAATGGTTCCAGAACAATTAGACCCCAGAATCACCTGGTCTCCAGCTACAAACAGAACACACAACACTGTAATGTACAGTATCACGCAGCACTGTAGGTAACCATACAGAGCACACAGGGCTGTAGCTAAACATACAAAACACACATGGCTGTCACTAAACATACAGAACACACACACTCAATGTTAATGATCGAGTCCTAAAAATAATAGCGGTCGCACGTGTTTTGTTTGTAAACAAACTTACCAAGAGTTCAGTATAGTACCTAACACAGACGGTTTTCTTGCCCTGTTGGGTAGCTGAGTATACTATGACATTTGTAAAGTACATATTCTGAAAGGGCGTGCGATTTTGATGATGCATATCCATTTTGGCATAATTTTTGATGTAGTTTGATTTGCATGAAATGAACGTATCTGAGGGCATCATCTGACACTTAATAGCTAGGGCCGATTTTGGCACTTTCTGAAGCACATGGATATATCTTTTTTTTTGCGGAAAATCATTTAAAAAATTGCACACCTGAGAAGTTAATCATTTTTGGATCTATGCTAGAATATGTTATGAGGAATCAGAAAGTCATATGCTAGATGGGGGGGGGGGCAGGGGAGTGCCAAACTTGTATCTCCGGCTCAGTGGGGGCTGAAGAGTGAGTGGTTTGTGAATTTTGGCAGGGGTAATTTTTGTTTGATTTCTGCTTTTAATGGAAAGAGAAAGCTGCTATATCCAATATCACATTGGTATATTGATTGGGACTATTTAAGCCTTTTGCCCATTGTCTGAGTGTGCACACTGTTAATATGTCTTGTTTCATGAAGATACATTAAGACATCTTATTTCATTTACCTTCTCTCCATCCCCCACCACCTACAGGCTATGAAAGTCTAGATTCGCCCCTGTTCCTAGCACATGCAGCCACTTATCAACTTGATGGGTGTGTATTATGTCCGTCTGTGTTGGAACTTACCAATCACATCTGCATGCACCACGATAGTCGCCTCCTCAGGCCCACATTTCACAGAGTCCACGGAGTCCACAGAGGTCTCTGCAGTCGCTGCAAGATGCAGATGCAAGTATGTGAGAAACGATCTATTGATTGAAAACCGTGCCAATGATGTGGTGTAAAATGTAAAATAGTGAGAACAATTTGCATTAGAGGTCAACGGTATAACGTCCCAGCAGTGCCTGATTGAGGTTTAGTTGGTCCATTGGTGTGATTCGAATTACGATAAAAGATATACACATGTACTTTATGATCTGATTATCATGCTGTCAATGAGACTTTTTTTCTGGGCCTTGGTTGATATTTATCGTTAGTGGGCCAATTCTGATTTGGAGCCTTCACTTATTTTAATTCATGAAAAAATGCTGTCACCCTAAAATATAATTAATAGGGAAATATTTACTAGAGCATCTTTTATTTGGGACTTCAGTAAAAATGCTGGTAGGGTCTAGGGGTGACTGGCTGTCTGTGCTCAGTGTCTCCCACCCCTAATCAGTCAATCCTTGGTTTTCTCATCATATGCCGGTCTAAATATACATATGTTAATGAAAACGTCTATCGAGCGTTTATTAATAATGAAATTATAGTGGTATGCTCTAAAACAAGCTAGTTAGATTTATTTAAGGTGAGAGCAAGCAGTACCAGTCCCCTTACGGTTCTATACTAGTACGTACCACAATTGATGATCTCAACTTCATGATAAGTTTGCATAAAAAGTTTTTTCCGGGTCCGTCACAAGAAAGTTACTCTTTGGAATAGTTGCAGGCGAGAAACCTGAAGCTTGAAATCCATACACACGCATATTATGCACATCAGAAATGCAGTAACGATGGCCAATATACCAATCAAGGCCACTCTGACTGCCATCAGTCAGAGGTAGACCATATCTGCGATTGTGGTAGTCTTGCGACGATAAAATACGCAGTCGTTTTCGATGGGTTGCAGCTCGTATTTGCCGTTCAACTCATCCCTCCACCACTCAGACATAGTTACTTCAACGCATGTGGGCAGTCCTGAAACCACACATTACTCGGTGAATCTAAACTCCAACACAAAATATAAACATAATTGAATTTTCTTCATTTGTTCTATGTTAAGGGTACTGTGAACTCTTTAAGGGAAAAATATTCTATTTTCAGCTTTTTAATATTTATTATACTTTTAAACTATGAAGAACAACATGTTTTGAAATGAACCCTTTATCTTCAATAGTTTTCCCATTACAACGCATTTTGTAAAGACCAAGCTGGAGTGAAAAACAATGACTCATTCTTTGCAGGCTTATAAGGTTATATGGGCTAAAAATTAAATTTTTACATTTGCAATGTTTTGTATGCTATAAATGATAAAGAACAACATCTTTTAAAATGAACCTTTTATCATCAATAGTTTTTCTTATATGATACATTTTATAGACAGCAAATACTATCAATGTATATTGACAGGCCATGTTTAAAGTCCATTTTCTCAAAACTAAGTTTGCATAGTGGATGAATTTTTTTTTATATTTCTCCTTAACCATGAAATCAAATTTTCACAAACGTATATATATTTGAAGATATATGCATTCTGAAGAAAACCTTACTAGGGATTTTGATTTTTTTTTATTTCGTTGATGAATTATGAACTTTTTGCATTGATTTGCAAGAAAATTCGGAAAATAGGTGGTTTTAAAACTTAAAATGCATGTAAAATGATAAATAGGAAAAATTATAAAAATTTGAGGCAAGGTTTTCTAGATAAATATACAAATTTTGTAACTGAATAGTGATTTTGGTCATTTCAATGTTGTACTATCAGTTATATGCTTCAGGCAAAGTTGTCATTTTTTCGTTAATTGCTTTATAATTTTTTTTTTTCATCAATCTATACAATTCAAAACATGTTGTGTCATTAGATTAGATAATTATCTATAAAATAAGGTGTAATTTGTAAGAATTGAAGCAATAATGAGTGAGAAAATCAAAGTTTAATAGAATCATAAGAAAAGAGTTCACAGTCCCCTTAACTTGTTTTTTTTTAAATCACAGCGACTGGTGTCATGAGCACATCGTGATTTATTTACAAGAAAAAATAAAGAAGAGAAGAAACAATATTGTTTGCCTTATATATTTAGTAAATCCCTTTTTCAAAACAAACATGTTCACAATTGATTGAAAATATGCATTTGTACACTTCATTACATTTAATAATAATTCATGTTAAAGCACATAATAATGGACTCCATAAACAATGTCCTCTCAAGCAGACTTAAAGTGTGATAGAAATGCAATTATTGTTCAATATCTAAATGTCTATGAATCTATTTCTCTTCATTTTCGCACACAGAATAAGCACATGTATGGTCCTAACAGAAAACTATAACTTCTCCAAATACCTACCTTCTGTCCAGTCCCCTGCTACATCTTGCACAAGAATGACTGAAAAATGTACAAAATGATCAAGATACATACGTTATATTGCCATATCTAGCTTCTTACTATTCAATTGAAACAGATTTTTGGAAATGAATATGGAACACTGCTCTTCATAAAATTGCATATGGGATACTTAATTTATTCTCTTTTACTCAAATCCCATATCAAGCTAATGTTGATTTATACAAATTTAATTGCTATTGCTTATTTCCAATGTGGTCCATGTTTGTTTGGCAGGTTAGGTAACCAACTGAGCCAATGGTGTACTGGAGGGATCACACTAGTTATTGTTTTCAAACTAGGTGAGTTATTTTACTGCAGAGGGCGTCACAGCCATATACACACTAAATGTACTAAATATGGCAATGATTGATCAGTCTAATATTCCTCCCCCAGCTACTGCTACCCATGATAAACACGTGCGGAGCAGCTTAAATGTCCCACTCATCCTTACCCTTCCTTCCACCGCCACGCCCCCCTCTTCTCTCCCCAACCTTCTCTCCACCCCATCCCCATATAAACAGGTCCATAATCAATGCACCCCTTTCCTGCTGCTGCACTGGTTGACATGGATGAGATCTGGAACATATTAAATGCTCCTCCCTTCGCATTCTTTCCCCTGTCCAACATCCCTCACACCAGTTCCCGTCACTTTACAGGTCTTGAAAAGATTAAATACACCTCCATCACCTTCTTCCCACAGTCATATGTGACAGCCAAACACACACTACATGTATGTGGCAATGCTTGATCCCTCTAATACGCCTCCCTCCAGCTACTCATACCCCTGGTAACCACGTGCAGACCATTAAATGTGCATCTCAATCACCCCCTTTCTGCTGCTGCTCGGGTTTGAAATTGATGACATCTGGAACATATTAAATGCTCATCCCTGCGTCACCATCAGCCATGTCCCCCCCCCGCCATATGGACACACACACACACTCCCTTTCTGCCAACACCACTCCACAAAACAGGTCCCGAGCAGATAAAATGCACCTCCATCACAATCACCACCCTTCCCAGCTCCCTCGTTGTATGACTGTACGTGTGACGTGCAACGTACGTTTGACATGTACAAACGTTTAACGTATTACGTACCTTTAACAAACATGGCCCTGTAAGCAACCTTTCTCCTCTCTACAAAATTCTTTTTTCTTGTTTTTTATCATTGAAACTAATTTATTTGGTTTTAAATGTGACAATTTAACGACTACCAAGTTGTCCTGATTGTACATACACAATTTGGAGTGTGTACGTCTTGTGGTTAAAACGCCTTTTGTGATACAAAAATCGCCTCTTCCTTTAAATATACATAGATAGATTTGATTATCTGATATTATACTAATTCTTTGAAATGTGAGAAAAGTCTGAAGTGTGAATGAAATTTTACATTGAAATTTGCGGTTTCAGTTTGTTTGTTTGTTGTGTTTGTTTATTTTCTTTTTAATTTTAAGAGTTTATGTAACTCATCCAACAGAGGTAAGGCCAAAAAAAGTTGGGATGATTTGTTTGCAAAAGAAGATATATAAATGATTTAAATATATTCTTCAGTTCATGCACATTTTATTTGGAAGCCAGGCGAACTAAGACTGATCAGCAACAAATGAATACATTTGCTATTTACCAGATTTTACAGAAATATGAAATATATTGAAATAAAAATTCTTACCTTGCAGGAGAAACAGCAAAGCAGCGTGTATTGAAATCATCATGTCCATTCAAAACTATGAGCTGTTGACACATTTTTCCTGTTTTTATATAGATGGCATGAGCTAATCCAATTATATCAATTTAGTGGTTTGAACCTGCATGACATATATATTAAGTGTTTAATTGAATGATCACAGATGCCCGGAGCTTATTCAACCAATAAGTTTGTTACTAAAAATATATGGGTTAACGGCAGAAATGTAACACCACCATATGAGGTCTGTTTCAATTAAAATAATAATCAGTTTTGCTCAACAATTGACTTTCTAATTGAATGTCACCAATTGCAATTACTCAAATATGATTTTTATGGGCATAAAAAGAGACAGAAAGTAATAAAACCATGATGTACACATGCTGGCTGTAATGACATTATATCCACTACCCCAAACCGAGGGTAAACACATCACGTGACCCCTTCCCAATCAATAGAATTTTTATTTCTGAAGCTCATTTTGATGACAGAACACTTTAACTTACGCAAGTGTAAACAACATAGTAAATAAAATAACAATTAGCATTAGACTGTATATTCAACTAGATACTAATGTTTTAATTTTGTAGCACTCATTATCTGTGAAAATGCAATTTTGTTAATGATATGAGCACATGATGTTTGTTATGAACAGCTGCAGACCCAAGGCCATAACACTGGAAATCGATCACTGCTGTAAATTCATTTTGAGATTTTCTCAAATTCATAAAATTCTTAATTCTACATAGTAAGCATGGTTTCAGTATAATGCGAATTGTTGCAGTGTTGTTCCTCATTGTGCTTAAAAGTGGTTACTCCCACATAGTGTACTATAAGTTTAAAACAGGCCAGCATGTCTTAGATTTAAATCTTGTCCAATGTAAAAAGCCATATTTGGTAAACGAATATGTTATCTAAAGGTTAATGAAAATGGTAAGTGAAGCACATTCCATTATCCCATTTACATTGCTCAAACTACAAAATGTATTAAAACCTTTGCCAAACATGTTATTTTCATATTTTGAGGACATATAGGCATTACGTTGCTCCCACACTTGGTTCTATAACAATAACTAATAACATTATTTCATATTTCTTGTAATAAATCACGATTTGCTCTGCGTGGTACATATTGTAATAAGTTTTGTGTTCTAACAATTATTGGATGAGTTGACTTGCATGAGACCTGTGGGAGTAACGATCGGTTATCCCCGTCATGTCCGTTACCAGCACAATTTACACAAACAGAATTAAATGTTTTGAGAGCTGGTTTGAGGTGTAAGTTGCATGGCAGTTGTATAGCAGTGCCGCTGCGAAAAAATACTTAAAAAGCAATCCTTCTTTACTAGCTTATACCCGTGGGTCAAAGAGTCATGCTGTGAATCACATTGAATCAATCCAGTTTCATAATCGTATAAATAGGAATGATAGGGAAGAAATTCAAGAATTATAGACCTCTCAGTTTATCAAATGTTGACTATAAGATTCTAGCTTTTATTTTGGCAAAAAAGGTTACAGAAAGTTGTACACAAACTGATATCCCCTGAGCAAGTTGCATATATTAATGAAAGATACATGGGTAATAACATTAGACTCTTGCTAGATGTAATTGAACATACTGAAAAAGGAAAACAAAAGTGGGGTATTATTATTTTTAGATTTCGAAAAAGCGTTTGATTCGCTAAGCTGGAATTTTATACACAAATGTCTATATAAGATGGGATTTGGGCAAGATTTTCGTCGATGGATAGAAATAATCTTTAATCAACCAGTTGCATTTCTGAAGATTAATGGTTTTCTGTCAGAGGCAGTTCAAATTGAAAGAGGCATACGACAAGGATGCCCGATCTCAGCATTGATTTTCATAATATGTACTGAATTTTTGGCAATATCAGTGAAAAAGATGATGACTCAATTTCTGGCATAAGGCTAGATGATGGTATACATGATATTTATAAGGAAATTAAAATAACCCAATATGCTGATGATACATGTATCTATTTACAGAATGAAACCTATATAGAACCACTTTTTAGAATAATAAAAAAATTCTTGTTCTGGGCTAAATCTCAACTTAGACAAAACAGAAGGACTTTTAATAGGAAATTTGGCAGAAAATAATCCTACATATACGAAGATAAACTGGCCTAAAGAGCCAATACGATATTTAGGTATATATATTGGTTTTGACCATAACTTGTGTTATCATCTGAATTGGGAATCAAAATTAGAAAAAATGCAGAAATTAATAGACTGTTGGCGTACACGTAATCTATCCATTGAAGGAAAAATATTAATCATAAAATAATAAACGTTCCGAAAATTGTTTTTCCTGCGACAGTTTTACCCATCCCAGTGGGAATCATAAAGACAGTGAACAAAATGTTTTACAATTTCCTTTGGGGGGAAAGAGATAGAATCAAACGTAGAATACTTATAAACAAGTATTGCTATGGTGGCCTTCAAATGATTGATATTAAGACCTTTTTTATGGCTTTAAAAGCCAGTTGGTTGGAAAATATTTTAAATAGCAAAGAGATTTGGTCATACACTCCAAAAACACTTCTGACTAACTTACAAATGAACTCATAAATATGTCATTTTCAAGCATAAATGATATGCCAATATTACAGAAATTACCCATATTCTATCAACAAGTAGTTAGAGGGTACTGTACAGCAAGAAAGACAATTAAGATTGAAACAAAGAGTGATTTGTATAACCAAATGATATAGGGTAATAATGCATTCATGAGTAGAGGTAAATGTCTTTTCAATGCTGATTTTATATCATCTGGTTATATCTATTTACATAATGTATTAAATAGAGATGGTACAATTAAGAATGACATACTAGGCAACATCTCTAATAAAAATATGTTTTTGAGTACCATGTACTCCATAAAAGATTGTCTGAAGATATATAAAGACATACGATATGGAAATGAAAATGAACTAGTCATTGAAGACCAACAAATAAACAGGAATATAGGTAAATGTAACAAGAAATCTAAATACTATTATAAATTGATGATAGAAAAGAAGGTCATGAAAAATAAAATGAATGAAAAATGGTGCACTACCCTTGGAATTGAGGTCAGTTGTGAAACATTTTACAACAATAAGATGAAATCCATTTACGATAAAAAATATCTTCATTTAACTACAAAATATTTAATGATCTATTACCAACTGGTAAAAACCTTAAAAAATGGCAAAAAAGTGACACGCCAGAATGCATATATTGCAGAGATCAAAATCATAACTTGTTTCATCTTTTGTTAGAATGTGTTCACATAGAGAATATTTGGATATATGTAAAAAAATTTACTTAAAATTAACATTGATCATAGTGTCGTCATCTTTGGCACTAATGATAATGATATAGCAAATAACACAATCTCACTGATATCCTATATTATATTAAAAAAGTATATCACAGACAGAAACCGTGCATCTGATGTCATATCTGTTACGAAATATATTCAACTAGAACTGGCATACTATATTCCAGTTTATTCTAGTTCAAAATTTGATTCTCTAAGATTGTTCAGTGAAAAATTGTGTGAACTGAAAATGATGATATCAACGTAAATTTACATGTACCATGTTTGTAAAAGCCACATGATTAATCAAAGTACTCCCGTAAGGAATCAAAATTTAGTAATTACATTATTACAATACTTTGAATTTTCGTTTAGCCTCATCAATAAGATGCTATTTCAATATAAGCTATATCCAACAAAGACATTAATAACAAAAATGTTAATGTATATTGATTGTTACAATCTGGAATGTATATGTGTGTATGTGTGTGTGCATATGCATATATATATGTATAGATGCACCTGTGTTTATATACTTTCATTTGTCATTAATAAATAACTGAGTGATAAAAAAAATATTGGTGAATGGCAATGATAAAAACTAGGCCAATAGTACACACATGGTGTCGCATAGCGGCAAGATTTCAGACTAAACATCAATCACAAAAACGATTTTGTTTAGAAACAAAATATTAAAAATATTAAAAATTATTTATTTATGAAAAAAGTAAACCATGAATATCATTAAACTAGCTATTTATAGAACAGATAAGAGATGTTTTGATCTGAGAATCATGGCGCTATCGCTATTTAATGGTAGCAAATAGTTTGAGCTTTTCACACAAAAAAAAAAAATAAAATAAATAAATAAATAAATGAATAGATCACAATTTCATCATGGTAAGATTTAAAACTAAAATGTAAGGGAGAAATGTTAGTGTCTATGTAAATGGGAACACAATGCCCTCCATGGACATAGAAAAACAGACATATTTGGTGATTGTATAAATATGATTTTTTGAAGCATTTTATCTTCAAGCACCCTTGTCTGGACGACACTTGTCCATGTCCTGACAGCACCACCACCCATCCTGAAAGCACCCTGACAGCATCTCCATACACGCAACATCAAAGATCAAGCCAAGGCGTCATTCCTTGAAAGGCGGTAATTTGACTATGTAAACATGGCAGGGTGACCATCCTCTGTAATAGCCACTGAAATTCAAAGGTTTTGTGATTTGCCCCCAACATTGGCTACTCAACCACTGGTCTACACCATCCACTACCACCCAAACACATAATGATAAGAAATTACTTATCTTGCAAGCATCTATAATGAGGATTACGATAGTGTGACTACAGTAACAGTCACTCCAAGTACATGCTTGTAAAAGCAGGTCTCACCAAGTAATGTTAGTCACAGCTGAGGTAGGAAATGTTCGTGTTTTATGTAAATGAGAACATAATGCTCTCCATGGACATAGGAAAGGGATTTACAGCACTCTTTTTTCCCCAGCACCCACCCTTGTGCAAACCACGGCCATGTGTGGTACTATGGAACATTGACTCTGACCAATTTCACAAATACGTAATATTGTCACTTCATTGCAATGACAACTTAGCATCTTCCAAAATATATCTTATGTCTGAACTAAACAGTTGCCCATCCCCCCCACCTCCACCCCACTACTCCACAACAATTATTACATAGCACGGGTCTACACCATTTGCAATGTCATGTCATCCCACGCCTCATCTTGACAACACCCCCCCCTCCCTATGTTGCTGAAACACCACTGTCCTAACAAAGCCCATTCCGCAATCTGACACCCGACCCTCACCGCCCTGTCCTGATAGTACCTGCCCACATTCCCCATCCCCACAACAAATATTGCATAGCACGGGTATACACCATCCACTCCCACATATCGTCCTGACAGCACCCACCCTTGTCCTAAAAAGCTCAGCCCCAAATCTGACACCGATCGCCAAGTCCTGATAGCATGCTTCCCATCCTAACAGCTTCCAAGTATCAACTATGATATGGAGACAGTGTGGTTGGGAACAACCATTAAGACTGAAGGTAAATTGAGAAAGGGGAGTTTTATACCACAGTTTATAATCTTTTCTAATGAGCAAGAAGTCAAGCAACTGACCAAGCTATGGATTTCTGAGCGTGTATGTAGTATACTTGGCGCAGATTAAGAACTACCTGGATTGACTACAACTTGCAGATCATATGAGCATTCCTCAAGTAAGTCATTGATCACTGCAAATGCACTTGGCATCTAATGTGCAAAAGCTATGGGATGAAAAATTAGTGTCTATGGCAATGGAAACATTACGCTCTCCATGGCACAAATATTCTCACACACTTCAGTAGAACATCCCTATTAAGACTGCCTAAGGACTGGTGTCAAGTGGTTTAATGGTCTATTTTATGAAGACTTGGGAATGTTATAAATCATCTTATAATAGAGGTGGTGTATTTATAGAGGTGGTCTTGATTGAAGGTTCTAATGTACACATAGCCCACGTGGCAAAGTGGTGCTAATCCCTATAGTATTTGATCCTATGTGTGACGCCTTTGGCGTCTTTATGACATCACACTACTCCACATGACTATGTCATGGCTGCCGCTGCCTGCTATTTTTTGTTATAAAACCGTTAATTAACAACCATCAGGGCCAGCAATTGTGTGATTTTAAGCTGAACAGGGTACTGCAGTATTGTAAGCAGTTTTAATGTTAACTTTTGCTAGCAGCTTTTGTTGCAAAAGCTATCCAGTAGCTTATACAATACAATCATAGATATGAAATGAGTTTTGATTCTTAGCTAATACAATTTACAACAGCACAGAGTAGAAATATCACGTCAAAAACTAGACAAAATGATGTGCATTTATATCGCCACGTGTCAATGTTATCACCTCGCGGGTGTGACCACGTGACGAGTGACGCGGGGCTGGGGGTGTGTGGAGAATTAGACCGAGGCTTGTAGAACACAGTTGTCTGTCATGTATGTACTAGTCTTTCAAAAGACCTTATATCTAATAGTTGTTTTCTTTATTATTACAGAAAAGTTCATGTAAACCATATAGCAAGTGCAAAGAAGAAGAGCAAGCGCATTTGTGACAAAGCTCCTCTTTTTTGTATATTGCAATTCAGTCCACAAATACATGTCAGTCAGATCATTTAATGTACTCGCTGTATCCATAATAACATGAACACCGGGATAGTCATGTAAATGAGGTCTGCAATGTTTGCATTGTGATTTACGGGAAAGACACTAATATTATTTTAAGAATTGAAGAAATATCTAGACATTTGATTTATAGTCAACATCACCTACGGTCTGTAGCATTAGGTGCGGTGGGGTGAGGGGGGGGGGGGGGGGGCTCCAAATATAAAACCGGGAGGAATGCCGGCAATGCACTAAATGAGAGTTAAGCTTCAATGAAACTGTCCACTATAATTCATTTAAGGTGGGACTGGACAGTTTTTTTTTTTAATATTTAATGATTACCGTTTGAAAGTTTAAGGGGTGTAGATGTTAATCTAACAAAAATTTACTCATGTCGCCTCGCTCGTTTGAGATTTTTTGAGTCAAAACGCAAGGTATGTGTGGCATGTGTGAACAGACGATTTACACAGAGTTATATACAAGATTTTACTATTACCATTAAAAATACTGCCCAAAAATGTTTTTAGAGTAATATTTTTGTATTATATGGGAAGATCTTATCAAAAGCTTTTTTTTAAAAATATAAGTTTGATGCAGGTTACCTTCCATTTGAAAAATATATTGAATATTTTAGGTCCTAAAAATCTATCAAACCAGAGTAAAATACGAAACATGATTTTAAGTATAATATTATATGTGTTCACAAAACAAAATAAAGCAGGTAGTAAATATTATCTACAAAAATGGGTAACAAACACTGTTCACAAATGATGATCACAGCTGATTATAGCCGTTAGAGTGAGTGTAAACATAATGTACCCCTTTACTGTCCAGTACCAGATTAAATACTCTACTATAAACTTTACTCTACTATAAACTTTTATCATGAAACTTTATCAATATTTAAATAGAGGAACATTATACTAGTAAGAAGATAAGGAAATAAAATAGAAATACAAGAGTAGACACATTATAACACAAACTTTATTACGCTTAAAGAAAGGCGGAAGATCAGGCAAAGAAAGAAAGAAAAACTTGGGGTCACTGACCACCACCCGCTGACCAGCAACTTAATCCCAAAGACCACTTAGGTATTTTACATGTAAGTAAGCAAAACTAAAAGTCTATTTTAAATGAAGTTAAAAATTGTCATTTGTGCCATTGAAAAAAATACCGTAATAATCTTGAATTATGTGATAAAATAGCGAGTATTTGTTTCCTGTTACTAAGTGGTCTGTATTTTTGGAGTTTGAGATTACAGCATTACAATAGGGACGTACAGCTCTATATGAGAATCTTTATAAAGACCAAACGGAACATTACATGGACATAGTCTATTCACAAAATGACATAATGAATGACACCAGCACGGCACAGAATGCTCTTATGCACCACCCAACATTAATTTAGGGGCTTTCATGTCCATAGCAGCTTTATCTAAGTATTCACTGTCTAGATAAGTATTAGTTGTTGTTGTTTTTTGCAATGTAAAACCACAATTTTTAGAAACGGTGGTTAACATTGGATTGTTGCCTATGTATGTTTAAGTAATAAAATTATATTTTTGTTTTGCATATCACCCCCCCCCCCCCCACACCCACACACACACCTGCAGCCCCCCTCTCCAACCAACCCCCTCAACTAACATATAACAAATGGCCCATCAGTCAAAATTTTACATTCAAAGTAATGCTTGGACCAAAACAGCTACATAAAACGCATTTATATGCCCTGTTGATTTGCAAAAGTACACCCATCTTATGTAAGTTCTAAATATATACATGAAACAGACGCAATGCCAATAGTAAAATGACTAGAGGATGATTCTATTTCTATAGCTTGACAAAAGCGAATCACCCAGGTAACTTGGTTGACGGTGTGCAAAAATCTATAAGCACACACTTTAAATCATCAGTCGGCAGACATTTGAAAGTCCTTTTGTAGGTCATATAAAAGGAATACAACGATATACCAGGTTAGTTCATATATACCTTCAAAAATCTATAATTGTTTGTGTTTTAATACTTAGTTTTCGGCAATTGTATGAAATAAAGTAAATATACAGCATTAAATGAATAAAGCAAGAATAAAAACACGTCTTCATTGATTTTCTGATAGAAAATGACAGTAATGTGGTAGATTTGTGTGATGTTCTTATCAAATACATGGGCTACAAGTGTTATAAATCGTGTACGACATATATGCATTAAACTTTGTGCTATAAATTGAACCCAACAATCATAATAAAATCATTTATTGGATACATTATTTGAATGCAATACTAGTATTTCAATTGATTTAGGAAGTTCTAGAAGATTTGGAATTGTGTAAACATACATGTAGCAAGCAGTTGCTCTCGGGGGTAGACAGGGTAACGAAATTAACATTTCTTACACGACTTGGATAACATACCCACTGATTTTATGATGGTTTTGGTGATTTGTGACCATAAAGATGATGGCCATTTACTTAAAAATACATATATTGACGTTGCTCCTGCAAGCGCACAGTAAATTAATACCATTGATACTGAGGCAGATTACGGGGGTGAAAAATTGGCTCCACTCCCCCTTTAATAAAAAATAACAAATCTGATATGTCTTATGTATCTGCAAACTTCCACCCAGAATATCTGTAGAGTCCTGACTCTTGTGTAAATATCCACAGCTCTGAATTACCAAAATGCTGAATTCACTCAAGTCAATAACTTGGCAGGAGGGGGTTATACAGTATAATTAGTGATTTGCCCTAAGTGGTCTGCGTGAATTGTGAATTGCTTGTATTCAAGTGTGTGAAAATGTCATGAAAATATGATATAACCTATTCAATTACAATTCCTGAGGATTGGTGAAAGACAATGAAATATATTGGTGGCTGGTGATTTAGGGGGGAAATGCTGGCGAATGGATTTTCATCAGGGCTATATAGCCCACCACCAGCCCTCCCCTTCCCTCAGTCAGGGGGTCATCAGTATAAAAAGCTGTCAAATGCTACTTTACTATTACAGTAGAACCTCTCTATTAGGACCACCGTTGGGGACCAGTGTTAGGCGGTCTCAATGGTGGTTAGTTTTGGTAGCTTTATGGAGGTTTGGGACTGTGAAAAAAGTCTTATTATAGAGGTGGTCTCATCATAGAGATGGTCTTAATTGTTGTTTTTTTTACTGTATATCATTTTGAAGCAGTCGTTTGGCAGCATGCCGGAGGAGTACGTGTGCACCCTGAACGCGGCCGACCAGGCCAAGGCCAAGAAGGAGCTGGGCGAGGACCCGGCCCAGAGGCAGGGCGCCGTGGACGCCCTGAGGACGTGGGTGGAGCAGCAGCCGCACCTTGCATACCCCACAGGTACGTGAACATGAGCTTCAGCATCATGGGAGGCGGTGCGGGTATATAACGGTCTACTACTATGGTTTACAAACACTATAAAATCGTAATAAAGCAAAATTGTAAGTAACTCAAATATTTTACATCAATCCGCTGACACCCTGTCTATAGAGAATGTCTGTTTATTCTGTAGAGGGTATAAATTGATTCTTAGTCATGTAGTCATGACCAGACCATGACCTTTCGAACATAAAGTTCCTCATCAAAGCTAAAATATCTAAAATATTATTCTTATATTTTTGGCTACCTTTAGATATTTTAGCTCTGATGAGGAACTTTATGATTTCTTCAACAAAAATTGAATAAACTTGATTTTTTTAAACCTTTGGCACTTATTTTGTACAGCAGTTAAGATGGCACAACACAAATACTAAGAATAATGGAACTAATATGAAAGTTTAAAAGTTGAAATGTGTACAAGGACTGTTTGATGGATACACAAAACAATGATCATGAAAATTTTCAAATTAGTTTATGTTTTGTGTACTAATGGGTTAAAACTAAGTTTAAAGATGGATTTAATATTATACTAATATCATTTAGAGACCTTAACATTTTTTTCTTTTGCAGATAACCATTCCCTTATCCAGATGTTGAGGTACGCCAAGTTCAGTCAGCTAAGGGCGAGAGAGGTGATTGAAAACTACTGTAAGATGAAGAGTGAGCACCCAGAGTGGTTTCACAACTGGGATCCCAATGACAAGATCGTTGATAAGTATATAAAAGATGGAGTCGTGCTTACATTACCATTGAAAGGGAAGAAAGGAGAAAACATTGTAATATGGAGAGAAGGTGAATATTCTTTAGCACTATGCCTGTAGATTGCTTTGGGCAAGAGAAAAACGTAAAGACATATCTTATTTTTCCAAGTATAGAGGAGAGTATTACATGATATGTGATTTAGACACAGATTTGGGTTTTAAAATAGCATCCAAATAAATACGAAAGAGGCATAAGCTGAACAAGAAGGCATGCACGAATGTGTTTATGAGCATTGCTGAAAAAAACTTCTTAAATATAATGAAATAGAAAAAAAGACATCTGATTGACGACGTGTGCTTTTTCAAATCTTTTATTATCTCTAATACTTTCTTGCAATTAATCGTGCAGAACATTTAATGGTAGCCTCATCATCAACTCTTTTTACAGGCGCCTATACTCCGTCTGAATGGAAAGATTGCAAAGATGAATTAATCAAATGTTTCTACATGCAATTTGTTATGAACCTTTATGACGAAGATGTTCAGGTAAGGCCAAAGCTAATTCTTGTTATTTTCATGTCCATGTACCTATTAACCGTAATGCAAATCAAGCTTGAAGTAAAACTATTTCTATTTGCCTTATATTTTTGTAAAACTGTGGTTTATATGATAAACCCTTCGAGATCAAACTGTGCTGTATATACATTGTAGAGCCTGTATGTGGTTAGGGATCGACAATCATTAATGGTACAGGGGGTGCGGTCATTTGTTATTGACGAGATAAAAAAAGATTGAACGCCCTCCCTAGCTCTATACATTGACATCGAATGCCCTTCCCAAATGAACATTAAAAACTTAGCCCCCCCCCCCCCACACACACACAGTCGTGATTGCATTCGTTCAGTTTACATTGTGTTTTTGTTTTTTTAGGTCAATGGCACTGCTTACTTTTCGGACATGACTGGCGTTACAATGGCCCACCACACATTCTGGACGGTAGACGAAATGAAGTCAATGATGCATGCATGGCAGGTACATGTATGCACAGAACATGATGTCAATACATTTTCGTATATATTTATATATGTTTACTAGCTTAATGTTTATATTTTCACAATAGGTTGAAAATTTCTAAGCAAAAAAGTCTAAAGGGATAATCATATTAATTCATTGTATTCATTGGAAATAGGACTTGGATTGGAGGGGGTTGTCTGGGTTTCTGTGAATCAGGATCCAGATAACTACAACTGTAATGCATGAACAATTCAAACTGTAAATTATAAAATACATGATAATACGTTGTAAAAACAGAACTGTGGGTGTGGATTCCCTTAAATGAATATTTGTCGCTAATCAAGTCGTAGACCTGTGTCATGTGTGTTGTGTCTAACCATGATAAGCACGTTTTCAGAAAGTGATTCCTAACCGCTACACGGCTTTCTACCATTACAATATCAACGCTGTTTTTGAGCTGATGATGGAGCTCATCCGACCTTTCCTCACAAAGAAGATGAAAGAAAGAGTGAGCTTTGTTAATCTTTATGGTTTATGTACAAGGACTCCATTACAAATCAAAGTATAAGGTTTAAGGGTCAGTTTATTTTGTATAGTTAAGACGGAGTTATTGGCCAGAGTGTATTTTATCGGTGCTTCCGTGGCCGAATGGTAAGGGAGTTGGACTCGTGACCAGAAGGTCGTGGGTTCGATTCCCGGTCGGGTCTGATGGTAAGTGTTGAGCAAACTTACCCCTAATAGGCTGCACACTGCTCCGTGGTACCTACACGTTAGATAGGTACAGGTCATTGGGTTGGAAGAGTGTGTGAGTGAGTGAGTGTGTGAGTGATTAGCATTGTGCGCTGAATGTGCTGCCGATGCAAGTATGTGAGAACTGATCAACTGATGATCAATACGTGTGCCTATGACCTGGTATAAATGGTAAAGTCATGAGAGTCAGACTGGGATCAGGACTATAAACCACCACATTTACATTTACATTATCTTGGAACCAAAGCATTAAGTGTCATATTTGCGTATCTGGTTACAGAGGGTATGTACGTGTTGTTTGCCTGCTTGTTATTGCTGATTGACATGCATAGATGTACATGCGGGGTGAAATCTTACCAATTTTGATGCTATTGGGTGGCAGCTCTTCAAATAAATATGAACAAAAATATTCCTGTACGTAGACTTCACGTGGGCCAAGAATATATGAATAGGTCGCAAGTAGTTGTTGATCGAAAAATGCATTTTTTACTAACATCTGTCGGTCACAATTCACAAGTATGATATTAAAAAAAAAAAAAATGATATTGATTTTTGGACTTGAGAATATAGTCTGTAAGTGAGTCATTAGACCTATGGGTCTTATTAAGGGTATAATTCTAGCTTGACTTGGAATCATAGGACTAATATATAAAGACTCCATTGCAAATAATAACTACATTTACAAATAAAAAAACCCAACAACCTTGTGGTTTCAACCTTTCAAGGTAATGTTGATGATTCAATTTATAATATCAATTACAGATGAAAACAGTGGGCAACAATATGGAAGATGTGTATAAGATCATCCCCAAGGAGAACTTACCAGTTGAATATCTGCCAGATGATTATACTGGTCCCAACGCTGGAACCATACAATCTATGATAGGTATTTAATCTTCACAGTTTATAACAATTTATTGTTGTATATCCACGCATGTGATATTTATATTCAAGTGAAATATTAAATGAAATTTTGGAATGTAGAGTATAGAGTAATTGAACAAAACAATGATTGAAAAATATGTTTAATTGCATAAATAAAAGTAGCCAACATCATCCTCAAGATCAAATGGCGGTACTGCTTACCCATAAAACCGGATACATACATTTATAATTAGCAGTTCAGTGATTAAAAACTGATTGTATACTAGAAAGTCATAATTTTATTTTGCATTTGTAATATCCAAAGAACATATATGAATAAAATAAATTTTCAGGTGGCAAAATACCATTTTTCATTACAATTTTTTTTTTTTTTTATATATTCTATATTTCATTTAGTATGATAAATCAACACCACTTTGCCGTTCATTCTCGATTCTGATTGGTTAAGAGCCGTGAGGGGTAGTTGTATCTCACTACATTGTCGATGTGATCTCACTACTTTGTGAATGGGCCGAATTACTAAAATTAATTTCATCATATTATTGCGCACCAATCGGGAGCGGGCATTGCTTCCTACGACGGACTATTTGTACTATACAGTTTTAATTTATGCTCATAAAAGAAAACCTATGTCAGACTTTGCACAATATTTTTAGTCACAATTATATGCCTATAACATGATACAGTGTTACACACCAGTAAATACAGTATATAAGCATAAAATGTAACAATATAAATCACTTCTGGCACCAAACAAACTGCGTTGATGTGTGCAGCGCTGACTAGCGGTCGCTGCGCACACTAAAACATAACGTCCTCGTCTGATTTCAGTTCTTACAGGTGTTTCACGATGCGTAACGTCTATTCCGTTATTATTATGATTTGCAATGTGTACAAAAAATTCTTTATTAAGATTTATGTTACATATAATTGAAAAACAAATATATTGCGTCATTGAGGTGAAAATGTTTGAGTAATAAGTGTGATTTGTGGAACTATTTTCTGATTGTAAATGTGACACGGTGATGAGGCTGTCGCATGTTAATGCTTGTCAAAAATGACGCACAGCTAATGGTCTTTATTTGAAAAAATCACGATAAGTGGTGAGAAAAAGGACAATGGTATGTTCTAGTGTTGAGATCACACTATCTCTGCACTTGAGTTGTCTTTGTCTGCACGCGTTCGCTACCGCTCACTTGTGCAGACAAAGACAACTCTCGTGCAGAGATAGTGTGATCTGCGTATTTGTATCAAATGTATTATTATGTTATGTCTAGAACTATTCATGATATTGGAGGTTAACATTATTGCCGTTATTTTACTTATTACAGTAGATAATAAAAGTATTATTTTATTGCCACTTTCCTCATGATTGTTGAAATATGATACTCACTACTCATTCTTAAAAATTGTTATTTTTGTCCATAGAAAATATTTTCTAACCATGACATGACAACCCTTATTCATGTACCTTATTCTAAAATCATTTGTGCATGGGGAAAGTATCGTACTTGGAAGTCTTCAAAGTATTAACAAATATTTTGCACAACATAATTCATTAAAAAGCAGTAGTAACGGAAACAACTTTGAAACTGCGAAGATATACAGTGCCCCAATATTGCCATTGTTGCATTAAATGCTGGATTCGAAGTCACCCTGCCGCTTCATAAAAGTCAGCCGGTATTCTCTCCAAGATTCAGAATTCCAAGTTAATGGGAGGGTACTTTAAGGTGTCACATTTTGGGACTTTTTCTCTAACTGTACTGCTCATTAAAATAAAATTTTCTCTCCAGTGTCAATATCATCAAAAGAAATTCAACGCAATCAGTTGAAGTTTGAATTGCCCACCGGAACCACCTTGAATTTTCACCCTGTGAGACCCTCAACATTCCGCTTTGTAAAATTTTAAAATTGGCCTACAGTGCTCATGTTAATTTTAAATGTAGGAATTGACCACGAGATTGGAGTGTCAATCGCAAAATTGAGCATGCTGACGTCTGATTTCCCCGAACGAAGTGAGTCTGATTTACCCGAACGAAGTGAGGGTAAATCCGACGTCAGCATGCTCAATTTTGCGCTTGACAGGACAATCGAGTGGTCAATCACCATTCTATCATGACTAAAATCCATTTTATTTTAAAATAAATCATATTATAACATTCTGATTGCAAGTCAATTTTGCCAAAAAAGAGTGCGCGGAGACCACTACTACGGCTCTCGTCTAAACTTTTGCTCTCCACTACACAGGACACGCCTTGCGACGTCAGCGGCTGTATTGATAATGTTACGAGTTTAGACTAGCACCGTAGTAGTGGTCTCCGCGCGCTCTGGAGCATTCATTCCATCGCATAATTCAGCACGCTGATTGGCCAATCAGCGTGGGTTATTAGTGGAGATTTTTGTACGGAATGATAGAATGATAGATTATGCTTCACATACCAAAGTCTACAAAATAACTGATACATTTTTATACACTATTGCAAGATGTATTGATTCAATAAAGATTATTCCCTGCAATGGAATTATACTTGTATTAAGGAATTCTTCATATTCCTCGGTTGACGGAAGGTGGCTATGGCTCATCGGGAAGTGTCGATGGGAAAAATAATTACGAGAGTTTGAGATTGCAGCATTACAGATATAAGCTCAGTGGTCTACATGAGAAACTTTATAAAGAGTAAACGGGAGTTTACGGAACTCTACATGCGTATGAATATTATATAACCTTTTTCTAAAAATGACCTAGTAAATGACACCAGCAGTGCAGCATGTTCCTTTTTTTAACACCATGCACCATTAATTTCGTGTCGCTCGTGCCTTTCATAGCCTATTCATGTCCAAAGCAGCGTAAACTTAGTCTAAGGTTGTACTGGGCAGGTATCTTTATGTTTTCAATGTCAAACTCAACTTTAAGAAATACTGGCTAACATAAGGATAGATGTTTATATAATATATAATAAAATTTTATTTCTTTTTGACATGCACATACCCCATCCACCCAGCTCCTCAAGTGACATATACCACATGGACGCATCGTTTAAACATTTGGACCATAGTACAAGAAAACCAACATAAAGGATATATAATATTATAAGACGCACTGCTGATTACAAAACTACACTACTTTACGACACTTCAAACATATAAGTGAAAATGCAATGAAAGTAATAAAATGACTAGAGAATGAGTCTATAACTTGAGAAAAGCGTTTGTCCAGGTAACTTGTTTGTCGGGTGCAGAAGATCTACAAAAGAACTGCGTTTTACACATAAGCGGGCTTTAAATCATTCTACAGCCATTCCAAACTTTTTCTGTCTACAGGACTATATTAGAGGTCATTAAAAAGGAATATTACACCATTGCAGGTTCGTATTTTCCTTCAGAAATACGTAGTAGATGTTTGTGATCTAACATGTATAAGTGTAACTGAGTGAATTCTGTTATATGATCATATTGTGATAAAACATAATTGCAAATAATAAATAAAAAACAACAATAATGTTGAAGCTTTTTGTGATATTCTTTTCTAACAATTACTTGCGTTACAAGTGCAATAAATCGTGTATGAACCGAATAGGTACTTGAAATTCCAACAATTGAAGCTGATATAAATCATGGAATTGAACCTTAAATCGTTAACAAATACAATGTTTATTGTAGATGAATTATTTGCACTTGATTTTGATATAAGAAACTGTACGTGATTCTGGTTTGTGTAGATATAACAAGCAGTTGTTCTTTTCTGACCTAAATAAGATCAATAAATCAACATTTCTTACAAGCCTTGCCGGAAGCCTCTAATTTCACATTAATTTTGGCGTAATGTGATCATAAATATGTGCATATTGGTTAATTCTTTAAACGTGTAAAGGTATGCCCTCCAATTACATAGTAACACAGGCCAACGAATGCAATTGAAATCTGCACCACACTTCTCCACCTTAAGAATAAAATCTCTAATATCACTTTGCAAAATGCACTAAAATTATCCACAAAACTTTGTGGGAACCAGGCCGTCCGCAATCACCAAACACCTGAACCCAACAAACTCCATGATCCACGGGGGTTATGGTACCACCAGTAGAGCTATGCTATATAGAACCTCCAATTAGCATTACCTCCACATAATGACCACCTCATTAATAAGACCACTTTTCATGGTCCCAAACCTTCATAAAGCTACAAAAATGAGCCTCAGTATAGAGACCACCTCTCTATTGAGACCCCCTAACACTTGTCCCAAAGGTGGTCCTAATAGAAAGGTTCTACTGTATGATTTTGAAGCCGTCGCTTGGCAGCATGCCGGAGGAGTACGTGTGCACCCTGAACGCGGCCGACCAGGCCAAGGCCAAGAAAGAACTGGGCGAGGACCCGGCCCAGAGGCAGGGCGCCGTGGACGCCCTGAGGACGTGGGTGGAGCAGCAGCCGCACCTCGCATACCCTACAGGTAGATAGCGATGAGTTATAGGGGTAGGCAGCTGCCACAGCGAGCTCCGTAGTGCCCTTCCGGACCTGGTTGTGCAGTTGGCCATCACTATGTAAACATTGGGACTCAGCTCATTTGCATATATGCACCATTGTACCTCAAAATGAACTTGTGTTTTCCATTCCTTATAGATATCATAATTTGGGGATTCCCCAGACCAATAGCTGGTTAAAAGCCGTGTATAAATGATTATGTTAAGTACACGACAAACTGATGCGACCACCTGAACTTTGGTTGGGCGGCCAACTTAGTTTATTCACTATTTCATGGTCCCTCGTTGTTGAAATGGAAAAGATGCATATTACCAAGTAAGTTGGAAAATGAAAACAAACCCTACATTTAAGGTGCATTTTCATATTCAAACACAGACGTGTTAGAAGAAAATTGGTCTCCATTTCAAAGCATGTTAACAATAGAAAAAACACCATCAGGAAAAGGGTGCTTAAAGCTACTGCTGCCGCCGCCGCCGCCGCTGCTGCTGCTGATGTTGCTGTTATGTTTGATTGTTTTTTTGCAGATAACCATTCCCTTATCCAGATGTTGAGGTATGCCAAGTTCAGCCAGCTAAGGGCGAGAGAGGTGATCGAAAGCTACTGTAAGATGAAGAGTGAGCACCCAGAGTGGTTTCATAACTGGGATCCTAATGACAAGATCGTTGATAAGTATATAAAAGATGGATTCCTCCTCCCACTGCCATTGAAAGGGAAGAAAGGAGAAAAAGTTCTTATATGGAGGGAAGGTGACTATTCTTTGGCAATGTAGATTTCAGTGGGCAAGAAAAACAAACATCAAAACGCAGCTTTTTTTCCAGTATTATAAAAGTGGAAGATAGGGTGATATAGATATGATATGATTCAATAATGTATCAAAGGATGTGGGATTTGATTTAGCGGACATAAAGGTAAAAGGGTTAAACGGAAAAAAAATCAAGGGATGTGGGAATGGGTATAGTGATATTGCTAAAAGACATGTTACTGAGAAAAGACGAAAAGACACCTCACCGTGTGTGTGTGTGGGGGGGGGGGGGCGTTGAGGCAATTTTACACCTCACAATACCCCTGATACTTTATCAACATTATCATGCCACACATGTAATTGTAGCCTCATTCTCAACTCTTTTTACAGGTGCATATACTCCGGCTGAATGGAAAGATTGCAAAAATGATTTAGTCAGATGTTTCTACATGCAGTTCGTTATGAGCCTATATGAAGAAGATGTTCAGGTTAGGCCAATGTTTCGAGCTAATTCAAGCTATTCTTATGTACACGAGCCTAGCTGTAAAAAAACTCAAGCTCGTAGTTCAACTAAATGTTGCTAGTTATATAGGTTATGATTTTATGTTGCAATTGCTTTATTAGGCTTGATTTTGTTTCCCTTGTAGTAGGTGCATTGTGTCTCAAGGCGTTCCGTTTGCATTGTGTTTTTCTAGGTCAATGGTGTTGCTTACTTCATGGACATGACTGGTATTACGATGGCTCACCACACATTCTGGACCATAGAAGACATAAAGTCAATGATGACTGCATGGCAGGTATGCACAAAGCATGAGTCAATGTATTACATTATGTCTACACGTTACATATATATAATAATAATAAACTTTATTTATATAGCGCAGTTAACTTACATAAATATATGCCTTATAGCTCAAAATATATATGTTTACATGTGTATAGTGTCACAACAGGTTGAACAACTCAAACCGTATAAGTACAAAAATACATGAGAATAAGTTGTATTCAGTATAAAAAAAATAGAAGTTTTAGTATAGATTTCTATAATCAGGATCCAGATAAGTATGCCTGTCATGTCTAAATTTGTAAAGTACGCTTTCAGAAAGTGATTCCTAACCGCTACACGGCTTTCTACCATTACAACACCAACGCTGTGTTTGAGTTGATGATGGAACTCATAAGACCTTTCCTATCAAAGAAGATGAAGGAAAGAGTGAGCTTTTTTTAAATATATATGGTCAATGTACAAGGTTTCCAGAACAAATCAAAACATGAGTGAGTGAGTGAGTGAGTGAGTGAGTGAGTGAGTGAGTGAGTGAGCGCCACTATATTTTCAGTAGTAAATATAAAATCATTGATGAGAGGATTTTTTCACCTAGTAAAACTGGGACACATTACTCAGTTCTGTTAGCAATAATAAATCAATGTCACAGTACTGGGATGCCTTATTGTGGATGTGGAAGGTGAGCTGCAATAATTCTAATTGAAAACGTCCCTGATGTCGTCTATTGCTAAGAAATGTATTAGCTTGTTCTTCATTATTTATAATTATCTGCATGGTACAAAGGTATCTTTTTATCTACAATTTCACATGGATAGCGATTATAAGACATGGGCCATTGATACACAATATGAAGCTTTTCGCAACATTGCGGGACAATTTTGTACGTACCTTTTAAAATTGTCTCATTACTCCCCTCAATCCCCCTCCCCTTACTGTGTTAATACATGTAAGTGTATACATGCATGTGAGAGGATTCCATTATGTACATGTACATGTGATGTATAGCTTAATCACAACATTCTCCCCGGGACAGTCTGGCAGAAAGAGGACGTTGTAACCCCTGCTAAAGATAGGGTTGACTGCTGCTCACGGAACAAACACTATTCCTGTTCATATTATAGATAGACTGCAAACAGATTTGGCTCAAACGTCAAAGTCATAACGTACACGTGTGGTGTACTGAAAAATCCTATGTGGTCAATGTTTTAAGGTAATGTAGCTGAGACAATTTTATCGGTTCCAGATGCACACAGTGGGCAATAACATGGAAGATGTATATAAGATCATCCCCAAGGAGAACTTACCGGTTGAATATCTACCAGACGATTATACTGGTCCCAACGCCGGAACCATACAATCACTCATAGGTATTGTATCTTCACAGTTTATAGGCTCAGTCAGTTTATTACTTCCTAGACTAACAAAATACAACACAAGTCACAAACTATCTTACTTCCGGTGACAATATTATGAACTATTAGTTAGGTACAATAGTTTGAAAGTAGATTACCATCAGTTGTAAAACAGGAGAATAAGTGTTAGAGAGCAGCGATAATTAGTATGCACGTTAACCTACAACATGTAGCATGTGACCTATTTAGCCTATTTTTTATTAGCTGAATACGACTTTGACATGTATTTGCCTGGCAATCATATCACCAGACTTAACAAATTCTTGTTTTGGGTGATTTGTAACATCTTTCAAAGCATGCAGTCGTACTGAGATAGGCATTGGAAAGAAGGCCTGGGATCACTCATTATTTCAATAAAAGTAGTTGGCATCATCCTCTAGGTCATGTCTCGATAAAGTCATGGCGTCTACCACTTCTCTTATCTAATCTTGTGCATAAACTTAGCAGTTTCGACATTGAACAACAAGATTGTATGTTTCTTTTTAGACGTTTAGCATTTCACATATTTTGAAATATTTGCCTTGTCCAAAGTCCACAATACTGTACACAATACCTGTATTACAGGTACCAATTTTCAAACCTGATCAAGCAATCACGTTTGTTTTTGTTAATTTATTCTTCATTAGTATCATGAAATAACACTAAAGTATATAAGGATAATACACATGCATAAATTTCAATTATAAAATAAATTTTTATTTAATAAAAGGGTTAAACTTTAAACTGCTTACAATGATTTTTTTATAAGCATGCTGCCCCAATCTTTAAAATGAATTCTACTTATATTTCAGCCTTGCATGGTGAAATATCTACAATTTTAAGCTTTCGATATATGTAATAATACATAAATGAACCTTTTTAGATCAGGAATTAGCCAGAATGCGGAGTCCAGAAATGGTGGCCTACTTGAAGTACATCTCAGATCCTAAGTGGGGATACGACAAAAGCAAGAAGCAAGATGATGTACCTGTGGCTTCATTTCGAAAGCTCAATATAGATTAAGAATAGTGCACACAATAATGAAATATTGAACAGACCATGGAGCATCAATGTTACTGTAGCAACTCTCTCATGTGGCTTCAAGCATAAAATATGGAATATAGCTTTTTTGTGAAAAGAATCCATTTGCTTATGATAATTTGATGAATAGGTGAAATAATGATTACTCCAAATTAAAATTGTTCGTATCAATGTTCAATATTTACATTGATTACATGAATATATTTCATATTCAAGACAATATTTGTATAAAGCATATTTTGTAATATATTCACACCTGTTGATGTCTACAGTAATTTTACATGAAAAAGATGTAAATATTTTTAATAAAAAGTTGATAGGAATATAAATTGTATCCCCCAGATTTTATCATATAAAACAACATTAAAAATGTGGATTGGAACATATACTACTTTTTGTAGTCTTGGTCACAGGTTTCTGTGTTGTCAACGCGATTGTAAACATGTTGATAAAGGCTAGTATTTTGTGTGATAAGTATTTTTACCGTGGCTATATTGGGATACGACTAGAAATGTAAAAATTTGCGTCTTATGTCACATAGACTCTATTTGAATTTTCTTTTCATATTTAAAGCAAATTGTTCGCTTTCCCCTTCTTAATGCGGTGTTTCACATATTTGCTTGGGTGTCAAAAAATTTGGTAACAAAAGTATTTAAAAAAAAATGGGGGCCTTTTTAATTTTTCAAGTTGTGGCACTACAGCAGGCCCGTAGCTATATAGGAAGCAAAATGAGATTGGTAAGGCCATTAAAAAGTTTTGGTCTATAATCATGGATTTTCTTTTTCACAATGATTGGTCAGCAATACTTAAATTATTGCATTATTTTTTTTTCCACACACAAATTATTGGTCAGGCAATCGCCTTACAGCCTTAGCCCTTCCTAAGGGCCTGACTACAGTTCAGTACACATGCACAAGGCTTTCGGCCGGCTTCACGGGCCTGTGGCCGTATAATACTTGAATATTGAATTGTGTTATTTTATCGGTATTTTATCAGTGGTTTAATATTGTTATATAAACCTACTAATAGGTATTGATATTTTTCTATTACAAGAGAAATATGTATTATAAGATTTAAATGCACCAGCAAGGGAAATAATAAATGCTTTGCTAGTTAGTGTTTATAATAATACCATAAGCAATAAAAAAAACAATATGTTTTGAATTGAAGCATTTAGCATCACTAATTTTCCTATTATACCACAATATGTGGACCCACCCTATAGAAACAATTACATCTATACTAATAATATGGGATAAATAATCAATTTTTGACATTTTAACATTTATGTATCATAATTATTATGAATAATAAAGAACAGCATATGTTTAATGAACCTTTAATCATCAATAGTTTTCCTATTATGATACATAATATGAACACCGATAGTAAAAATGTATAAAAAAATACATTAGCGTGTATATTTCAAACAATATGATTAGATACGATTATTACCTCCATAGGGCGTAACTTGTAACAATTGAAGCAATAAGACAGGAGAATCGTATTTTGATAAAGGCCTAAAATGACCTTTCTGGTTGCCTTAAAATAAAGGCACAAAATAAAGTATAAAAATATTATTATCATATATGTTTTGTCAAAGTCCAGTATTTTAAATTTTATGTTATCTAATATTCAAGACAATATTTGCACTTGAACCTTGAACTGTTCTAATGTAAAACAAAATCTCTATGTCATGTGCAGAAAACAGACATGACATACATCAGAAACATGTATGCGCCGGCAGTACATGTACATGCAATGTTCAACTTCGCTGCTCTACTTCTTCTTGAATGTTACGATCTTGCCCCCTTCACTGATCCAATACCTTCCTAGGACGGGGCTGAAATACAAAATACCATTCATTCAATTCTATTAACTGCAATTCATAGGCAGTTCCAGGTTTCCGGGAAAAGGGGGAGCTAACTTAGGGAAAAGAGGGTGCGTACTTACTGGATTTCATGAAAAAAACCATGAAAATGAAGTATTTTGTTGGGAAAAGTGGGAGTTGGGAGGCGCCTGGGCACCCCCCCCCCGCCCTGAATCTGCCTTTGCAATTAACCCATAACTTTCCACTACATGCACATAAAAGCTATGACTTGTGAACTTCAACCTGTCATATCAGTTTATTCACATACTTTCCACTACCATTAATAGTATCAAATATTACAAATTTGCTAACAGAAAAAGCATCATATGCATGGCAGTACGCGACTTTATTGTGCAATTATTACACTATGTCCCACAAGTCACCTGCACAACAATTTCCGCTCTATTCCTTTTAGTATGATACCAGTAGTATATTGCAGAAGCCTCTACGTACAGTTGTACATGTACCTGTGATCGTTGTAATTTTACAGACTACATGTGAAATCAATCACTGGATATACAATTTGCTTCTTTTAAAACATAAGAACCTGCTACATGTCCTCACCTGAACTGTAGATCCTCTATGAGTCCCTCCTGGTCCAGCTTCTTGACGTGAAGCTCCACGTCATACAGCTCGTCCTTTCCAACGTCAGGTGCGAAGTACAGGAAGCTCACGTAGCCGCCTTCACAAGAACATTTAGTTCGGTATTTGATTGAGTTAAATAAGTTATTCATATGGGGAACAGCACTGTGTCTCATAATCTTATATGTCTTTGTTGCTGTAACTGTGGTTCAAGTTTTCCAAACACGATTTGAATCAAATCGAAAATATTTTCAAAATTAAGTAAATAAGTTATTAAAATAAATGTAGAATCGTGTTTGGAAACGTTTGAAACACAGTAACAGCATCAAAGAGTATGACTATTTGATTGAATGCGAGGGACAAGGAGTTACTGTAAGGATGAAATATTCAAATGGCTCATTTTTTTTTTACTTTTTCAGAGGTTGCATGTGATGTTGCGACATGAGCTCACGTTAACGTTGTATTCATGTTGTATTCAATTATCCTACCATAATTACATTATTGCATTGAATACGTGTGTATGATTATAAACATTCATTCTACCTAGAATGTTAATATATTCAAATGTTCGTGAAATATTTTCATTTTTTTCCATTTCATATTATATTTCATGTATATCTGTGATATCTTTCAAACATGGAACGCAAGCACATACTGATTTGTATACCTATATTATTTTCATTATTATGCAGGCTTTAATACCAATATAATGGGAGGTGGATAGTGCATTAACTTGTTTATATGTATCAAAGTATTACAAGAATATATGTGTACCTGGTTTGACAATTCGGACGAATTCTCTGAAAGCTGTTCCCGGGACGTGGCCAAGATGACCAGCTCCGCATTGATGGACCACGTCGTAGGTGTCTGAAAGTGAAATATTGGGTAGTATCATATATGATCTACATTTTCAGTTTCCTTGACATCTAAAATGTAAGCTTACATACTGATGTTAGTAGTATCTCTATAATAAAAAGAACGATAAAGGAAAGTATACTTTATAGAGGCCATTTTGCAAAATGGCAACCATCTTTGATTTAGGGGGTGTTCTAAGTTAAAGTTGGGTCTTTGGATTAATCTAATGATTGACGTTCAGGTACTTGTGTGTGAAGGAGAATGCTTGTATATGTACTATGAAATGAGGTTTCGCAGACCCTACTTCCTCAACAAAATAATAGGATTTCAACTATTATATAATGATGAATGAATTGTGAAGTAAGAAAATAATTTGAAAAATTACACAGCAACAACATAACATAAACAACAACAAAAACCGCAGCAGCAGCAGCAGCAGCAGCAGCAGCAGCAGCAGCAGCAGCAGCAGCAGCAGCAGCAGCAGCAGCAACAACAACAACAACAACAACAACAACAACAACAACAACAACAACAAACCAACAAACAACAAAAGAAACGTGTGAACGTAAGTTAAAAGTGTAAACAGTAGTTGTAAATATGAAATAACACGTTTTTCTCACTGTCAGGGATCGGCGTTGGTTTCTCGCCCAGGTAGGCGCAGATGTACTGCCCGTACACGCCTTTCTTCTTGGCCTCCTCCAGCATGTTCTGGCTTCCGTCTAAAGCATCTAGTTTCTTGAAGCCAACCTTTTGCAGCTGAAAGCATGAAGCACGAGTCCGTAATGGTTTGTGTGTTAATGTTATTTTTCCCTAAGAAAGTTCACGTCAGTTGCAGTTATATCAGTCTGTTAATTATGCTGGGAAATACGATTATCAATCACTATATATGCTTTACAATGGCATTTTAACGTAATACTTGTTGAATTTGTATATTCATTACATCCATAATTAATACATGACAAATTTAAAGGACTGTCCTGATTGTCGGGACTGTACCGATATTGTTATCACTCCTCGATCAGCTGGTGTATGTCATAGGCCGCCTATTTATGGAGCGGTTGTGACACTCAGAAACAGGACCCACTTTTTAAAAAACTTCCTTTCTTATCGCTTGAAATATGATTTTAGCCGTGTTGTTTACAATGTGCAAGCTAGAAAAAGGTTTTAAGTTCGAGTTCTTGAACTAGAACCTTTTTTGTGCGATTTTATTGGTGTTTTATGGTTTTGTTGTAATGTTTTTCTTTTCTTTTTTTTCTTCTTTTGTATTGCCACACGTATGATATGAGCTGACACCACATGCACCATACACGTGCTATCATTTGTAAACCTCGCAAATTAAAATCATTTTGGTTTACAGATATTCATGTAACACATGTTTCGCATACTTTTATAGATTTTTTAAAAACTTTGTTTCTTGTACTTGGACATTTTGGGCCCTAGATTTTTTACATCTAAACCTGGGTGCATGAATGTTGGCACACAGCCAGATTTCATTTGCGCTCGTGTAAGCACTCTGCTGAACTCTGTCACCTTCATGTTATGTCTCTATTGCCTAGGGGGCACACTTACAAGTCAGAGATCAAGTTATGACCTCTGATACTCAGAGTGTCAGGCAGCTGATTATTTTAAACAGTGTGTGTGTGGTCTTTGACTGTCCCCCCCCCCCCTTTTTCTAGTTCAAGTTCTTGAACTAACTTCTAGTTCGAGTTCTTGAACAGACTTCTAGTTCTTGAACTAGAACATTTTTTGTGCGATTTTGTTGGTGTTTTTTTATGATTTTGTTGTAATGTTTTTCTTTTCTTTTTTTCTTCTTCTTTTGCATTGCCACACATATGATATGAGCCGACACCACATGCACCGTCCATGTGCTATCATTTGTAATCCTCGCAAATTAAAATCATTGTTGGTTTACAGATGTTCATGTTACAGATGTTTTCGCACACGTTTATAGATTTTTAAACTTTGTTTCTTGTCAGTGCACATTTTTGTAGTTCCCCCACGTTCACCTCATCTTCCGACATGCCAACTTGCCTTTAAACTTCCACCCAACCGCCTTCAAATCTAAAATTGTGTTACTATCAATTATATATGGACGCATTTCCATGATTTGTAAGCGCCAGGCTACAGTGGAACTCCAGACTTGTCACTAATAACATTTCTTCACCACGTTGACCGTGTTTCAGATAGAGTGTGAGCGTGCGAGACACATTCAGGGCTTGTGGCGTGGACTCGCTTTCCCCAGACTTATTTTAAGGTGACACCTATAATGTGCAAATGCATAATGAATGCTAACTTGTTTCAGCACTAGTTTGGGAGTCCTGTCTATACACATTAAACTATGCTATTATCTAGAATCAATTAGCTCTTTAATACTGACCAATCTGTCCTATAGCTACCTACTTTGTAATTGGACAAAACCAGCATTGAAGCAGGCAAGCAGCCGTGTCTCTGACACGTAACCCTTAAAATCCTGGATCTACCATCTCTGGTTTGACCTTGACCTCACCTCGACCCCCGTGAGTCCCGTCCCTGCGCACACGTCGAGGACCTTGACATTTTCTCTGTTGCTAGGAAACAGCTCCGCCATCTTGGCAGCGCTCTGCTGAGGCCCGTGGTAGTCAGAGTGGGTCATGTTCTGAAATGGAGTATGCAGTGTTTGCTATAGTACTCAGTTTTCATCTATTCAAACTAAACACAACAGCCTGATAGGCACCCACATACAGATTTGAAGTTGGGGTACGTATAGTGACGGGTCGTGCATCACCCTTTCACTATACAGTTCACATTTGTTTCTCATGTTCCAATATTACTCATATTCTCATTTTTGCAACGTGCTTTCTTTCCATGCTATATGAAACTAATGTAGAAAAATATTTTTAATTCTTATTTTCAGAGGGATTTTCCCTCTATGTATAATGTATTGTTATGACCAGGGCTCTGTAGGGCTGAAAGGCTTTAAAAATAAAAAATAAAAATAGTTTGAACATTTTTCTACATTATATAGCATAGAAAGAAACTAAAGTACAATAATGAGACCATATGACTCAATGAAATTACTAATACTCATATTGTTTAAGAAAGTAACACAGCAGAAGTGGAAACAAAAAAGTCAAAGAAAATAAAACCATATACTGTATACCAAATCATCAGACTTTTATAATCTATATGTCAAGTTTCACATTTTAAACACTGCACAGTGTGATATTTTACTATGCATTGCACTTATGCGCAAAAACTTCTTCAATACAAAGCAAGTAAAATGATGCTTTATGGTGCATTTTCTTTGAAAGCATGTATTCTTTACGTACAACAGGTTTACATTTCCCAGAATACGTGCAAATTTACATGTATGGTTGGCGGAAGCTTACAGCCTGTGCAATAAATGGCGACTGTAACCCACAAAAAGATGTTTGTAAACAAAAAGATGTTTGTAAACCCTAAAAATATCAAAACCCCATTATTCACACGCAGCCGTGCAGTAGCCACTAGCTGAACCTTAAGATGCATATCGGACCAGAAAACTTTGGCCGGTGATGTTTTGTTTATACAAAAATTTCGCTGCAATTTTGTGTTTCTTTAACACCCAAATCAACCGATTTTCCCACCAATTTGTTTTTGAGGAAAAGTCGCCTGCGGATGGTATTATTGCACTCGTGTCAGTGAATAACGATTGCGATCAAAATCAGATTGTTTATTATCTAAAATCCAGTAGACTTGGTTCACAGCACTTGGTCTCATGAAAGTTTTGGTATATGTTCTTTTTGGCTGTGCAATAATCAAGAAAGAGATTTTTTTAAATCAATATTATTTAAAGGTTTTCAAGTTCTACAAGGCTCCTCATCAAATAAAAAAATCTCTTTCTTGATTATAGCACAGCCAAAAAGAACATACAAAACGATCATATGATATTGTTTATTGAAACGGATCGCTGTCGTCTGCTTTCATCATGTTCATGCATTGGAAGATTGTACTCTTCATGTTTTAGCTTATTTTTTTCCCTGCAGCGTACTCCCGTCCGACATGCCAATCAAACAGGTTATTCAATATTGTTGAGACTCAAAACGATATCTTGTTTTTTTTATATCAATTTTTGCCAATTTAATGAACTAACTGAAGGACGCCTATCAGCGTAAGGGAGTTTTCATGGCAGTGAATGAACTAAGAATAAAGGAAGTCTCGCTAATGGGATGGTTTCTCACTGTGATATTAGTTCACGGGAGTATCTATCAATAGAAAATGTGGACGACAAAAAGGGTAAACTACCCTATACATATTGAAAATATTTAGAAATATATTTTCAGTGTATAAACTGTTAAGGCTTGAAGACTAACGTTTATAGACAACATGATTTTACCACGCTTTGATTGTGATGGCAAATAATCTAATTGGTGGGTGTTCACTTTCATCAATTCATTTATAAATGTATCCTATGTCTATGAATGTAAGAATTGTGCACAATAGTTATTTGTTGGTTCACATAAACGCGTCATTTTACATATATGCGTTTACATAATATGCGTTTAGAGAAAGCGCTTTAGTTATGAGCATTTGTGAAGGACCATGTAATCACGACGCTGACAATTTCTAACTAAAAGTCAACTGTATAAAGTACGGTGCAAATAAAAATTAAAACAATTTTTATTAAACAAAAAAGTATACTATGCATGAGCATTTCAAAGCTTTGTGTCTCTAGTAACTGCACTGATCTTTCCCAATCTTAATTCTATTTCTTAATAGTGTGGCATTTCATTCTAGTATTTTTCCCGAGCATTCTAATTCCTTCATCCCAAATTTGTAAAGATCAAGACGCAAATTTAAATAAGAACCAAACGTTTAGGCAAATGCTCAAAATATATAATCCATGCGCAAATTCTTGATTCTTAACACTCTGAATGGGAAACTGGCCTCTTTATAATTATTATCAATCTAGCATGGTTTTGTTTGCAATATATTAATTTAATCGTGAAATACATTTGATTTAAATTTCCCACTGTCTTAAAGGTTATGGTATTAGTACTTTTGGCGTACCATTAAAATACTCCTGCCTTATTTTTTCAACAATTTTAAACCTATCTACCCCACATCATCATACATAATGTTTCTTGTTATCTGGGGTATATATTGAGTAATCTTTGACACGTTAATTTGGGACAATTAATTCCATAGTGCTGGGTGTTACTTCTATCATTATTTAAAGTATGCTATAATTACAAATGTAACGCTCGCCAAAAAGCATACTATCTTTACCGGGTGTAAACCTTTCAGGACGAGTAAGTAGCAACAGTGACCAGTACCTGTTCATAGTGAGGCGCCCACTGCTGGTACAAGGCGATCATGTCCTCGTGTTTGGCAGCCACGTCGTACATCTCTTTCACGAGCTGGTCGAAGTCTTCTTTCGTGCAATTGGGCTTCACATGGAACTTCCTGGGAGCAGCCATAGTGGTGGTTGTGGTGGTGGATGTGAAACAGGCGATTGACGCAACTACGTAAGAGTGTCGACGTTACGGCTCGCAGACACTGGCGGCTCTCGGGGCACGCCCGCGTCTTTTATACGGAGCGTGGACCGGCGCAGCCGACATCACGTGGTCGCTGCTTCATATTCACAGTCTACATTCATTTGTAGGCCAATGTCGGGCGTTTCACGCCTTCGTACAAGGTGCGTGGGGTTCATTGATAAACAAATAGGAACACGCTACATTTTCGTTTTTTGTTAAGATGATGACGATGATGGATTCACTCGTGGCTGTCGAATGGCTAGTCTCCTGAACCTATTACAGTAGAACCTCCAATTAAGACCACCTCTCTATTGAGACCACCTCTTTAATAAGACCACTTTTCACGGTCCCAAACCTTAATAAAGCTATGAAAATGAACCTCTGTATAGAGACCACTTCTCTATTGAGACCATCTAACACTGGTCCCCAAACGTGGTCCTAATGGAAAGGTTCTACTGTAGTCAGGGATGATTTTCTAAAAAGGCATCTATAAAAGGTGCAATTTCTTGGTAGTGTCTGTGTCTGTGATTGATGCGCAGGTTTGGCAGTCGAAAACTGCTAGCAGGAATAAATGATATTTATTCATGCTGCTTTCAGTTGAAGTTGTAGTTATAGTTGAAGTGTTAATACGATAATTTTAATTGGATATTGAGTATACCGGGTGTATTACCAATGCAAGCAATAAATGTCCAATCAACAGGATTTTTATATGCACATGACAACCTTCATAGAATTCATGGAGCTGCGCTACCATTGATGAGCCCACGCCCTCAACGTCTCTCCAAATCTGATCTACCGATATGTACATGTGTACATGGCCACAGTGTAGTTGACAATGGACACTACGTATTCAACTAATCCTGAATAAAATCACATATTTAACGCCGAAAAAGTCGGAGGTCAATGTCAGAAAACACAAATAACCACTTCATGTTCTTATCGTTGATGAGCAGCACTCAATAATTCCAACCACAGTATTTGAATTTAGTGTTCTTGAGCTCTCAGTAGCATTCGGCAGCTACATTCGGAGGCTGTGTGACGTCATCCCGCCCTAGTATTCGTGAAAGTAGGTCACAAATACCAACCAATCACAAGCCGCACTGGCGAAATGTTCAGGGCCAGGGGCAATGCACCCTCTACGCGAGGTCGACCTTGTTTTTAGTGTGTTCTTTTGTGTTATTTTGTGTGTGTGTGTTTTTTTGTATGATTGTATTCGATAATTTATTCTGATAGAGTGCGGAGAGGGCGTTTCAATTACATTACATTATTACCAGCAGGAAATCTTATGACTTTGTACATGAAGCATAGGAAATACATTTCAATTATTACGTTACATTATTAGGCTATCATCAAGAAATCTATAACTTCATAATTATTGTGACATTTTGATTGCATATAAATGTATTGGTAAGATATGACACTCGGTCTTGAAAGACTATTTTGGGTAAAATTCAAACTGTAATTCTGCTGACATTATTCCTCAAGCTTGGTGTACGCGTTGACCTAGGCCACGGTCACTCCCCTCTGACCGAATATTAACCCTGGCCACACCTCGTCATCTAAGGCCATCTGGCCGCTGACCTCGACCCACCGCCGCCTATCTCAGCCATGGGTGCACCGGTTCAACCCCAGGTCACGGCCACATCTTGACCACAAGGCGCCGCCTCTTATCTCACCTTGCTGCCGCAGCGCCGCCTTTTTGTCCTAGTTTAATCAGCTCCAAGGAGGATCCAGGCCGCCTGGATCCCCCCAAGGTCACCCACTTCCCGCTCGCGCGAGACCATCTTCCTACGTGCTTCTGTGGCCGAGTTATTAGGGAGTTGGATTCGTGACCAGAAGGTCGTGCGTTCGATTCTCGGTAGGGTCTGGTGGTGGATGTTGAGCAAACTCATCCCTAAAGGAGTTGCGCACTGCTCCGTGGCACCTACACGTGTACAGGTCATTAGGATGACAGAGTGAGTGAGTGATTGTGTGAGTGATTAGCATTGTTCGCTGAATAATGCTGCTGATGCAAGCATATCACGAGAAATGATAAAATGGTGATCAATAAGTGGGCCAATGACCTGGTGTAAATTGTAAAGTTGTGAGAGCAAAACTTGGATCAGGACTATAAACCACCACATTTATATTTACTGCAATAAATGATATAACTTTGTTAGTTCGATGCCATAGGGCATCTCACAAATTACATACTCGTGTGATATAAATAATATCAGTCGTAACTAGGGCCTAGTATTAAAAAGGTGCTGCCTAACCCGCATGTGTGTTTTCACTCTTCATGTAAAACTCCAAAAAACCTACCCAACCATCATTACAAATGTACACCAGGCCCGGGAATAATGATGATGAAAATGGTAACGAAGACGGTGATATTGATGATAAAGATGCAGATACATAGGCCTACGGTAGATACATAAAGGCAATGTGGTTGACAACGCTGTGAAACTGACAGTCGGACAGAAACTCAAGCCTGCGAAGGGATCATCATGCCACTAGAAAACCAAGCCTCCGTGTCTGGGGTCCGCATTTACACGAAAAGGCGTTGAACTCCCACTCTGTCACATCAAGGTCGTGTACACACGTATGGCCGTGGCGTCTATCATCGCTTCCATGGCCAGCGCTGCCTGATAAGCAAGTGTCTGGAATTTGACACTTGTAAACAGAGCAGTGTACCCGTTATCGACAAGAGCGGGAGTCATAACAATTGTACTTTGTTTGATTTTATTGGGGTCTTGGAAGTATCTATTACAGTAGACACCTCCAATAAAGGCCACCTCTCTTACGAGACCACTTCTATGATACGACCATTTCTTGCAGTCCCAAGATTTTAGAAAGAGATGAGACCAGTTGGAAACTCCTTAATAAGACCAGCTCTCAATTGAGACCACTTGAGGACAGTGCCACTGTTGTCTTAACACAGAGGTTCTACTGTATTTGGTGTTATGTGAGAAGTCTTCTGCCGTCGTTCTCATTGGTCTTTCAGTCTATTAGATATTTAAAGTAGCTACATTTACTGCTGGAGTTTATCGTGGGAACAGCCAAACTTAAAATCGTCCATTATCCAACATGATGATTATCATTTTTTTCATGGATTTTGTTAATCCGTGAACTCGTTATCTACAATAGCAGAAGCCATAACAGTTGTACTTGGTTGTATTTTATTGGGGGTCTTAGAAGTATCCATTACAGTAAACACCTCCAACAAAGACCACCTCTCTAACGAGACCACTTCTGGAATTTTTGCCGTTCCAAGCCTTCATAAAGACACACAATGGAACCTCCATAAAAAGACCACCTCTCAATTGAGACCACTTGAAGCTAGTGCCAATGTGGTCTTAATAGAGAGATTCTACTGTATTTGTTGCTACGTGAGAAGTCCTGTGCCATCGTCTTTCAATCTTAGTAGCTAATCTACTGCTGGAGTTTAGTATCCAATTAACAGTCAACATTATAATCATCCATTATCCAACATTATGAATATAATTTTTTTTATTAATTGATTTTGTTATTTACTCATGTATGAACAGGGTGTGGACTTTTACAGTTAACATGCTGATTGTGTTGTATGAATCTGCTCATTTGTAAAACTATTTATGAAAGACACAACATGAACAGTAAAAGTTTACAACTCTTAAAAGTTTACTTTTTGTTGCCGGCACTCTTATTATATTGAATTAAAACAGTGAAGTATGAATTATGAATCCATAAGATGGGTTGTGATCCAAGATTAAATAAGTCTCCTTGCTCCGTCCTTTCCAGAATATAAACAGACGTATAAATAGTAAGTTACATGCATGCAGTGGGAAATAATAAATGTTGTAAAGTAAAAACAGCTGACTGCTATCATCAGTTTTTAAGTGTAAGGTGGGTCACTATGCAAGAAACAGCTTCATTACATTGTGAGTTCGCATCGGTGCCTGCCATTTCTTTCAAACCTGATACATTTCTCTGAATGCTTTTTGTAACAGCCATGCCGGCCTAGATTCAAATTTAGAAATTTCTTCGCCATAAATTGGTAAAAGGGCTGTCACACGTATAAACCTGTAATCAATCTGGTTATCAGCACAGAAGTTTTACAATGGGCACTGTTTATAGTAGTACAATGTAGCTGGATAAAAATAATTGATTAATTGCTAGCAAAGATAAAATTCACTTGCAGAATCTTCATCTAATATTCCAACTAACATAAACATTTTGGTGTATTGTATGTGTATTGTATGTGTTATATACCAAATATTAAGTAATAAATATTTTGGTTATACAAAATGTAATAAATATTTTGGTTATACAAAATGAGTCTGAAAATAACCCTAATGGCAACACCACCCTTTGAATATTTGAATATTTTTCCAAGACACAAAGTGAAAAAAAATGATATCCTTATTGCAACTTATATCAGTACATTAAGGAAAACTTATTTTCAACAACAATAAACTAGTTTACTTTAATATATATACAGAAAAGCGTGGGACAATGTTTTGTAAACATTCAGATTCTGTTGTGTCTTTTTTTGTGAGCATTTTTCATCAAGCCGTTCAGTTTGTATTGATTCTACGCTCACTTTGTATTGAAGAAACAATTTCCAGAAACAGAGTGCAAAGAAGTCTTTACAAATCATATCTAAATACAAATGTAGAACAAATGTGGCATCAAGTTTTTATGTGCCAATGACCTACCCTTGTTTAAGTCTAGACGTTGACAGATCCCGAACACTTCATGTTTATGTGCTATGTCTGCTGAATAAAAGACAATGTAATCACTCTTATTAACAGTAAACCATCCAATATGAAAGGTCGGTTTGCCCGTGGGGTAAAGTGCATGGAGGTTATGAATTAACGATATAACCTCTACATAATGAAGGTCAGAATATGGTTTCAGTAGAGAGATGGTCTCTTTTTGGAGGTTTAAAGTGCTCTCCGATACGGTTTGGGACTCGAAAAAAAAATCTTATTCATGAGGTGGTCTATGTATTGAGGTGGCATCCATGGGAAGCTACGCTGTATGCAGTTTAAAAATAAAAAGGTGGCTTAAACTTTCGTACAGCCTGCATGTAAGCGTGTTGAATGTCACGTATATAGGCCATTCTATCATTCCGTGCAAAAATCTCCGCCAATAACCCACGCTGATTGGTCAATCAGCGTGCTCAATTTTGCGATGGAAAACACGCTCCAGAGCGCGCGGACGGCGCTAGTCTAAACTCCTCACATTATCAATACAGCCGCTGACGTCGCAAGGCGTGTTCCGTGTAGCGGAGAGCAGAAGTTTAGACTAACGCCGTAGTAGTGGTCTCCGCGCGCTCAAAACAAACAAAATTGACTTGCAATGAGAATGTTATAATATGATTTATTTTAAAATAAAATGGATTTTAGTCATGATAGAATGGTGATTGACCACTCGATTGTCGTGTCAATCGTGAAATTGAGCATGCTGACGTCTGATTTACCCTCACTTCGTTCGGGTAATAATAAAAAGCATGCTCAATTTCACAATTGACACTCCAATCTCGTGGTCAATTCCTTCTATAGCTTCAATTTCTAACATTTTTAAGTCAATTTTGGCGTGTTTTGTCAGGTTGTGAATGTACCTTTCTGTACTAAAGCCCATTGTTTTGGTTTTCTGGGAACCTCTTCAGTTGAAATGGCATAATAAAAACAGATACAAGCAACACCATTATACGTTGTACACATAAATGCGATCCTTCCACATTCAAAAGTCTCACCAGTATTATTTTCACACGATAGTGTTCGTTTTAGGGATGATATACATTTTGTCACGCTCCGCAAAAGTGGAACAGTGTTCCACTTAGGGGGGGGGGGGTCGGTCAAGTTTTGGATGTTCCACTTTTTGTGGGTCTAATATTTTATTTCGCGCGCTAAAACTTTTCATATCAGAATGCCACATGCCACTATTTATTATTTAAATGTGGCACTAAAAAAGATGCACAGACACAGCAGATTTCACACATAAATTAATATTATGATTTCCTGATATATAATGAATATCATTTTATGCCATATGTGAGTAATATTTGATTAGATATCACGACACATTGTGTAGATATTCTCAAATATGTCACACATCTGATGTTTCCACTTTTGGGGGAGGGGGGGGGGGTCAAAAAAGAGAACACTGTTCCACTTTTGCGGAGCGTGACAAAATGTATATCATCCCTTACTCCTATCAACATACACTCGGTTTTACATGTAGTTCAATGTCCCTTACATAAAAACATGCAACAATCTGGAGCATATACATGTAAAACAATACTCGTATGAAGTTTCCATATCCTAAAATGAGGATTCCAGCGATATTGGGACAAATATTTCATGCTGACTCGTGTGCGACAAGCTTTTTAAATAAAATAAGTAGTGCATCACATGGTTAAGCCTACTACTTATGATGAGTTGTTTAAAATAATTACATAAATATAAAAGTTATTTCAAAGATTGAATCTGTTGATATCTGATACTCAGACTTGTGGTGGTGGATTACGATATTGCATTTTAGTAGGTCGACTGGACAACACCATCAAAAACTCCAATGTTCACACAAACTATTTCACAACAAAGTTTCATTGCATGCAATCATTTATAATGAATGGAATAGATTCATTGGGTTTCTTTTGTGCTATGACAACATTGATCATTGATAAATCCCAACATTATTTTACCTTGGCAAATATTTTCGACATTGTCTGTCAGACACAGTCTTTTTCAAGCACAGGATGACAGGATGTGACGTCAGAAAGTAGGTCCGTGTGGGAAGTCAGTTCATGAGGTATAACGCATGAAGGCGTCAAGTCAGAAGGATACATGGATAAAAGGAAGAAAACTAGTGATGTTAATCGAGCAAAATCCAGAGATATGGTAGTCATCCAGTATATCAAAGGACTATCAGAGAGGATGGCTAGAACACTCAGAGACATTAGTACTGCCTTTAAACCATACAAGACCCTGAGAAACATTTTGGTCCACCCAAAGAACAAAATCAAGCCAAAAGAGACATGTGGCTGTGTGTACAAGATTGGGTGCAGAAACTGTGACAGTTTGTGTACATTGGCGAAACAGGGAGGAAATTAGGTACTCGTGTGACAGAACACCAAAAGGATGTCGAAGAACATGCCAACAGTGGAGTACGCACCAGAGCCACCCATTTGTCATCTGCAAGTGACTTGCACAAATCCGCCATCACAGATCACATGGCCAGTTTGAACCGTATCCCTGACTGGGACAACACGAAGCCCATCAGTCGTGAGTCTAACACTAGAGACAGACGGATCCGGGAAGCGATCGCTATAAGGAAAACTCACAAGACAATGAACCGAGATGAAGGTGTATACACCTTATCACACGCATATGACACCCTACTGAAGCCATGGGCTGCTTGCAGGGACAGCCCCCACCCCACCCCTCCGCGCCCCCTGACACTGACCTACTTCCTGACGTCACATCCTCTCATCCTGTGTGACGTCAGCTTGAAGAAGACTGTCTGACAGACAAGGTCGAAAATATTTGCAAAGGTAAAAAAATGTTGGGGTTTATTAAAGATCAATGTTGTCATAATCATTTATAATGCCTTCCCATAATAAAAAACGTTCTCTCGTATTGTCAACATATGAACACTGCAATTAATAAATGCTGCTTGGACTCAACATGCAATTGCTGAACAGTGATGAGGTTTTCTTTATAAATTCTTCTTCGTATTTGTGAAAATTTATTTTATATATTAATTTACCTAATAGGTCTAGTATTATCAAACGAATACATATTAATACTTGTCACCTTTCGCTGACCTTTTTGACATAGTATATTATTTGCTTTAACAATGACATTATGTAAAGTAGAATTTTTAAACGATAATCCATCAACACTTTCACTAAAATAACCTTGGTCAAATAGTAATATTGAAAAATTAAAATGTGAATTAATTTGTTTATGTGACTGCTGTTTTCTTCATTTTAATTTTATATATAATATTTGGTTGTATAGCTATAAGAAAGCATTTAAGATTCTTAAAATAAGTGTTCTTTGATTGTCATTTTAAAATACATAGGCACAATATCACATCTGTAAAATTAGTCCTATGTAATTGCCTTTTCTCCAAAATTTTGTAAGCATCCACAAAATCTGAAATTTACACAGTTTTGAGCTATCACTACTAATGGCAGATCTACAGGCATGTCCAGAAATTATCGCTTTCACTAAATTGTATTCTTTGTTTGCACTAAATTGTATATAATTATATATAATATAATTTCTTATATAATGTATAAAATATAAACTATACAATCATGTAATATAATATAAATTATATATAATTATATATAACATAATTTCTTACATAATGTATAAAATATAAAATATACAATTATGTAATGTAATACGTATAAACATATACAATGCTATTGCTGCAACTACTGTGCATGCAATTCTCTTATGCATTTTACAATGACGTACTTGTATAAGCCTAATAGGGTTGTGTATTTTTTATGGTAATTATGACCTGCCCTTTCTCTTGTTCGTTACATATGTCATGTTAATGAACAAATTAATCAATAAAATCAATAAAAAAATAAATAAATCGAATCAAAGCAAAAACTACCATACTTGATATAATCAAAGATATTATAGAACTATAATATCTTTGATATAATCTATCCTTTTAGTTGTATTTTAGCTTCAGTAAAATGTGCTGATACTTTCATAGAATAATACACTTCTTTGACTTTTTAGCACGCTTATTTGTCATTTTGACCAGTTCCTCTTTGACCTCTTCTTTGAACACCTCTAAAGTCTCCTTGACCATGTTGACTTCATCTTCCAATCTTTTGGACCGGATATCAGCCTTCTGTATATCAAACACAAGAATGTTAGTTGGGTATTAAAACATTTAATTTAAAAACACATTAGAAAACAATATTAACACAAACATTTTCTTTGTGGCTCCAAAATTTACTGTTTAATGTTAAACACAGTTTTTATTACGTTTCCAGTAAAATTCCCTACTAGGCTGCAAAGTCGCTTGCCTTGATTCATAATCAGGTTCAACTTCGGACTTCATTTGCGGACCTCCATAGATTCTAAACCACATGTCTTCTTTACCAATCACTTTAATGTTCTTGTCTGCAAGCAAGTGTCCAGCGGTATGCATGTGAGTCCGGATTTCTGAGGCATAGCAGTTCTTGACCATGTGTTCTGAAAGTCTCTCTCCTACGTTCCAGCCCATCTCGCGGACGTTATTCTTCGTGGGAGTTTATAGAAAGAAATCTTGTATACTACACCACATATTTTTAAGGACCTGAGCAGTCCTAAAGGTGCTGAAGGGTTTATGGTACGTGGGGACCACAGTCAAAACCACATGGTTCCTGATGACTGTGTGCAACGCTACAGACACCCTTCATCTAAAGGGTAATAGCAACATCTTTTCACTAGTGGAGCTTACTGAGTACTTAGAGGTTCTCTTATTAGGTACCATGGTTCACGGAGAGAACTTGTTTGACATGGTCCACATCTGCTTGCGTGTCCGATTAAACTGTCACTAGACTCTCAACTCTTCTCAGAAGAGTGCGGACAACTGAAAGTTTGTCATATAAGAGGTGGTTACTTTCCCATTTCAAGTATTGATCTGAGCGTGAGCTGGCTTCCTGTATACTGTGATTTTGAGATTCCTATCGTCCAAGAAGGCATGGTTTTGGTTCTGTTCTACTTCAATAGTGAAGTGGACATCCTTTTTTATCGAATTCGGGAAGGTTGTAAATGTGGTTATGAGGTTCACGAATGGTGCAGTGAAGGTGCAATCCACATAACAGAACCAGACCGATGGCGTTACAGGAACATTATTACTGGCTGTTCCTTGGAATTCTTCCTTTGTGAGATCTTCCACGGCTGGTGGGACCAATCGGGACTCCCTGAATCTGGCGGTAAAATACACCATTTGACACAACATACATGTAGGTAGTCTCAAGCCAGAGTCTTAGAATACTAATCAGCTTGTCTACACTCGGGATCTACATTTAGCTCACATCAGTTCTTCAAAGTGTTATTTTCTATCATTGAACATGCGGAATAAAATTTAAAAGCTGTCCTAGCCCCCCCCCCCCACTTTCTTTTCCACCAAAATACTCCATTTTCATAGGGTTTTTTACACGTCTGCCATCCATTGAGCTTATGAAATCCATTAAGTGCGACCCCCGCCCCCTTTAAAAAAACATGGATCTGCCATTGAAATGTTCTCAGAAACGTAGCAGAAACTGCTTCAAAAGCAAGTTTCTCGCTGCAAATAATATGTTTGTATTTGCACATTATGAATCCAGAAACTATCAAACTATTTCTGAAAGATATCTATATATTTGTGACATAATCCTTTTAACTAGCTAGGCCTACACCTAGATATTTGGGTTTCTTTGTCCATATATTTTATGATGTGAATACTTAAGTGTTACGCAAATCTGTTTTGAAGAATCATTATATGCTTTGTAGCTGCAAATAAATGTGGGAAATTACCAACATTTTATATAATAAGTACACCTGGTACATCGCTGAAATATCATTTAATAAAATATAATGATCGTGATGATGACCAATGTATGTACATGTAGTACATAAGTATGTTATCACATAGGCATGTTTTCACCATGGGCCCTAGCATCATGGGAGGGTGTAGTGGTATGTACGATTTAAAAACACTATACCATGCATATTACTACTACTAATAGGCACATCGACCATGGTAGCCGGGGCATCCGTTTAAAGCTTGATTTATGCTCTAATATATATTTTATCACTTAATATTATTTAAATAAGCTGACACAGTCCTATGCAATTATTAATTAGATATTTTCACCTATATTTCATAGCTTCATTCTGTAGTAACTTAATCAGGATGTTGTGTTTGATCGGTTAGATTATGATTAGAATTGAGTGGCCACTAAAGTTTGCATCATCATTAAGACTTTTTCAGACTTTGTGTAAAGGTGACTAAAATAGGGCCCGTATATCATCTGCTAATATGCTACTTGCATTGTTTGGTATACCATATCACAGTAATGAAGCCAATCAAATCAAAGCAAATGAAAAATTATCCACGGTGCGCCCAATCTTAATCTAGCCAATCAAAAACAACTACTTGATTAACTTCCTGGAGAATGAAGTTATAGAATATTGGTCGAACTATTTAAATTGTAATTGCATAGCATTGTCTCACCTTATTTCAATAATTTAAGTAAAGTACGTAGGCCTTCTAGTGCATGAATCAAACCTAAAACGGATACCCTGGCTCCCAGGTCTCTGTACCATTTAGATACCCTTGTATCCATCAGTAACTAACGTGCATGGTACAGTGTTCGTAACTCATATATTACCACACACACCCTCCCATGATGCTGGAGACCCAGGTTTTCACTGTACCCAAACTTTGTTGCTTTCAACACAAATGATAAATTCTATCATTTGGAACCGTCCGATTCGGAGGGAGAGGAGATGTAAAAGAAAAAAGCTGCACATGCTGATAGTACACATGTACATTGTTCTCAGTAAGCCTACCTCCTTAGTATTTGCTATGATGTCTGGTATCGTGAGTTTCTGTATACTTCCGTTTAATCGGTTGTAAACACACGTTTCATTTTGATCATCTTGAAAGTAGAATGGAGATTGTGTACCCTCATAATTGTAAACTTTGATCTCTAACACGTAAGCGTTATCTGAAAATGAAGAATGAATAGCTGAAATACCAACTAGATCAAAAGTGCTCAAAGAACACTGGGTCGGTAGAACAATGTTGACTCATGGGCAATAAACATGTTTACATTGAAGCATGAACAAGTCTTACATATTATTTCATGTGTGATTTACGCTATATTCATACTAATTCGTCAAATTTTCACAAAGTTAAATGGGATATCAATGTTCAGGCGTTTAGATAAGTTAGCAATTATATTAGGCATCGACCATTTGATCCCAGGGGGGTTGGGGAGGGGCAACAAAAATATTGAAAAAAATAACGCAAGGCTGAAAATTGGTGAAAAAATATAAAGGTTTCATTTGGCCAGAAAAAAAAATAATTGTCAAGTCACACTTACAGTCACACCTTTGCAATATTAAAAAAATAATTGAGGTTCAGTAATCTAAGAAAAAAAGAATTAGATGTCAAATTTCATAAAAAAATTGAAGCTATGGTGAAAATAGCCCCCCCCCCCCCACTATGAGATCAAATGGTCGATGCCTTACCATACCTTTGTACTACATGTAAAAAGCAATTATTCAGGGATCCCGTCAAGGCTTACCTAAGGAACATACCGTAAGTCACTCCATGCACTTGATGGAAGAAGACATCATAAGATCCTGGCATGTGTGGGTTGATTTTTTTAAATGCATGATCAATGTAATTTCGTCTGATTTCATCCCGTTTCGTATGGTCACAATGGATTCCCTCGACTGTCGCTGAAACAAATTAGAGATCTTCACAGCGGATGCATAAAGACTTATACAAAGGTTGCATTGTGAATATTGCCACCCAAGGCTTCATGCATATGATACATAGGTAATTCTTAGCCTTTGTCGTTGCCAATTTTAAGTTTCATTGAAAATTTTAATTAAATTTCTTATGATCATTGTAAGTTAACACTCTAGTTGACAGCAGAAAGGTCACCCTCTAATGCATAGGGCACAACAGACCGCAATGCTATAGTCAACGGCAAGTCTGCTGCTAAAACTTATCCAGCCCGTAACGATCAGTGCGTGTTCAATGCTGCAAACATAGGCTTTTTTCAGGCAGTGCGGTGGCCGCAGAAGTAGTTTGGCATGCCAAACTTTCGCTACGGCACAACCCAGCTTTGGTATGACATTTAAAATAAAGTAATCAAACACACGTTGTCGGCACAGATACAGTACTGGTGTCGTGCATTCAATGTACCCTGAGCGTACGAATGCAGTACGTTACTAATTCCACCTAACGTAGATAGTAAATTATACATGAGTGTAACGCACGTTCGATGCATGTTGATCTCACAGCTACCTCATAATTCCCACAGCCGACGCACGCATAACGCACGTAGTCAGTGCAACATATGCTCATACATGTACGTAAAAGTTATCAATGCAAGAGGAAAACGCCATGATAGAAAGGCAGACCTAAAAAGGCCTTTCGGCTAAATGGTCCGTAAGGTCGGTTGTGCGCCTAGCTAATGCGTAGGGCACATTACGCTTGACTTCTTGCTCATTAGAAAAGAGTATAAAATGAGGTATAAAACTCCCCTTTCTCAATTTACCTTCAGTCGTAATGGTTGTCTCCATATCATAGTTGATACTTGGAAGCTGTTAGGATGGGAAGCATGCTATCAGGACTTGGCGATCGGTGTCAGATTTGGGGCTGAGCTTTTTAGGACAAGGGTGGGTGCTGTCATGACGATATGTGGGAGTGGATGTTGTATACCCGTGCTATGCAATATTTGTTGTGGGGATGGGGAATGTGGGCAGGTACTATCAGGACAGGGTGGTGAGGGTCGGGTGTCAGATTGCGGAATGGGCTTTGTTAGGACAGTGGTGTTTCAGCAAAGGGAGGGGGGAGGGTGCTGTAAAGATGAGGCATGGGATGACATGACAGTGCAAATGGTGTAGACCCGTGCTATGTAATAATTGTTGTTGAGTAGTGGGGTGGAGGTGGGGGATGGGCAACTGTTTAGTTCAGACATAAGATATATTCTGGAAGATGCTAAGTTGTCATTGCAATGAAGTGACATTATTACGTATTTGTGAAATTGGCCAGAGTCAATGTTGCATAGTATCACACATGGCCATGGTTTGCACAAGGGTGGGTGCTGGGGAAAAAAGAATGCTGTAAATCCCTTTCCTATCTCCATGGTGAGCATTATGTTCTCATTTACATAAAACACGAACATTTCCTACCTCAGCTGTGACTAACATTACTTGGTGAGACCTGCTTTTACAGGCATGTACCTGGAGTGACTGTTACTGTAGTCACGCTATCGTAATCCTCATTATAGATGCTTGCAAGATTAGTAATTTCTTATCATTATGTATCTGGGTGTGAGTGGATGGTGTATACCAGGGGTTGAGTGGCAAATGTTGGGGGGCAAATCCCAATACCTTTGAATTTCAGTGGCTATTACAGAGTATGGTCACCCTGCCATGTTTACATAGTCAAATTACTGCCTTTCAAGGAATGACGCCTTGGCTTGATCTTGGGTGTTGTATGTATGGGGATGCTGTCAGGGTGCTTTCAGGGTGGGTGGTGGTGCTGTCAGGACGTGGGCAAGTGTCATCAAGACAAGGATGCTTGAAGATAAAATGCTTCAAAAAAATTATACACTCACCAAATGTCTTTTTTCTATGTCCATGGAGGGTATTGTGTTCCCATTTACATAGACACTAACATTTCCTCCCTTACATTTTAGTTTTAGATGCCAAGTTAATCGATCTTAACATGATGTAGTTGTGATCTATTTATACGGAAACTGGATTGATTCAATGTGATTCTCAGAATGGCTTTTGACCCCACGGGTATAAGCTAGTGTAATAGTAATTGTGTAAATTATATATATATATATATATATATATATATATATATATATATATATATATATATATATATATATATATATATATATATATATATATATAAAATATAAAGCAGGCAATATGATGCACTAAAATTAGTATTAACTGAAATAATCTTTTGTCAAGAACCCCATACAGTTCCCCAATATTGCATTATTTATTAGACATGACATCCATGAATGGTTCTTCTTATTAGTGTCGCCTGACATTGGTGGTAGGTTTCTGAGTTCCATTTTTAAATGTAAATTGTGTGATCAATAATTAATGAGTGAAAAGAGATTATCTCTAGAGTTTAACTTAGACTTGTGAAAATACAGTACAATTCAATATACATTTGATTTCCTTTATCATAATAACATTTGCTTCAACAGAAACCATTTAACAAAACAGACAGAAAGCACAGTATGATGGTTTAGAATACAAAACAGCATTATGGTAATAAAATAATCAACTAATCAAGATAATGTGATCAGAAAAAGAGCATGGTAGGCTAAGTATGATACCATTACTTTCATATATGAACTAGTAAATGATCAGTTCGTACTGCTGTCTTCAGACATAAGACATAAATGTGATTTTAGTCTAGTATGTGTAGCAAAATGCATCTGACACTTTTTGCATTTTGGATGAATTGCCATATGGCTGGCAAGATCATCTTTGCTGATCTCCTTTTTACAAACTGGGCAACATGGAGTTTGGTGAGTCTGGCGATGAAAATCCATCTCAACTTTGGTACAAAACTTTTTACGGCACAAAGTACAGGTTAGGTATTTTTTGACATGCTCATCCAAATCAATAAACCACAACTTACATTGAGGGCAGTTAGGATGGTCTTCCATGTGTGCACGAAGACAGTCTTTGTCTTTGTAATGACGTTTACATAAAAAGCAAACTGGATGAGTGTCTTGATGTGAAGCAAGCATTTCTTGGCTGATGAATCTCTTGTTGCATGTTTGACATTGTGGATGATTCACTACATGTGTGTTAATTTCTGTTCTTCGCAAGAACTTTGTGTCGCACACTGGACATTGTGGATGAATTTTCCAGTGCATTTTGGCCGCTTTTCCATCATTGAAAACCCAACTGCATAGCGGACATTCGTGGTGGACTTCCAATGTGTGGTTGTTAAATCTATCTAGGTTAAAGAACCTTTTGTTGCATGCAAAACACTTGGGGTGAGTTTTCACATGCAATTTAAAATCTGCATTTGCATCAGGAAAGTATGACCTACATAATGGACATTTATAGTGTTGATGCTTATCATGCGCCTCTTGGTTAATGAACATATCTTTGCACTCATGACATTTAGGGTGCTTTTTCAAATGCAATTCAAGCTCTGCCTTAGTACTATAGTCAATTTTGCATAGCGTACATGCGGGATGGTCTTTCATGATGTGCTTGCGAAGCGCTTCTTCATTACAAAATAAGTTGTTGCAGGAGGAACATTTTGGATGGGTCTTCATATGTCCAATTAGCAGATTTTTATCCACAAATAAGTCACATACCAAGCATCTGAAATGAACTTCATCAATATGTAGATCAACTGCTTGTTGGTTGATGAGCCTTTGCTTACACACAGAGCATTGAGGATGAGTTTGCATGAGATGAAAAGTTAGACACGCGCGATTGCTAAAGTCCTTTTGACAAAACGCACATTGAGGATGTATTGTTTGATGTTTAATGCGAGCTACAGGATCAAGAAAACTCTTGTCACATATGGTACATTGAGGATGATTTTTTAAGTGTGCTAACAGATGTTCTTTATCGTCACAACTTAATTGACATACATCACATTTGAAATGTGCTGCTGCACATGTGTGAATATAGAGTTGATCTTTGTTCAAAAACTGTTTTTGGCAAATCACACACTTTTTACCATTATGAGTTGCCAATTTATGAGTTTTCACATGCCCAATTAGCACATTTTTATCAACAAATACTAAGTCACATACAAAGCACCTGAAATGAACTTTGCCAATATGCAGATCAACTGCTTGTTTGTTGATGAACCTTTGCTTACACACAGAGCATTGAGGATGAGTTTGCATGAGATGAACATCCAGATACGCGCGATTGCGAAGGTCCTTTAGACATAACGCACATTGAGGATGTATTGTTTGATGCTTAATGCGAGCTGCAGTATCAAGAAAACTCTTGTCACATATGGTACATTTAGGATGATTTTTTAAGTGTGCAAACAGAGACTCTTTATTGCCACAAATTAATTGATATACATCACATTTAGGAGCCAATTTATGAGTTTTCAAATGTCCAATATAGCTGATTATATCAACAAATACTAAGTCACATTCAAAGCATCTGAAAGAACATCCTCTTTTTAGATGAGCATTGACAGCATTTTCATCAAGAAATATCACATCACATACAGGACATTTAAAATGGACATCAAAGATATGCTTGTTGAGATCGTCCTGGCTAATAAAGCTCTGTTTGCACAGATTGCACACAGGATGAGTTTTCTTATGTAATTCAAGGTCTAGTTCTTTCATAAAGTACGTATTACATACAAAACAATGTGGATGACTTTTCATATGCGCACACAATGAGGTTTTGTCACAGAAAAACACCAAACAGAGCATACATTTTACATGCGATTCCACTTTATGCTTGTCAAGTAATGACTGTTGACCGAAACTTTGTATGCAAAGAGAACAGGGGTATGCATATGGTTCATAACTACTGCTCATGAACACAACTCTATTTGTAGTTCTCTGGATTTTCCTCAAAACTGTCGTGCTAATGGCTGAATTTGTTGTTGAATTGGGTGAATTTATCCTTGTTGAATCATCATGGGCATCATCATTTGCATCATTGATTTCAGATTCACTCATAGAATGTGTCCGCTTTTTTGCAGAATTTGTAGTGAAGTCATTTGGTGAAGAAGAATGTGAGTCCATGTGAAGTGTCAGAGTTTCCTTCGACCAACACTTCACTTGACAAATTTCACATTTGTGTAGTGCCATAACACAGTCATTATCAGGCAAATGTGGATCATCATTCACCAACTCAGCTGTCTTAACAATATCTTGAACGTGATTCCCATGAGATATGACATTTGTTGACTGATGATGTTCAATTTTAATATCCTCCTCCTCATCTGCACGTTTTGTGTGTTGTTTTGATATACACAAAGACTGTGCTTCTTTTTGTGCAACATCGTCAACAGATGGATCTTCTACCTTGATCGCAACACACTTCTCATGATTGTTCATGTGGTTCCTGAGATAGGACATAGATATGAATGCCTTACAGCATTTTGTGCACTGATATGATTCTTCTCTTACTTTGTCTTTTGAAGTCAGCAAAGGGAGTTGTTCAGACATTTCTTCCTGAAATTAGATTTTACTTATTTCAACAGTTAATGTTAATTAATCATGTGAGTTTAATACTTATTTGTTCAATACATCTGTGATTGGAGAGTCATATTATTACTTAATATCATCTACTGTGTGCAAATTCTTTCTCATCTTTCATATCTTTTCCTAAGAAACCTAAACACGCTCTCACATTGCCTAAAATTCATGTAAATGCATGATTGACGCATAAATATATGTTACTTGTGTTTGCTTTTCCATCGAGAATTAGAGATGATGAAAGATTATGATTGAGCTGCGCAAAAACTACAGAAAAATAATGTACAAAATACTAAAATAAAACGCACATGTATCCGTGTAGACTTGCTCATGAGCCATGCATACTCATCTAGAACGTATTTTATGAGTTGTTATAACATCAGTGTTTCATCACCATTACATCTGTTTACAGTGAAAAATCCAAATGTCTGATTTCAAAAGTAAACATTTACTGCACAAAAGCTCCTGATTACGCACATTAACTGGAGATCGATTGAACACCGTTATTTACAGTTCAAAAATTGAAATCACACACTACTTCAGTCCAGACATCTATGCAAAGCTGTGCAGGTTCCACGTGAGAAAAACTGATAAAATATATGAATCACTGATGCTTTGTGCAAGGATTCAATTTTATGTGTGATTTGTGCGTTACCATGACTTTTAACCAGTGTGTCCATGGCTTAAATTCGAAAGAATCTACTTGTGCTGTAACTGCAAGAGCTGTACTAAAAACACCTGTAAAGAAACCAATTGATTTGATAAACGCATAATTAACAAAGGGACCACAATGTATAGTAATCTCATGTTTGACGCGGTGAATGCAAATTTTTCACGTACTGTAGTAAAATCACCGTCTAGCACTTATGCATCAAATAGTGAACAAGAAAGTGGCCATCCCTGCTGATGACATCCTCCTACCAGCTGACCGTGACCAGCGTACACGGTCATCACATCATCACAAATTTAGACATTTAACAGCAAATACAGACACATTCAGGAACGCCTTCTTTCCACGGACAATTCTAGAATGGAACAGCATTGACTCACACTGCCAACTGCAGTTCTGTAGACACATTCCGTGCCAGGCTACACGCCTTGCACAGGAGCAACTGGGTAGCGTTGCGTCCTCCCATCCATCTGCCCATATGCTGATAAAGCCCTGCAGATTAACTTACAGTAACCAAATACATATGGCTAGTATCGATCTTAATCTATACTAAGTCTAGTCTATGGGAAACAAAGACTGAGTCACGTATTTGTGGTTAAACCTACAGATACAGATCGCTATCTTGATTACAGCTACAGGCCGGTTCCGGATGGTGATCACTTATTTATATATGAGCAAGTAACAAATCAATGTGACGACCTCACCTTTGACTGGGTACTTCCAATGAGTGCGTCTATTCTCTTACATACACCCTGAATATCAAGGGCTCAATATATTGCTCAAAACTTGCTTTTGAGCAATACCAGGAACTGATATTACATAGAGTGCTTACATACGACGACAATTGTTTCATCTAAATGTTTTTGCTATCTCTGTCACACTCCTTTTCATTATATCTGTATCATGACAAATGCATAAACTTGAAAACGTGATCACTATATAGACAAGGCTTGCCTGAATGTAGCAGTAATTTGATCAAAAACTTATTATTATTACTGTACATAGAATGAATATTCATTACATTGAATATCTATTAAACGGTTTAAAATAATTAATGAAATTTTGACTAATTTTCAACGTTAGATAAATAAGCCGGCACCACCGACTAAAAAATAATTAAAGACATAACGGTTTTGCATGACCGTGCTGATGGCTGTTGATTATTGTTGGTTAACATGAGTGCATCTATGCATACATGCAATACATGTTTTTCACGAGTTTTTGTTTTTTAGACTTTAACGAATATTGTACACTACACATGTCATTGCTGGAACATTCGAACACATTCTGTTTGTCGTGAATTAAAAAAAGAACATGTATACTGGAGCCTCTTCTTATTGTACATTTGTGTGAAAAAATTGTGTGTAAAAATGGACAAAATCTCGGTTCCCCTAAAAATATTTACGAGGTGCCCCATGTTATTTAGTACTGTTACCTTAACATGGTGTGTACTTAGTATATGAAATCTGAATCGGTCACTGACGCCAATTAGTGCAAAGCCTTTTGAATCTTCTTGAAAGCCTTTGTTTCTTTCAATTTGGTGATGTGATTATATATTACTCGTTTTTATGGTGGTGAGACGTCATGGGATGTAACAGGCAGATTCAGCGAGGCGGCGCAACCCCACCCCCAGACACCCACACACGCACACCCACACACGCACACGCGCACGCACACACACACACACACACACACACACACACACACACACACACACACACACACACACACACACACACACACACACACACACACACACACACACACACACACACACACACACACACACACACACACACACACACACACACACACACACACAAATATTACATTTTTATAGTTTTTTTACACATCTGCCATTGATCGCGCCTTCAAAACCCGTGAAATTCTTCAGGTGCATCCCTTCCCCCTTTATTTCAAAAACTTGTATCTGACAGTGAGTAATGTTTCATGCAAAGAGAGATTCGCCGACTTACGCTTCACGGACATCTCTACATACAAAATTGTAAAAGGTTCTGATTTTTGTGTCTTTCAACACTGAGTGAGAATTCAACAACACTGATTAGATGAATAAGGCATATATCGGGCTTCCCAATCTCCTTTCAATGGTACAGTAGAACCTCTTATCTCTATTAGGACCACCTTTAAGACCAGTGGTCTCAATGGAGAGGTGGTCTCAATACCGAGGTGTTCATTTTGGTAGTGTTATGAAGGTTTGGGACGGTGAAACGTGGTCATATTATAGAGGTGGTTTCAATAGAAAGGTGGTCTTAATTGTATCAGTACAGCAGATGTTGATAACTAGACTGATAGTGATTACAATATATAGTAAGCTTGAATGGCCATGACTAAATATTACTATATTAGCTAATATTAGAAGTTGTCCCAGTATGTATGTTACATGCAAGTTATGAACGCCATGGATCCAAGGTGTACATGTATTGATTGATCCGTGCAAATGCTTACACGTGTGTTTACAGAGTAGTTGAATGTGTCTAGGTATCCCATAGATTAATACTGAGATTATACTTCATATGCATATACTTGTATGTTTGATGTAGATAATTCCGATGTATGTAATAGTATTTGTGCCCCAGATTTGTGCTTGGGAAAATCGAAGTAAACATAAAAAGAACGTTGGATTTATGATGTGTGTGACAGTGTTTCTGCTCGGTAGTGTTTGCTGTGTGTGTAGTAGTCATGGTAGTTCAAGAGCACCTTTTTAGTGAACTATAAATCAATGGCAAATTATCACCATATATTTACAGCAATGGATTGTAGATAGTTGTGTCAGAAATGCATGGCAAACGTCTTATGGAACAACTCATAGACTATATAGTTATGTCAAAAGTAAACTCTTCTTCTATTATGGAATTCACGTCAAAAAATATCTCCCCTTGAGAAGAATGTTAATTTCATGCAGGACTATGGATGCCAACTATGAATTGCATATTATATCAATCTGTAATGTGGCTAGCTCAAAGTTACAAAAATGTATGTGTTTTGAAGGATTACAACAATACCTAATTAAGATACTGAAACTAAAGTTTAATGAAAACTCTCTCTAAAAATAAGAGGATATATGCATTGGGTAACACTCATTTTAATAGCATGCACTATGCATTGTTGATAAAACATCCTGTCACCATGGAGAGATTTAGGTTGGAGTTATATAACATTAAGAATGACCAGTATGGACGGATTAATCAGAATATAACTTTACTATTTCATGATATAGGAATAGGCCATCTTCCAAGCAATGTTTGGGTTGACAGAGATAATAATGGAACACTCTATGCAGAAGTGTTATTTAATACACAAAAAGAGCTAAACCACGCTGTGAAGAGTTTAGACGAACACTTGATGAATCCCAATGCAAAAAAGCGTAAAAATGGAATTTTTGAAGATGGTGAAATTGTTATTAGAACACAAGGTACTGAAGCAGAGGAAGAGAGGAGTGGACAATATTTGTTTACTTATGGACATAGAATTGGGTATGAAACAAAAGACATAGAATTTAAGGAGACACTCAATTATGTGGACATAGCAAAATATGTGTGCGCCTTTTTAAATGCATCGGGTGGAAGTCTATTAGTGGGCATTAGGGATGATGGTAATTAGCTTTTTGCTTGATTATTTAATCCATAAATCATTACAAGAAAAATAAGTATACTAACCTACTCTTACAGAATCATCACAAGAAAAATAGTTATACTAACCTACTCCCACAGACATATGTTAAAATAGTAACCATGGGTGATGTATTGGGAGTTTGTTACTCATGGCAAATAATCCACCAAAAAAGTGAGGTTGTCACATCAGTTTTATTTGTTGTGTACGGAATAGCACGGTTGACTAAAGTGAAATGTCTCAGCAGTGCTATTAGCAAGGATATTAAAGATAATGCTCAGTCAGAAATATATGTCTCCTGTAAAGCCCAGTATCGATGAACAATGGCTTTCCCATTGCAAGTGTAAGGAAAATAATATTTACTAGCTTATACCCGTGTGGTCAAAGAGGCATGAAGAGAATCACATTGAATCACTCCAGTTTTATAAGCGTATACGTCAATCCCAACTAAATCATTGGTGAAACCCATTGGCTTGGCATGTAAAATGAAAATCTAAGGAATGAAATGTTAGTGTCCATGTAAATGGGAACACAATGCCCTCCATGGACATGGAAAAAGACATATTTGTTGAGTGTGTAAATATGTTTTTACAGCATTTTATTTTCAAGCACCCTTGTCCTGACGACACTTGCCCACGTCTTGACAGCACCACCACCTATCCATGGACATAGAAAAGGGATATATTGAGTAAAGTGTATGAAATGAGTACAGCACTCTTTTTCTCCAGCAACCATCCTTGTGCAAATTGTGGGCATGGGTGATACTTTGTAGCGTTGGCTCTGTTAGTTAGTACATACAAATAAATATTTTTAGCAATAAATAATATTGGCACACTTCATTATAATGACAACTTAGCACCTTCCAAGTATCAAGTATGATATGGAGAAAGAGTGTTTTGGAACAACCTTTAAGACTGAAGGTAAATTGAGATAGGGTAGTTCTTATACCAACCCGTGTGACGCCTTTGGCGTCTTCATGACATCACACTACTCCACATGACGCCGTCATGGTTGCCGCTGTCTGCTAATTTTGTTATAAAACCGCTAATTAACAACAATCAGGGCCATTTTGACGATGAAAAACATATTCGTGCAAAACTACACACTACCATGAACGATCTCCTGTAGTCAGATGGCGTCCAGCTAGTCAGGTTAAAGAGGAGATAGCCGAACAAAGTCCAAAAATGAGCGTATATAGGATAGTTTCCACATTTGATACATATTAGAGAACGATCATAAATAATGATACGGGGGGAGGGGGGATCGTCCAAAAAGGTGGCGGGGTCGTCCAACTTTTCTGATTCCCTTTGGGGGGTGGGTCGCTGAGCTTTTTTTATCAGGCTACTGTATGTTTTTTTTCCAAATATTTTCTTTTAGCAATGCAATGACTATATATACAATGTAGGACTTTTTCTTTAGCGGAAAGGGGTGGGGGTTAACTCAACTTTTTAAATTGTTGTTGGGGGGGGTCGGTTAACTTTTTCTTCCCGCCTCCGGAAATGGATGACCCCCCCACCCCCGTATCGTTATTTATGATCGTTCCCCACGCCTTTAAGAATACCATGTTTCATGTGCTGTCTTGCTAACTAAAACACAAGGTCACGTGATGTTGCTTAATCGAATGATTTTCGCCTGACTACCGTGAATTTCAAACGGCAGACGTCGCGTTTAACATGAGAGAGATAGATCCATTGGACATAACCTTTAAAAGTATTTAGTCAGGAACAATGCACGGCAAACCGTCAGTGGGGATTCATAATGCAAACTATAAGGTAAATGATGAATATTTCTTTCTTGGTCAGGCGTAGTCAAAGGGATTGCATGCAACCATAGCCGAGAGGACCAGACGAGACGTAATGACATTGACCCAGCCATTAAGAAAATACACCCAGTGGTGCCAAGTTCTAGTTATGAAGTCATCTTTCACCAAGTGAAAGACAAGAATGGGAGAAATGTTGGTACGTTTTACACCTTTTAACTTTAAGCATACTTAATTGTATATATGCATTAGCTACTGGTGTCGATGAACTTGAAGCATATTGCAGAGTAATTTACCCTGATTCACAAACAATTAATTGCCTCCAACGATCCATCATACGGACCATTCATCTGGTTTGTTTATATCGCTCTACATGTCACATCGTTTGACACACGATGCTCAAATTTGGTCACTTGAAAATGATGACCATTTTAACCTACTTCACCCGCACCCAAACGATTACTCCCTCGCACATGCACATAGAAGATAAGTGTATAATGAAAAAGCAATTCGTTAATTAACTCTGGTACCGCTTTTCAAGTTTATTGGAAGTCCTGTGATTCTGATATATTCCAGTGAAGCCTAAGTCTTATATATTCATGTCTGTACAATGCGCTAGACATGGTCTATGGAATCCGGCTGCCCTAAGGTGTACTTAGGTTCTTAGCATTATCACACATTCAATAAGCAAACCCTTATCAATGACCATATCATGGCTTATGGTAACATATAAGAAATACTGTGTTTGAGTTTATTTTCTCAGAATCCATGTTTTGTCCACATAGAGTGTTTATTTGCCCGTTAAGAGTCAAGATTGCCCCTATAGAGTGACAATTAATTCACCTCCTAGCACGATGAATGAAAAAAAAAACACGTGAACATGTAAATGCTGGCGAAAAGCTATACCAGATTTGCATAATATAGTTTAGGAGTGTGGGAGCTTGTGATAGAATGCAAAATCCTTTATTTCAGTTGACTGTAAAGTATTAGAAATCAGAGTGCAAAGTGACGAAGATGTGCAATTTCCATTCTACGTTCAAGAGATCTCTAACAATAGACACGATACCTATGTGTACAGGCGTCTGAATGGAAGTGTCCAAACACTGAAACCCCACGAAGTCATCGAATTCACCACGCAGGTATCAGCTAATTGTATTTACCTTGGGGTTACCTTGGCCAGGGATTGGGGAGGGGATGGGCACCGATTGCTAAAACAAATTTTAACTTTATGTTAGAATTGTAACTTATTGCTATACTCCAGAAGCTAGTAGACTCTGTTGGGCAAAAATAGCAATCCACTCGAGTCAATATAACATCTAATGGTCTACCATTTATTTTTGTTACGTTGATTCTCTGATTCTTAGTAAACCCAGTTCATAACTGTTAACGAATATACCAAAAGAATGCAGCCCTTTCCAATTGCCTGTCCCCAGAGCAACATAAAGTCATAAATGTGCTTATGTACGATTGGTTCACATAAAACACTCTTTTTCCGAACAGAAAATTGGTATCAGATCCAAAAAGTTGGAAAATGAAATCACCGAGGCTAAAACCACACAGCAGCAGTTGAGGGAGAAGTATGAAGAAAGGTAATTTTAGTTACCTCTTTGAACGTGTTCATTGTGTTGATCTTGAGTATACAGTTTTATATTCAATGTAAATCACAACACGAGGATTTATAACCTTATTTCATTGACGGTTTCGCCAACTGAAATGGCATTATCATAATGACCTTCTCCGCATGGTAGGATGTCATTTCTGCCAATTCCCTCTGATAATCAATTTGTAAACTCGCGTGAGTTGGCGGCCCCCTCGTCTCGGTTCATCTGGCTGTAAGTTCGTGATTGCCAACGAGAAGGCCTTCATGTTGGGGATCAGGGTGAGAGAGAGAGCATGTCAAAGCGGAGGTGACAGTTTTTTTTAAAGAAGACCAAACCCCTTACTTAAAAGAAAGGAAAAGGAACAAATCATTCTACCTGTAGATAAGGGAACGCGACTGTGACTATGAGTGGTTTGACATTAAATTTTGAGAATAAGGTGGGTGCTAAGTTAAGCAACAAGAAAACCTTTGGACAACTAAAAAGACCCTACTGCAGTTAACAAAAGGAAACTTGCTATTTTGTCAAGATATAAGAGTGAATGAAAATTTACAGACAGAGTACAGGTACTTGTAAAGCAGACAACCCTCTGCAACTGATAGTGGACAGCACAGGATCAATTGGATACAACATTACTTACCACGGCACTTGTGGATATGTTAGGAGCAATGGTAGGTCTAACGAAGCGCCATAATAAAAACTCCAACGATCTGACACAAAAAACAAGATCACGATAGAAGATAAAATCGTTGTGTCACGTGATGTGGTTTCCTTATTTACGAACACTCCTATTGACAAAGCCCCCCAGATAGTAATGGACCGGTTGAACAATTACAAAAGGCCGAAGAAGCGAAGATGACTGAAATCAGATGACACCATGGATTTATGTGAATTCATACTCATAACTCCGCGTCATAACTACGTAATTCCAGTTTGGTGCACTTTATCATCAGAGGTTGGACATAGCCATGGCGAATCTGGTATCATCCTCGAGGTATCATCCATAGTAGTAAGCCTCTATAATATATGGAATGTTTAGAAACCAAAACCATAGCTACTGCCCCAGTCACCTGTAAACTGCTAACATGGATTTATGGCTTTATGTGGATGATGTCTTTTAGGAAATAGCGAGGAGAGACCCAGAACACGACAGACTATCAACATTTTGGATGAGACTGGTATTCTGGTAGTGTAGAGTTTCTGAAGGCATCTAGGGGAGAGATGGATCCTCCCACTTACTATAGATATACTGTTCGTAAGGAATAATAGATGGAGGTGCTGGCATCAGTGAGGAAGGAAGATGAGAGGCAGAAAATAAAACGGCGTTGTAGTTGAAGCTCAGATCCGATGTGGATGTCATTCTCAGACGTTCAATATGATGATGCCAACATCAGTTGGCGAAACTGTCAATGAAATAAGCTAGATTCTTGTGTTGTGATTCAATGAGATAGTTACTTATAACAATAAAACCCCGCCACGGGGACAGCGCACTAACTATTAATAATAGACTTCTATCTCCTCACACTGAGTAGGTGGGGCACTTTTCATTATACAGTCAGCTCGCTCCGCTCTTCTCTCTGCTAATATGTCACACTAGTTGTAAAATATACCCATGTTTTTAAAGCGACTCATGAGTTGTGTTTCACCTGAACTTCACTTTTGTGTCCTGTCTTCTGCAGTGACGATTTGGTTGTCTTTTTTTTTAAATGTTGAAATACTAAAACAAAATCGTCAAGATAATAAGAAGCGGTGTTCTTTGCACATGATTGATTATTTCCCCAGGAGAGTCTATTGAACCTATGCGTGGAACCATTTTATGTGGATTTTAAGTTGAAACACATTTATTTTTAAATTTTAGGTTGAAACATGAACAACAACAGTCTGAAGAAATGGCCCAAAGAATGACAGAACTGGAGCAAAAAGAAGAAGAACTGAACCAAATCAAAAGCGAGTATAGTGAAACAAAGGATGCCCTAACACAAACTAAAGAGGAGCTTGACCAAATGAAAAACAACCATGTTAAAAAGTCAAAGACATGCATCATTTTGTAGTGTTCATACTGCTGTCATCATCCGAATGAGAGATTTGTCACCAATAATATTGGACCTGTATGGAAACATATCTTTGCAGCATACTTAAAACTCCTCTGGCACCTATGTCAATACTGCAGTTGCAGTCACCATGGTTAAGCCTTGTAAACTTTTCTTTGTTGTGACCTTGAATCCTTCTCGAGACCTTATCGTTTTCCATTCTCGTTAGTATGCAGCTAATCCTATTTTTGTTTCGGTAAAGACATCCACAACATTTTCCAAGACAAAAAGTTGACAATTTACTGCTTCTACTTTTGTTGTTGTTCGAACACACACGAACACACGCACACACGCAGAAACAAACAAAATTTCCTTGGGACTATGTCAGGACCAAATACACGCACACACGCAAAAACAAACAAAAAACAAACAGACATACACAAAAATTTTCTCGGGACCATGTTAGGATAAAATCATGATGCTGTCAAAACAGTGTCTACCAAGACTGGACTTGACAATGTCAATATAGTTTGAAGCTTCGAATCTTCGTTGTAGGAGCTGAAGCTTCGAACTGGGATATTAGATTTGAACACTTCATTTTGTACCTAGTTGCATTGTATATCATACCCTGTCCCTCCCTTTGGGGTTCTCCTGCAGATCATGGTCTTAGAGGTGGTGAATTGACATACATTGCACTTAGTCATCACATTTGTTTTAAAGCCGAGCTTCGCAGAAGTCTCGAGCTTTTATAGCCGCCGTAGGCAATTCCATTGTGTTCCCTCTCCACTGCCTACTACGTTTACTATAAGCACATCCGCGCTGAAATTAGTGCCCAATTTGAATATTTAATCAATGAAACTGAAAGCGGCCGACAATCGCCGATGTTAATGAGCTGGGAAAACGTCGTAGCCATCAAAATTAATACGCCGTGTTATTTAAAGCGTTAGCAACAGCGGTAAAAACCGCCATTAATGCGCTTACAGTTATCAAAAAAATAATCGTTTTACCCACTCTGCAATGTGCAGACAGATTTGTAGTAAGTGATGCATGTTGATGTTATTTTTTTCTGCCTATGCATGTTAAATATTATTCAAAATGAAACAAATGTTCTTGATTTAAGATCAATGATTTGGAAATGCTGATAAAATATTACTGCCGCCTTATGATGTGTGAATAAATAAAATATGAAAAACATTACTTAAACCATTGTACTTTATTTCACTATAAGTCATGGTTACTCAGCATAAAAGTGAGCACTGGAGTTATTTTTTAAATATTATTTATTGAAACTGTTCATGGTCAAAATTTACCGCAAAAAATATTGGCCCATCAAGTACAGAATTGACCCATTGATTTGCCTTACCAAGGGGCCAATTGTCCCACTACAAGTTTGGACCAACAAGAACTCTGCTTTATTATGTCCTGACACAGTTATGTACACAGATAAGAAGTATTTTTAGAGAAAATGAAATGATTGTGCTAGACTAGTATTTGCCTTATGACTCACCATAAGCTAAAAAAGACAAATAGGATGGGTTATAAAGTGTTATGCAGTGCTGACTATCATCAAGGGGATGAATTTGTATTTAGTCATCTATCTAGGGGTAGACAATGTGTTGCTAACTGTTTTATATTTCTACTGACTGCATTTGAAGAAAATTTTACTATGCACTCCCAGCCGCATAACACGACTAGACTGTATGATAAACAATCTTTACCATCTCATGTAAGAGAATAGACGCACTATTTGGAAGTACCCAGTCAAAGGTGAGGTCACATTGATATTGTTGATTTGTGGTTTATTCAATCTAATAGCAGTAGGTCTACTAGAATCTTAAAGCTAAAACTAATAGCTAATAGTACTAAACTTAAAAGTACTACATGTAGTACTAGTACTCTATTTGCTCATATAAATCACCATCTGAAACGGCCCTATATTTGTAATTAAGATAGCGGTCTGTATGTGCAAACAACACGTTTACGGTGATGTTGCTCGTCGATTCAAATGTTTGTGTTGTGTTGCAACCACAGGGGCAATTTATAGGCTAAAATATAAGCTAAACACTAAGGAACTCACTCACGAAGTACGGAGTACTGACTCTACTCCGTACTTCGTGAGTGAGTTCCTTAGTGTTTAGCTTATATTATAATCTATAAATTGCCCATGTGGTTGCAACAATAGCCTATATATTGTTGAATAGGCTATTTTTCTTATTTTATTTTTTTTATTTTTTTTATTTACTCATCACTCGCAATCCTGTTTCTGTCGCTTCAGCAGCTGAAGAGAAAGCCCTGTCGCCTGTGTTTCGTTCTGTTGGTTTGTGTGTAGATCTATGTATGTTGTCTCCGGACAAACTAGAGCTTTTACAGTTGACCCTATTTCGTTCAAACTTTACACAACTATATTTAGTAAGAGGTATGAAGCAACACCAGCCCGCTGCTTGGGATGATGGTATCATTCTGGTCTCACAACCTTGGGGTCGTGAGTTCGAGTCCCGTCAGGGCAACTTGATACAGTAAAATGAAAGATGTCTCTTCAGCTATGTCAATACAGTGGCAGAAGCTTGCTTGAGAGTAGAATTAAATATATTAAAGGTCTGTTTCATTCAAGATTTGACCTAAAAACAGAAGGCAGTTGCCTCCCTGGCCTCATATGTAGCCATATATGTAGCCCTGGTATGAAACAACACAAACTTACAAAATGTAAATCTATCCTCGTTTGTTTAGAATTCTTACTACCAAAATTCACAGCTAACATCCCATGCGGTAGCACACGATTTCTGTTTGCAAGATGAAATTTGCATTCACCACCTCAACTTGCCATTTCAGTATTTATCCTGGCATCAGTTTTATAAAGAGAGAGTGTTTAGAATGTTAGGATAAAATATGAAAGATGAGACAGCATTGGCTGGCAGTAAATTATATTAAGTAATAATATGACTCCCCAATCACAGTTGTATTGAACCAATAATCATTAAACACACATGGTTAACATGCCTAATGAAATAGGTAAAATCCAATTTCAGGAAGAAATGTCTGAACAACTGGCTTTGCTGACATCAAAAGACAAAGTAACAGAAGAACCATATCAGTGCACAACATGCTGTAAGTCATTCATATCTAGGTCCTATCTCCGGAACCATCATGAGAAGTGTCTTAAGATCAAGGTAGAAGATCCATCTATTGACGATGTTGCACAAAAAGAAGCACAGTCTTTGTGTATATCAAAACAACACACACAATGTGCAGATGAGGAGCATGATATTAAAATTGAACATCATCAGGTAACAAATGTCATATCTCAAAGGAATCACCTTCAAGATATTTTTAACACAGCTGAGTTGGTGAATGATGATCCACATGTGCCTGATAATGATTATGTTGTGGCACTCCACAAATGTGAAATTTGTCAAGTAAAGTGTTGGTCGAAGGAAACTCTGACACTTCATATGGACTCACATTCTTCAACACCAAATGACTTCACTACAAGTTCTACGAAAAAGCGGATACATTCTAAGAGTGAATCTGAAATCAATGATGCAAATGATGATGCCCATGATGATTCAACAAGGATAAATTCATCCAATTCAACAACAAATTCATCCATTAGCACGACAGTTTTGAGGAAAATCCAGAAGACTTCAAATATAGTTGTGTTCATGAGCAGTAGTTATGAACCATATGCATACCCCTGTTCTCTTTGCATACAAAGTTTCGGTCAACAGTCATTACTTGACAAGCATAAAGAGGAATCGCATGTAAAATGTATGCTCTGTTTGGTGTTTTTCTGTGACCAAAACTCATTGTGTGCGCATATGAAAAGTCATCCACATTGTTCTGTATGTAATACGTACTTTATGAAAGAACTAGACCTTGAATTACATGAGAAAACTCATCCTGTGTGCAATCTGTGCAAACAGAGCTTCATTAGCCAGGACGATCTCAACAAGCATATCTTTGATGTCCATTTTAAATGTCCTGTATGTGATTTGATATTTCTTGAACAAAATGCTGTCAATGCTCATTTAAAAAGAGGATGTACAACAAAGATCTTCAGTAAGATTGGTTTCGTTTACAGATGCTTTGTATGTGACTTAGTATTTGTTGATAAAATCAGCTATATTGGACATGTGAAAACTCATGAATTGACAACTAATAATGCTAAAAAGTGTGTGATTTGCCAAAAACGGTTTTTGAACGAATATGAACTTTATACTCACACATGTGCACATTTCAAATGTGATGTGTGTCAATTAATTTGTGGCGATAAAGAACATCTGTTTGCACACTTAAAAAATCATCCGCAATGTACCATATGTGACAAGAGTTTTCTTGATACTGCAGCTCACATTAAGCATCAAACAATTCATCCTCAATGTGAGTTTTGTCAAAAGGACTTTAGCAATCGCGCGTGTTTGGATGTTCATCTCATGCACACTCATCCTCAATGCTCTGTGTGTAAGCAAAGGTTCATCAACAAACAAGCAGTTGATCTGCATATTGATGAAATTCATTTCAGATGCTTGGTATGTGACTTAGTATTTGTTGATAAAAATCTGCTAATTAGACATGTGAAAACTCATAAATTGACAATTATTGATTCTGTAGCTCGCATTAAGCATCAAACAATTCATCCTCAATGTCCGTTATGTCAAAAGAACTTTAGCCATCGCACGTTTCGGGATGTTCATGTCATCCAAACTCATCCCCAATGCTCTGTATGTAAGCAAAGGCTCATCAACCAACAAGCAGTTGATCTGCATATTGATGAAGTTCATTTCAGGTGCTTTGTATGTGACTTAGTATTTGTTGATGAACATAAGCTAATTAGACATGTGAAAACTCATAAATTGGCAACACATTATGGTAAAAAGTGTGTGATTTGCCGAAAACAGTTTTTGAACAAACATGAACTCTATATTCACACATGTGCAGCAGCACATTTCAAATGTGATGTATGTCAAGTAATTTGTGACGATAAAGAACATCTGTTAGCACACTTAAAAAATCATCCTCAATGTACCATATGTGACAAGAGTTTTCTTGACACTGTAGCTCATATTAAACATCAAACGATTCATCCTCAATGTGGGTTTTGTCAAAAGGACTTTAGCAATCCCGGGTGTCTGGAATTTCACCTCATGCACACTCATCCGCAATGCTCTGTAGGTCGCACTAAGCATCAAACAATTCATCCTCAATGTCCGTTATGTCAAAAGGACTTTAGCCATTGCACGTTTCGGGATGTTCATGTCATCCAAACTCATCCCCAATGCTCTGTGTGTAAGCAAAGGCTCATCAACCAACAAGCAGTTGATCTGCATATCGATGAAGTTCATTTCAGATGCTTGGTATGTGACTTCATATTTGTTGATAAAAATCTGCTAATTGGACATATGAAAACTCATCCAAAATGTTCCTCATGCAACAACTCATTTTTTGATGAAGAAGCACTTCACGAGCACGTCATGGAAGACCATCCCGCATGCACACTATGCAAAGTTAACTGTAGCAGCAAGGCACAGCTTGAATTACATTTGAAAAAGCACCCTCAATGTTCTGAGTGCAAAGATATGGTCATTAACCAAGAGGCGCATGATAAGCATCAACACTATAAATGTCCATTATGTATGTCATACTTTCCTGATGCAAATGCAGATTTTAGATTGCATGTGAAAACTCACCCCAAGTGTTTTGCGTGCAACAAAAGGTTATTTAACCTAGATAGATTTAACAACCACATGTTGGAAGTCCATCACAAATGTCCTCTATGCATTTCTTTTTTCAATGATGGAAAAGCGGCCAAAATGCACTGGAAAATTCATCCACAATGTCCAGTGTGTGACACAAAGTTCTTGCGCAGTACAGATGTCAACAAACATGAAGTGAATCACCCACAATGTCAAACATGCAACAAGAGATTCATCAGCCAAGAAATGCTTGCTTCACATCAAGACACTCATCCGTTTTGCTTTTTATGTAAACGTCACTACAAAGACCAAGACTGTCTTCGTGCACACATGGAAGACCATCCTAACTGCCCTCGGTGTAAATTGTGGTTTATTGATTTGGATGCGCATGTCAAAAGTTACCTAGCTTGTTCTTTGTGCTGTAAAAGGTTTTGTACCGAAGTTGAGATGGATTTGCATCGCCAGACTCACAAAACTCCATGTTGCTCAATCTGTAAAAAGGAGATCAGCAAAGATGATCTTGCCAGCCATATGGCAATTCATCCAAAATGCAAAAAGTGTCAGATGCATTTTGTTACTCATACTAGACTAAAATCACATTTATGTCTTATGTCTGAAGACAGCAGTACAAACTGATCATGTAAATTTATATGTGAAAGTAATGGTTACCCTACTTAGCCTACCATGCTCTTTTTCTGATTGCATTATCTTGATTAGCTGATTATTTTATTACCATAATGCTGTTTTGTATTCTAAGCCATTGCACTGTGCTTTCTTTCTGTTTTGTTATATACTAAAGACTACTTTCCTGTTAATGGTTTCTGTTAAAGCAAATATTATTACGATAAAGGAAATCAAATCATTCAATGCATTGTGCTGTAATTTCACAAAATAATCTAAGTTAAACACTAGAGATAATCTCATTTCACTCATCAATTATTAGTAATTAGTTTTAGTAATGAAATAGATGCTATGTGATTCATCATCTGCTTGACACAGGTGGAGTACATGCAAATCTATGTCTTCTACCACCAAAGTAGGGCTGGATTCTGCAGATTTGATAGCAGCTTGAGTAATAAAAACATCAGCGTCACCTTGGGCATACAGAATTTGGCAACCAGATCTCAGTAAATGCTCCCACATTTTTTATCACAAAAATAGTCACTAAGTTTAAATTTCATCCAAACAAAACTGTATGCATCATCTAAATCACCACCCATGAAAGTTTTCATCATCTAACAGAGATCTGCTACGGATAAAAATTCTTCTGAATTCTTCTGTGTTTGTTTCGAAATGGCCTTCCTGCAGACATAGTCTTGGTTGCTTTATTGTTTTTTTATCAAACTTATTACGAATATTTTTTGGCCAGTTCTACAATCACTGCCACAGGTTTAGGGATATACCCCGTCAGCTGCATGAAGCCCAGGAGGAAACTGAATGTGGCCTAACACATCCTTGCCCCACGGATCATTTCTGGTCTTTGCATTGATGTAATGGTATTTTGAAATAGAAAGGTTTTGACTGAATGAACCACATTATAATCTAAGACATCTGCAGGCATTGTACATAGACAAGTAACAAAATTTGTCTGAATTTGACCTCCGTTTAGACACATCTTGTGAACCACAGGATATATCCAGTGTGCTCCCCTTTTTAACCTTTGTTAGGTATATTTTTCCTGCAATCAGTTTGTACTTTTTGACCTATATCAATATCTAATGAGTCACCTCTTTCTACGCACACTTTTGAAATACAGGTACATGTACCACCCTTTTCTCTAAGTACTTACTACTGTGGCCTGGCCGCTCTCGATCTCTACGCAATGCACAGCTCTCAAATATTGATGTAAGTACATGTAACTATGAAATAAAAATCAAGAAGTAAAAATTATTTTTATGAAACTACAAAATAGTTGTAGGATATATTCTGAAATATATGAAAACGAGCCCGTCCAATATATCAACAGAATCGGTTTTACAGATGGAAAATCTGATTTTACATAAAAGATAAGTAACGGAAAAATCCCAACTAAAAAGATCTAGAACACAAGAATATACAGTGCACAAATCAACACAACAAAAATCATGATAGAGGAGTGATAAGATGCAAACAAAATCAAGCAAACCTTAGGTCAAGAAACAGAGAATCAGAGCAGAGTGTGGGGATAACCACATAAATAAGAATTAATTAACACAGAGGTTTAAAGTTTAGATATAAACTGGTAGAATACATATGACTATATTTGCCAATTGCATGAGTCAAATCATATCAAATGTAGGAATTGACCACGAGATTGGAGTGTCAATCGCAAAATTGAGCATGCTAACGTCTGATTTAACCTCACTTCGTTCGGGTAAATCAGACGTCAGCATGCTCAATTTTGCGATTGACACGACAATCGAGTGGTCAATCACCATTCTATTATGACTAAAATCCATTTTATTTTAAAATAAATCATATTATAACATTCTCATTGCCAGTCAATTTTGTTTGTTTTGAGCGCGCGGAGACGTCAATTTCGTTTGTTTTGAGCGCGCGGAGACGGAGGCGTTAGTCTAAACTGTTGCTCTCCGCTACACAAAAACACGCCTAGTGTCGTCAGCGGCTGTATTGATATTGTGAGGAGTTTAGACTAGCGCCGTGTTTTTTTTTGGAGCGTGTTTTCCATCGCAAAATTGAGCACGCTGATTGACCAATCAGCGTGGGTTATTGGCGGTGATTTTTGCACGGAATGATAGAATGAATAATTTTCACAGGTTATTAAGTTGCAATCAAGGGATATGTATTAACTCAATAAATATAAACCAATAGGATATTGGAATCTACTGCATTTTAGGGTGTTCTATTTAATCATTAAATATATTCCTCAATAATTGATTATTCCAACCGCACAGAGTTAAAATTTGATTTCTTTTTTATTTTATTTGTAACAATAATGTTGTTTTATAAATGTGAAAATGAAAGAATAACGAGGATAAATTGGTTTAATACATAATACGCCTAGTCCCAATTTGTGACTAGATCTACAAGCAGTTTACATTATGTACAAATATCATATTTCTTTTAATTACTGTATCTCATCTATCGGAGGGGTGATTTTTGGAGACTTTTAGTAGTGAGTAGCTGACATATGCATCAATCTACTAAAACACAAAAACAAATTGTTGCTACATGTATTACTTTGACGCTAGTTTTATCTACCCTGGAGTATATTGATCACACAATTACATTTAACGTGGAACTCAGAAACCTACCACTCCTGCCAGGCAACACTAATAAAAAGAACCATTCATGCATGTCATTTCTAATGAATTATTCTATAATGGGATTTCTTGACAAAAGATTATTTCAGTTACTACTGCTTTTAGTGAATTATGTTGCATATACTCTATATTTTATAAATATTTTGAATACTATACCCATAATAATTTAAGTACATGAATAATTTTCAGATAAGGTTAAATAATTCTCACGTGAAAGTTAGAAAATATAGTTTTGCTTGTATGCAAATACCTTTTTTAACATGAGAACATATGATGTTATGATTATTACAACAAATACACTTGGAAAGTGGACATAAATGTACTGATAAATATGGTCTGAAGTCTGTAAAATCATCGTTGTAATGTGAACGCCCTGAAAAAATATGCTTGGATTTTATTGCCATCAATATATACAATTTTAAAGTCCAATCATCACACTTGTCATTTTACATCAATATATGCAAAACATGCAAATTTAATGAGACCCCACAGTATGCCAGCTGTTAACTGGAATAGAACAAACATAAGATGCATACGTTTCCCTGGAAATTGATCCAAGCCATCGCCGGATGTCTCCCCATGCATGTCTATCGAGCAGTCCTTGTTGCAATGAACACATGATGTTTCACCCACACAGTGAATATTGGCTATCAGATCATCGGGACAGTGCATTGCCAAAACCAGTAGAACCTTATACATGCATGCACGTAAAAATGAACACTTCATCAATTACAATAGAACAGAGTGACAAGAAAGTAGACCCTCAATAAACACAATGTGACATTCCATCCTGGCCACAATCCCAATTTTAACATCAAAGCAGTAGGTTTTCATAAATACCCCCTCAGCAGACAAAATCACGAAGGAATAAGAATAAATAACACTAAATCAGACACAGGATACCTCATAAACTCAAAGTCAGTGTACCACCAAGGAGAAGTCCCCAGAGTAGCCATTGGTAGAGGACTATACTGATATTTCTATTGTCATAATGTATCCATTTATTACTTTTTTATACTTGATTATTATGAAAACTACCATGGATAATGAGTGCATTGTGTTAAGCAATTTTATTCTGCTGCATAGATACATGTCATAGAAAACTAATGTTCACATCCCATTGCCCATACCTATCAATAATTGCCAATTCCAAACCTTCTTCACCATCCTGTACAGCCTGATTGTATTTCGTCTAAGCTATTGCACAATCATGTAATTTATCAACACCTATTCAAACCCATTTTATCATTTTAATCAATGTTTATGTTAAAAAATCTTTTTGTGATTATATACATATGAGGTGGGTGCTTAAGCACCGAGAACGTTAATAAAAACACACAATTTTTTATTATATTTTTTATTACTATTCATACATCAATGACCAGAAGACTACTAAAACTAATCAAGGGATACAGGGGTGTGTGTGGTGTGTGTGTGTGGGGGGGGGCGGTTATATAGCCGTGATGGAAATCTATTCACCGACTTTTTGTTTCCTAAATCACGAGTCACCAATACATTTCATTGTCTTTCACCAATCCCCAGGAATTATAATTGAATATGTTCCATCACATATCACACACTTAAATAAAGGCAATTCACATTTCACTCTCGAAATTTAGGGCAAATCACCAATCACAGCCTTTGTATAGAGCAGATCACCTGTCATCAATAATAGGTTCCATCACATTTCACACACTTACATGTACATATAGGTAATTCGCATTTCACACTCAAGATATAGGGCAAATCACCCATCACATTTTTGCTATATGACCCCCCTCATACAAAGGCATTGACATACGTGTCTTAAAACAAACAACACTTTTATTCATTTTCAGAAGTCAAAACAATGAGAGTTTTTTATATACCTGCTTGAATGTCCAAATTGTCCAAAATGTTTTCCAAAAGTATATAAAGTTTAACATTTCGACAATAAATATCTCCTCCCCAGAGATCTTAAATCTAGGAAACCACACTTTATCTAGTGATATCCAGCTAACACTGTCTGTATTGGGACTGTCTCCTCCTCTTGGTCGTTATACAGAGCACTCGCCGCAGCGGCCAGGTGCCTTCCCTTGCATTGTGCGTTGCGCAGCATCAGCAGGGCAAAGGTCGCGACCTGCAGAGCAAACACAAAGCCCATGCCGGTCATGAGCCACTGCCAGCCCACCGCGTCATACACGATGCCGCCAACAACACTGCTCACACCGCTACCCAGGGATTCCGAGGATTTGATATAGCCTGCCACCATCCCATATACTTCCTGACTGTCTGGAAAGCCAGCGGCTTTGGTTGTACTGTAGGCTAACGAGATGGCCGGTAATACACCGATTGGGCCTGCAACTCCTACCATCGCCCAGCATGCCACCAGCAGCCACAGCGGGTGGTTGTGCATGTGATAGTATGGAGCAGGGCCAAAAGCTGTGACTACTATGCTCAGCACCGAGAAGCCAGAAATGATCAAAGGCACGGTCCAGCGGGGACGGTGGTCGACCACCCAGCCGGCTAACACTGAGAAGAGAGTGTAAAACAAGGTTGCAACCGATATAACCCAGCTCCGTTGAAAGGCATTCAGTCCATAGGACTCCAAGCGGAGACTGAAGAGAGACATGACCATTGCGATCAAGCCCATCAGCGTAAATGTGAAGCTCAAGCAGCTGGCAAATACTGGGTTGGCGACCATTGTACAAGAACTTGGCATGGGCTCTGCCGCCGTTTTCGACGTCGCTGCAGACGGGAATGCCACAAACAACGACAAGCCCACGCTTAAAATGAAGGCAGATGTGACAGCAAAAGGAGCGAAAAAGCCACCATATTGGTACAGGACCCCGCCGATGACAGGCCCTGACATGACGCCTATTGCGCCAGCGGCCTCCAACCAGCCACAGACGGAAGCCACGTTGTCGGGGAACATGGAAATCATAAGGGCGTTCTCCGCAACTAAGGAAGCCCCAGTGAAGAATCCCATCAGCATACGAATGGCAATGCTTGTTGCCAGGAAGGCGTGCGCGCTGTGTATGAAATAGAGCACAATGAACAAAGCCGAGGAGGTGCTGGTGCCTACGATACCCGCCACGTACACGTATTTGATTGGCGCGCAGTGAAGAACTCGCGCCCACAACATACACGAGCCCCAGCAGACAAAGTCAAAGCCCCCGAACACCACGCCGATGCCCACCTCGCTCACGTTTCTTTGCACGGCATAGTTCTGGTAGAATGGAGTGATGAGGTTCCTCTCGCCTCTCCCGACTGCCGCCACCACGAGCACAGCGGCCACTAGCCCATAGCGCTTGCAGAGCGATAAATCATAGCATTGTTCGGCAGTGGTTTCTTCGTTCGAGGAGGTCGCTTGGTGGCTGATGACGTCGTCTGCTTCACAGTTTGTATATCCAGCAGGTAACCCTGCCTCCACAGGCGACTCTGCTCCATGGCAGCTTGACTCTGAATTTCTTTCTTTGCGCTCAATTGATTGGAATTGAATGTAATCCATTTTATACACAGTTCAATGGGACTATTTTTTGTCACAATTCCCTGTAGTGAGACTTAAGCACTGTATTGACTGCTGACATAAAAGCCCGTACTATTAAATGATAAAAGCACATTTAGACTACTCATTAGACTACTGTTGACAGAGAAATAACCATCGTCGATTTTCATGGCTTTAGCTACTAAATAAGTCCTTGTTCATACCAACCCGTGAGCCAAGTTATAGCTTTTATATGTGAAAAAATGATTTTTGGGTTAGACTTATGTCAAAAAGAAAATCAATACTCGTTTCATCTTATTTATCAAGTGAGATCTTACAATTGGCGTTTGAATTCCTCGCTGAAGATTTTTGAAGTGGACCTTGTGATTGGTCAGATTTCGAGGAAAACTTCCACAGAATTGGATATGGTTGTATCACGGCTATAAACTGAGTATATAACCTTGAGATAAGACGTTTTACCTCACCAAGCCCTGGTGTCTCTTACGCTTTGCAATGCGCCAAGAAAAAGCAATGCCGCTTAAGCAGGTTCGATGTCTATCTTAAAGCAACAGCCATGTCAGTGAGGTGGTTGTGACAAAAACGAGGCTGAGGAAGAGCACGCAGCTTACGAAATATTTGTGTTGACGAACGCGCTCTCGCTTCTCCTGGTGGCTGCATTGGTAGGACACAGCATCAGCAAATGGAGCATCAAGCGCACTTCCCCCGACACTATTTGTAAGTACAGTGAAGCTCGTTTTCGTGTGTAAAGATTTATATTATTACCTTTTATGGTCAAAGGTTTGATCAAGTCTTCCTACTAACTTAACCCCCCCATTTCACATGGCCGATCCTAGCTCCAGATCCTCCCAAACACGCCCGTTTTGTCATTTCGGGGTGGATTGGCTGGAATGTAGCAATATTTATTACGTAACAGTCTGATGACAGAGCATACCAAAGTCACCGAGCCGTATAAGCCGTCAGAGACATTGTAGGTGAAGGGACACGGCTGAGACAGACGAAGCACGACGAAGAATTCTGCAGCCACTTCCCGCCATGCACCTTTGTTCTGTGGTAAGTGTATCACTTCATCAGAGAGCTCTTCAAGGATTGCTTTGTTATTCGAGGCAAAATCTCTGCAAAATCTCTTCAAAGAGGGCAGGCGTGCTCCTCATGTAACTAACCTATTCTCAGTTGCATGGGTCAAGTATGACCATACAGCAACGATCATGACTGACCCAAGGCCGTATCCCAAATCCTTTCTGAGTATATGGTAGTCTATGCGTATCCCAAATCCTTTCTGAGTATATGGTAGTCTATGCTGGCCAGCATCAACTTGTATATGTTCAAGGCCGCCTGCTGAAGCTTCGTCAGTCTCTTGTATCATTTTTCTCTCTTCTTTCCTCCTCCTTTCGTTGTTGTTAAGTGCAACGGATGCCATTTTTGCCAATATTCGTTGCCTAATCATTGTGAATACGTGTTTGAGTTTAGCCCTTCAAAGACACAAACAACATGACCCCCCCCCCCCCACACACACACACATTTGCAGCCTTTTTATATTGCTGCATTGCATATTCTGTAGCTAAAGCTTACGGAATCGTCTGCAATTACGCTCTCTGACCTTTCAGATGGACTGGATCAAAAGGTCAAGCTAATGGGATCATTCATATCAGAACTATCAAACCATAAAACGGGAACATCTTTATGAAAATTGTCAGCAATCCCACAGTTAGCAGAGAGAAGTAACGATCATGATAGTTCTCCAGACGAAGCAGAAATCCAAAACGTTGATACAGATCAACAGCTCAATAATACAAAACGGGTGCCCATAGGCCGAAAAAAGTCAAAACCTCTTTTCCAGAGAAGTGATAACACTTTTTGAGCCCGAAGCTGGCAGAAATGAGTCATTTTCTCCAGGTACACAACACTAATATTGGAGCATCGTGCTGTTGAAAAAGATACTTCCGTCCCATGTTCTTATTGCTTCTGATTGTGACGGCAGTGACGACACATAACTCCCCATTTCACATGGCCGAACCTAGCTCCAGATCCTCCAAAAGACGCCCGATTCGTCATTTCGGGGTGGATCGGCTGAGATGCATTAATATTTATTACGTAACAGTCTGAAGACGAAGCATGCCGAAGTCACCGAGCCCTACAAGCCGTCAGAGACGTTGTGGGTGACGGGAAATGGCCGAGGCAGACGATGCAGGACGAAGCGATGTAACTGATCGACTGCCAAAATAGTGGCACCGCCCCTCCTTGTGGCTATTAAACCGTAAAACCCCGCCAGCTTCGGTCTTTCTGCACATGTTTCTATTCAAAACAGCAGCATCACTGACCCAGGGCCCTACCCAAAATCTCTTCTCATTATATGGTCGTCTCTGAACATCTTCAAGGTCGCGCTCTGAAGCTTTATTATATTTCTCTTCGTCAGTCTCTTGTAATATTCTCTCTCTTATTTCCTTCTCCTGGCATTGTTGCTGAGCTGCAGCAAGATTAAGTGCAACGGCTGCCATTGTTGCAATTATTCGTTGCCTAATCACCGTGAATACGTGTTTGACTATAATCCTTCAGCGACACAAACAAGAATGAAACCCCCCACCATATGCAGCCTTTTTATATTGCCTCATTGCATATTCTGTAGCTAAAACTTACGTGCACGATCGTTTGCAATTACGGTCTGTGACCTTTAAGATGGACTGGCAAGCTAATGGGACCATTTGGAACTAGTACAACATAAAACGGGAACATCTTTATGCGAATTGTCAGCAAACCCACTGCTAGTAGAGAAATCTTACGATCATCAAGTTACTTCTCCAGACGAAGCAGAAAATCAAAACGTTGATACACACCAACAACTCAATAATCCAAAACGGGAGTCCACAGGCCGAAAAAAGTCAAAATCACTTCTCCGGAGAAGTGATAACACTATTTGCGCCCGAAACTGGCAGAAGTGAGTCATTTTTTCCAGGTATGCAACACTAATATTGGAGCATCGTGCTGTTGAAAAAGATACTTCTGTTCAATGCTTCTATTGCTTCCGATGCAACGGCAGTGGTCCCACACCCGGGGCCAGTTTCGTCTGTCCATCTTCCCCCAGAGGAGGCCGCAGTTCAGCAGGTCCCACCTAAGGATGGATACCCCCCAGACAGTTGCGTGGTTGTCTGGTGGTTAGCAATCAGCACAAGCCGAAACAAGAAATCTCGGAGGAACCCACCAGAAACGGATCCCCCTTCCTTGCCGAACCAGTTGTCTGGTCACTCGAGGGCGCTGGATTTGAGGGCCAGATCCCAATCCACCCGAAAGGGCAAAAGGTCCATGTTTTGGGTCCCCCAAGCTTGCATGGTTGTCACGGTCAAATGAGGGGGCGTTGGAGAAAGTGCGCACGCCATCTGGTTCCCACCCTCTCCCAAGACCAGATTGTTTCCTATAGTGCGCCCCACACGGTGGGGGATGTTGCACTGGTGCTTGGAAAGCTCCCCAGACAGACAGTGGTACGCGCCAAGCTGAATCAATACAATATGTATGGAACAAAGAGGGTACTAAATCCAAGAAACGTAGGGCCAGATTGAGGGTCTAGTAAAACGGCCCGTGAGTATAGTTTGAAAGGCCCCAAATCTACTAATAGGGGTGTTGGAGGCCACGATATTTGTCATGCAACAACCTCCGTTTTACAGGGAAAAGCAAAACTCACGTGTTTGGAATTATATCTTCGATTTGCGAAGCCACATGAAATGGGATAAAACCAGACAAAACCAGTGTTACAATTTTTGTACCACATCCTTTTCTATATTGTCATAAAATAAAAATGGAAATAATCGGGGATCAAAGCGGGCGACGTAAAAAGACATTACGCATGGATGACTGTTGTGATCGGCGGAGAAACGACATTGTTTTGGAAATAATAAAGTTTTTTTCATTACTATCATTTTTCTAATTCTACTCTAGTTATATATGGGATCAAATAAGATGAATTATTTAGTTTGATAACAGACAAAACCAGTGTTTGACAATCAGATGGCTTTGTCGGCCACGTTTTGAACTGTACAATGATAAATTTACAAATCACATATCTATAACATTTCACGGTACAGGTACACGTGCAAATGTAAAAATGTGGTGGTTTATAGTCCTGATCCGGATATATCCCTGTTTGGCTCTCATGAATTTACAATTCAGCGCACAACGCTTATCACTCACACAATCACACACTCACTCTTTTCAACCCAATGCCCTGTACCTATTCAACTTGTAGGTTCCACGGAGCAGTTTGCAACATGTTAGGGGAAGGTTTGCTTAACACCTACAACTAGACCCGAACGGAAATCACCCCACGACCTGGTCACGAGTCAACGCCCTAAGCATTCGGCCACGGAACCACACTGAAAAGATTGGGGCGGGTGATTGGGCGGAAACCAATCAGGATGCTGGCACTGCGGTGTGTTTGACAAGACTGCCGTATGAGAGGGCAGCTGGTCACTGCACACCGACAGTGGGCGGAGCTTAAAGCGAGGGCACATTCCACCTTGCGGCGGTGGTCGCCGCAAGGCGTGTTGAGGTCTGCTGCGTCTTCGGCGTTTTCCGCATGCATTGACTAAAAAGTACAATTGTGGGCACATACGCACTGGCCCCGTGCGTTAGGAATGCATCGGGACAGGGAGTGGGTTTATATTGAGGTGGCCGTGAGATCAACTTTGCATAGAACGTGCGATGTACTCGCGTACAACTTACGCTCTACGCACCGTGTGATTACAAACGTACCGGAGCCTCACGTTCATGGTACAGGGAACGCACGGCCCCAGTACTGTGTCTGTGCCGACAACGTGCGGTTAAATCCCTCTGCGTTTCACGTAAGGTCTCCGCACTGCCTCCGTACGGTTAGGCCATGACGCGGGGTGGTCGTAGAAGTTTGGCAAAGCCAAACTTCTTCTGCGGCAACCGTACGGCCTTGAAAAAACGTACGTTTGCCGCACTGTACACTCACGTATCGTTACGATTTCTGTGCGTTTTTGGTTGTAGACTGGCTGTAAACCCACCTTGCGGTGGAATGTGCCCCTGCTTTAATAGCTACGTCACGGCGTGATACCTTTGACCTTTTTTTTTCAAACCCTAAGTCGCCAAAATTTGTCATTTACTTAACATGCTTAAAACATACGTTAGAGCCGGCGAATGATGTACGGTGTTTACCCATTTTTGATGGGCGGAAAATGAACTGCAAACATGACGGTATTTACGCCTACATGTGCTATCATGATCCCATAACGACGAGATGTTTATAAAGATTAATAAACACGGCTGAAGCGTTATGCACATTGGTAAACACTGTGGACAGAGCTGAAATGTCCGCATCACAAAACTTTATATATATATGTATATGTATATGTATTTGTATATATGTGTGTGTATAAAGTGTGTGTGTGTGTGTGTGTGTGTCATGTGTGTGTGTGTGTGTGTGTGTGTGATGTGTGTGTGTGTTTAGATATACCTAGTGTTTGTGTGTGTGTGTGTGTGTGTGTGTGTGTGTGTCTTCCAAGTGTGTGTGTGTTTATATATATCAGTAAGTTCTGGATTATAATTTATATTATATATATTATAGTTTTTATCATATGTAAATATACCTAATATTATTATATATAAGTCCATTTAAATTTTGAGGTGGTGTCACGCATACAGGCAGAACCAAGCCACATAGCTTCACACTTGTCCCAATTTACGAAACAGACTGTCTGTAGATTTTCAAAGATATTTATATATTTATATATTCATCAATTGATTTTCCCTTTTTTTAAAAATCACTGCTCGTCAGTTTGAGCATTATGGCAAGTACCTACTTTTAATACCTTAAATATGCAGATAGATTCATGTTTCGTGCTAATGTGCACTTATCAATCACAGTACAAACACTTAAGAACAAACAAGAAACATGATATATAGTAAGACAATGTGTATCAGAATGGCCAAAGGTTATCTAGGGCATTGTCAGCGCCCTGGCAAAAGTTTTCCACGGGGCAGAAGCTCACGTGACCTGTGTGGGCGGATGTCTCGTCAGTATCTCTTCTGGAAGCGTGGTGATAACATGTGCTTCTAAAATGTTTCTCCCACCTTCCTGCCCTTATACAAAACGTTTTGTTTAAAATATGTGTATGTGAGAATGGTTACATCATATTTCTATTGGTATAAACAAAAGCTTATATACAGCTAATTAAAAGATGTTTTTCATTCTAGTTAGTTATAGTAAAATATGCTTTTATAAACTTAAAATGGCGTATGTTTTGTTTATTTGTATTGTTAGTGCACCAAAAGCCTGTTATGCAAACAAATAAACTGTAGTTTTAGTCTCCAAGCGTTTGTGCGTTGTTTTCTTTTCATAATATAATATCAATAATTAGAACAAGGGCCACAGGACAATGTATGAGGTTATAGTGAACATTATGCACACTGTAGGTCAAATGACAAACGTTTATCACCTGCTGGGTCAGACGCCGTATCGAAACCTGGTGCCATGTGACATACAATCCGTTAAGAGGAACAAACGCTCGAGTCATGTCAAGTCCATTATCAGCCCATTATCCAAGTGAAAAATGATTAAAACAATTGACATTTCCATGATTGCCGCCTACAAAGCAGTATTTGTGTTGAAATAATCAAATTGTTGAAATTAATTTATCATTTTTATAAAAAGCAGAGTAATTTCATTTCAATTGATGTTTTATTTATTGACATTACCTTTTTAATTATGTATTGATTACAAGGATCAATATTGGGTCCACTTTTGCTTACACTGTATGTAAATGATATGATTCAGGCAGTCACATGTGATCTTTTTCTGTATGCTGATGACTCTGCTTTAGTTGTCAGTGGGACGGACCCAAGGCAGATTGAAATAACATTGGCAGAAAATTTAAAATCACTTAGCTATTGTTTGGAAGAAAATAAACTATCTTTACATTTCGGGAAAACGGAAAGTATTTTGTTTGCTACTAAAATGACATTGAGTAAATGCAATAGATGAATATCATGTGCAATAACAAAGAAATTGAGTCAAAAACAGTATAAAATATTTAGGTGTTACTTTTGATCAGGATTTTAGTTGTTTGTCTATGGCTAGCTTAATGTTGAAAAAAAAAATCAATACTAAATTGAAATTTTTGTATAGAAATAATATGTATATTGGGTTTAAAGAGAGAAAACTATTAGTTTCTACTTTAGTACAATCTAATTTTGATTATGGCGTCAACAGCTGGTTTAGAGGGTTGTCCCAAAAAGTGAAAACAAGATTTCAAACAACACAAAATAGGCTAATTAGATACATTTTAAACTATGATGAAAGGCACCACCTTTGTTCTGAGGATTTTAAATTAGTTGGATGGTTAAATGTAAATGATCGAATTGAATACTTGTCTTTATGATTAATGTATGAAATACATATAAAAAAGGCTCCTGCATATTTATGTAATGTTAATTATATTATTAACCCTCATTATCAGTACATTGACCAAAACACCTTAATCAGTACAATAGGGGTCCATGTGGACCCCAATCAATTGATGTGATTTTCTTTTTAATTCATGATCTTTCTGTGATACAAATACATTCATATGTTAATTATGACTGTGTTGGATAAAATAACAACTAAAAAGTTATGTTTTTATTATATACATATTTAAATAGGTCAAATTATCGAACAACTCTGTGTTCTCTGTACCCATCGTGTCTGGGGTCCATGCGGGCCCCAATAAAATTGATTTTGTATTGGTCCTTATGTATAACCAAAGAAAATAATTTTCATTCTTGATAATGGGAAAACATGAGCTGACAACTCCATTAAAGGCCTTCAATCAAAAAAATTTCCAGTGCACCCTGCATTTTCTGTTCTCAACGGGTGTGGGGTCCATGTCGACCCCCAAGTAAATATTTTTTATGCACGTCCTAATATTAAACTAAATTAAATAATAATCGGTACTGATAGGGCAAGAGATAGGGTGACAACTACTTAAAAGGAAAAGAATAAATACCAAGTGGCTAAAGATATATCACAAAAAGTATACCCCTGGAGTCCAAACGGACCCCTAATGTACTGATTAGGGTTAACTTGTGAGTCATTCATACAATACTAAGAAGAAAGAGTTGTCGTACATTGTACCAAAAGTTAAGTCCCATGGACAGAAAACGTTTAAATATTGTAGCATTAAATATTGGAATAGTCTGCCTCTACCAATACGAAAGTCGAACTGTTTGGTGTCTTTTAAATCAAAATGTAAGAAATATTATATGGACCATTTTATAAAAGAGTAATAAGAATATATTTGTTAAAAGGTTAATCATTAGTAATGTAATTAATTTGTTCTATGGCACCAATTCTAGTCAGTTGTTTTTCCATGTTTCACCGAGGTCCACTATGGAAATAAGACTCTCCATTTTAAATGGATATCTTTTTAGTGCTCCTTGTTTGTAACAAGGTTCATTTTTATTATATTTGTATATGTCTATTCAATTTTACTTCTATTTACATTTTTACTTATTTGTAATCTTGTATTTACTTTGTAATTAATATGCCTGTGATAAACGAAATAAATCAAATCAAATAAAAAAAAGGCTACTAAGTTTTGGTTTGATTTTTCATTTTGTGTGGTGTTCGAAAGGTCGCTTTACCCTAGGCATAACAAAAACTATATTGTTTGCAACAAAGAAAAAATTAAATATTCACGCAAAAATGAATATTATATGTAATGGTAATGTTTTTTCAGCTAAAGGCTCTGTGAAACATAGTTGTGCTATTTCATTTAGATCAAGACATGGCGGATCAAAGTATGGCGGATTTGGCTATTATACAATTATTATATGCCAATGTAATGCATCAGCAGATCGATTGAAAACGGTGGAATATTTGTTTGTTTAAAAATGATATTATGTGAGATGATCTTGCCAGTCATATGGTAATTCATCCAAAATGCAAAAAAGTGGCAGATGCATTTTGCTACACATACTAGACTAAAATCACATTTATGTCTTATGTCTGAAGACAGCAGTATGAACTGATCATTTAAATTCATATATGAAAGTAATGGTAACATACATAGCCTACCATGTGTTTTTTTTTTCTGATCGCATCATCTTGATTATTTTGATTATTTTATCATTATTTTTTTTTATTTGATTTGATGTATTCAAAAGAATACAAAACAGTGCTTTTCATTATTATGTTTTCATAATTTTTGCCATTTTACTTCAATATACATATATGCAAAACATAAATGAGACACCACCGTATGCCAGCTATTTAACTGTTAACTGGAATAGAACAAATATAACATGCAGACGTTTCCTTGGAAATTGATCCAAGCCCTCACCGTGTGTCTCCCAATGGATGTCTAATATGCAGTCTTGTTTCAATAAACATGTCAGGTAAACATCAGGACAGTGCATTGAATTGCCGTCAAACATCGGGACAGTGAACATTGACATTCCGAGCAATAACAGATATGGCTGAAACAGCCTCAACGAGACGTCAATGATTTGAGATTTGATCGTTATTGTTGAAGAAAAAACGAATGCCAATTTCCAATCATACCACCTTTATTTTGTATCTTATAGTTTAAGTTTCTCTTCACCAATACAAAGAAAACAAATACTAGTTTGAAATCAAATATCACATATGTATACATGTAAACATATTTTATTTCTATGGAAATGTGAGTTTTGCTAGATGTGGACTGAATGTTTTGATGATAGACGAGTCCTAAGAAAATCAGTTGATTTATGTGATCGTTCTGTTTAATGGTCTATGCTCTTGTGCAGATATTTATTCCAGTGTTTTACACTGGATAAATAGCCCATCATTTGCCTCCTATCATTTCAGCTAGGGTGCTCAAATCTGGTTGTCAATTGAAAATGGTAACATGACAGAGTCTATTTTACAGGGGCCACAACGATCCATATTTGTGTACATTTCTGACTTCTAACAAATCTTTCAATGGAATACGTTTGTATTAATTAGTAAATCAACAGAAGAATCCAATTAGGAAACACGTTTATGGTCGGTGAAAACAATCAAATCCTTAATTAATTATATATTTTCTGAATAATAATTCATGAATAAATGTGCGGGCTTTTCATGAGTTGTGCGCAGGTTGGTGTTCAATGTCTGTGGGTATGGGTGTGGTTGATACATTAGGTTATGATTTCTTAGCATCTGGAGTAATCATTTAAGAAGGTAAAAAGAAACTGCTCAGATGCCCATTTTCTCATCTAGAACCAACGTTTCGGAGGAGATTCCTCCAGCTTCACAGAGTGCAGGTTGTTTCACAACATACCTTAACGCTGTCAGCCTCACATACAGTTTACCACCAAAGATGAATTAGATAAAAAAAAGTTAGCCTTTCACAATACATTCATAGAGCATTTGGAAAACGGTAATCTGAAGAGTTCTCTCTTTCTATAACAAAATCATGACAAGTCAGAAACATGCTACAAAAAGTCGAAGTTCCGAGGCCGGTGTCCCCGGTGTTGCTTGTGCAACCTTTGGGAGCGACAGTACGGTAGCTATCTAACAACTAGCTGGAATAATATAAACTTATTAAAAATGCACATGTGTGTTCTAATATTGATCCAAGCCCTCGCCGTCTTTTGATGCAAGCTATTGAGCAGTCCTGAAAGTTACAATAGAAACATGATTTCTCATCCGGACAGTGTGAGTATTGAATATCAGACAAGCATCAGGACAGTGAATTTAATTACAGTCCAACATCTGGGCAGACAGTGAACATTGACACTCCGCATAATAACATATATGGCTGAAACACCCCCAACGAGACGTCAACGATTTGATTGTTATTGTTGAAGAAAGCAATTTCCAATCATACCACTTTTATGTTGTATCTTATAGTTTAAGTTTCTCTTCATCAGTACAAAGAAAACAAATACTAGTTTGAAAACAAATATCACATATATGTATACATGTAAACATGTGAGTTTTGCTAGATGTGGACTGAATGTTTTGATGATAGACGAGTCCTAAGAAAATCAGCTGCTTTCTGTGATTGTCCTGTTTAATGGTCTATGTTAATGTACAGATATTTATTCCGGTGTTTACACTGGATAAATAGGCCATTATTTGTCTCCTATCGTTTCAGCTACGGTGCTCAAATCTGGGTTGTCAGTTGAAGATGGTAACATCACAGAACCTCTTTACATGGGCCCAAACGGTCCATATTTGGGTACATTCTGGATGATTATTTAGTACATTTCTAACCGTTACCCCTCTGCATGTCACAACGTTTGGACTAGGGAGTGCAATTGTGTTCACAACAGTGTTCTCCCAGCACATGTATTTCATATTGACTACAAGAATAGCATAGCAAACATACACATGGACATCATTGGCCATGTCAATTTGGCTGCAAATGCACTTAAACTTATCAGCCCTTTAATATAACACCACAATCTAAGCGTAGTGTAATAGTGAAGTAAAATACTGACACAAATGCATGTAACTACTATCATAGATTTATTTACCAATCTATACATTAGTAGTATTACCATTAATGTATTACAAATTGGATATCATTTGAAATGCTATCAGATCATTGCTAATTTTACCGGTATTATCTTTGTAAATATAAAATAAGTGCATTATATTCAAAGACATTCATCATCTAATTTGAATTGTTAGAAAGAATCTATCAATGGAATGGTTTTGCATCAATTAGTAAATCAACAGAAAAATCCAATTAGGAAACTCGTTTATGGTGGGTGAAAACAAATTAATGAAAAATCCTTGAATAATGAACAGCTATTCCACGTAATGGCAATCAACCTCAACTCATTCATATTTGTTATTATTAGAGTATTTGAATTTATATGTGTATGCCGCTCTGCTGTACTTTTGGATGTATCATTTATAAAGGATATAATATGTTCTATCATGTTTGCTGACCATGCTCACTTCATAGGGTTCATATTAGTGTTAAGAATAACATAATGTTTTCACGTGGTACTGGTCAGTAAAGGGGTGCATTATGTTTACAACCACTGTAACGGCTATGATCAGCTGTGATCAGCGGTTGTGAACAGTGTTTGTTATCCATTTAAGAAGATAATATTTACTTCCTGTTTTATTGTGTTTTGTGAAAACATATAATATTATACTTCAAAATCATGTTTCGTATTTTACTCTGGTTTGATAGATTTTTAGGTCCTAAAATATTCAATATCTTTTTCAAATGGAAGGTAACGAAGGTATTTTGGAGCAGTATTTTTAATGGCAATAGTAAAATCTTGTATTTAACTCTATGTATATTGTTTGTTCACAAATGCCACACATTCCTCGCGTTTTGACTCATAAATCTCAAACGAGCGGGGCGACATGAGTAATTTTTTTTATTGACATCTACACACATTAAATTTTACAACGATAATCATTAAATATTAAAAGAAAAACTGTCTTGTCCCACCATTTCTTGGACTTGTGTGGAGTGATTGATTTTTAGTTGTAAAAAATTTCATTTTAAAAAGTAACATTTGAATTTAAGCATGTACTGCACATCGATGTCGTAAAATAAATGTATTTTTAATTGAATAAAATTTTTAAATTGTAAAATTTCAACTGAATTATTTCTTGCAAATTTGTGGATTTTGTGTGTGTGTGTGTGTCAAGCACTGGAGAAAGACTGTTTTAATGTGTTTTTTCCCAAACGAGTGTTCTTTGCCTCCCATTTACCATCTACTTTGTATGCTAAAAAGAGGTGCATCAGCTCACAAATTCTTGTCTGAATGGCCTTGGATATTGGTCTCATACTAACTTATTACTAAGTCACCAGCACCACCTGTTTTGTACGCGGTTGTGTACACGGTATTATATGTACACCTAAGTACACGGTATTATATGTATGACTAAGTACACGGTATTATATGTATGCCTAAGTACACTGTATTCTATTGTACACGTATTATATGTACCCTTAGTAAATACTATTACACCGTTGGGGGTATATGCATACGCTATGTCATATAGTGAATAGATTGATTTATGTGTGTAAGAAACTTGATTCTGTTTGCTATAAATACTGTATTCATAGTAAACACATCTATTAAGTTTATAAGAAACATGTTTGTGTTTAAAATGATGTCTATCATTATATTATTTGGCAGTTGCTGTGTTTTTTAAATTGTCACATAAAATACATGAAATGGTACAGGTAATTATGTTTCACATCTTAATTGGCTGCTTTGTATGGAGAAACACCCACCAAAATAAAATGAATAAAAGCTATTTATTGTATTCAATGTTTCACATATCTTGGTCAATTTGGACTTATAAAAATAACTTTAAGAAATCTGCACATTTTGACAACTTTAAAAAAAGAATTTTGTAATAATAACATGTGCACTTTGTAAAAAATATCTCCACAACACTTTAAACCCAGTATTTTCCGTAAGAAAATCGATACTCTTTTTAACTTTAAACAATTACAAGTGAATACAACCCAACACTTTGTGCTTGCTTTAACTTTCTATGTACTCAAAAATGATTATTATTGCAATTAATTTAGTCATTTTCACAATAATACCCTTTTTTTAGTTCGAAAGTATACACACATTATTACAAATATTCTTATACCTGTTAATGTTTCACCAAAATGTGTGGGAAAATGTAAAAAAAAAAACATATTAATTTTTAGCTTTTATATGAGAATTTCAGTTATACTTTTACAATTACTTTGGTCTTAACATATGCTGTGTGTTTTTTTTGTTTTGTTTTTTTGTTTTTTTTTTGTTTTTGTGGGGGGTGGGTTAAGATTCAAGGTCTTCTATTAGAACATGACATGAACATGTCATTAGATGTGTAAAATGAGTAACATACATTGCAACACATGTTGTTGTTTGTTTTTTTTTTCAATTTTTACTGGGTCCATTGTTCTGAAGTTCATATTCCAATTGCAAAAATTGAATGTCTTTATTTAATAATAAGTCATAAAAAACTATTCTACCATACATGAACAGTCATATAGTTTATTTAGCGTGATCAAAGTTACTGATATCATACATAGCAACTCATTAACAAATATTTGTATCTTCAACACTAAAAAAGAGGTGTATTATCACAATACAAATATTAAATAACTGTTGATTGATTTTCTTACACTAGTACACACCAAAGTTCACGGGTTGTAGGGGCGTTGTTCTATACTCTCCCCTTGCCATGGTACTGAACCAGCTTCAGAATTGAAGTACGTCTGGAGTGTTTGCCTGCAAACTTTGGCAATTTCCAGATCACGATGCCCTGGTGATGCTGATCGAGGGGCACTAGATTGGCTGTTTCTCTCCATGCACCAGCAATGAATTTGTGGTCCTCACCCGATCCTCGTGGTCGACAGCCACACCGGGGGCCAGGTCTTGCTCTCTGCCCTGGGCAACACAGATGCAAATAAGATTGTGGAGACACACAGCTGTGTGCACAATCTTGTGGATGACTGGTGGTTCTGGTTGAAGTGAGGCCAGAAAGCACTGCCAGCGTTGTGCAAGAATTCCAAATGCATTGTCCACGACCATTCTGCCTCGCAAAATCCTATAGTTGAAAATGTGTTGCTTGTGAGATAGGTCTTTGATACCAAATGGCTTCATCATGTTCTCTCGGAGTGAGAATGCATCATCCCCCAGGAAGAAGTGGGGGAAGTCAATATTGTCGTTCGGCAGTGGATCGGGGGGGGGGGGGTGGCAGGTTGAGCTGACCATTCTCTAGTCCGTATGCCAACAAAGATTGGTTGTACAATTGGCAATCAGATTGGTGTCCCACTCCACCAACGTCAGCGTACATGAATTTATAGTCAGCATCCACACTGCAAGTAGCACCACAGAGAAAAAGTTCTTGTGGTTGTAATACAAAGTACCAGACCTTCTAGGCTTCATGATTCTGATGAGCTTGCCATCGATGGCTCCAAGGGCATGCAGGACGTTCCATTTGGCTGCAAACTGTGCAGAAACTTCTCTCCAGCCATCTGGTGTGGTGGGAAGGCTAATCACTTCGTCCACATACTCAGCATGAAGGGCAGCACAAACTTCAGGGATGAATGTGGTAATAGTGCTTCTTGGGACTCGAAAAGCAAACTAAAAGTATCCCAAATGCAGTAAGTAGCACCTGTGACAAGGTGCCTAATGGTGACGTCCAGCTTCAGACCCGCAGGATGGGCCTTGACAGCGTTGGTGCTGGTCTTCTCGATTCTGTGTTCGATCCTGCCCAGAATCTCATCAAAAAGCTGTGGTGAAATACGGAGATAATTCATATAAGCCTGGGGGTCCTCATATCGTAGTTTCACCATGAGATTTTCATACTGTCCATCGCTTTGCCGCTCATGAGGAGTACACCACGGTAGTACAGGCCATATTCTAGCTCTTCTACCCCCTTGTCTCCTTCTTACTTGTCTGGCCTCTCGTCTCAGCTGTTGCTGGTTGTTGGCTGGGATGGTGTCTGGCTCATCATCACCCTCAGCGCTGTTATCACTTTTATCCGATGAAGGAATAGACTGTATGTCTATAGAAGGACGTGCCGAATTGTATTCCAACAGAGTTCTAATGTACAATAAATCACTGTCAAGCAATGTCATAGTACCACTTCATATACATATTTCCATTCTCACATATTCCAGGATTCATTGCAGTTTTCTTTTTAAATTTCAGTCTGAATAAATTTTCAAAATTTCAAATTGTAATTTCCAATACATTAAATATTTCTAACTTTAAAAATTAAAAAAATACGTATAATAATGTTCATTGAATGTGAATTTCAGAAAAATGGACAAAGATTCAAGCACCACCCCTTTTTATATATTCTTGACCAAGCGGAGTTACGCCCTTCAATACGTTTACGCAGCAGCGCTGAAGGACACTAAATCCAACGTCGCCACAAGCCGTTTCAATCCCTAACTTGCTGAGATGATATAACTCGAACCGCGTTGCACAACGTCTGACTCCGTCGACGGCTTGAAACACACATTGCGGGACATGGCAACACATGGCACTGTCAGTGTCCGTGGGGCGGAAAAGTTGCGACTTGCGTCGACGTACCGCGGCGCTGATTTAAACCCCGGACGGTGGCACGCGATGTCACACGACCAAAAAAAAACGGCTTCTTGCGGTGGAATGCAATCTCAAAAACATCAAAGGGAATTTAATCAATACAGATCAATAATCCCCCTGTGGCGCGGAGTGGTCACGCAGTGTCAGAAAAACACTTCTCCGAGTAAGTGGTGTCCCGCCGCATGATTTTTGATTTGGCGCCATCCACCGAAGCAACATTGAGAGGGTTTTATTATTAATTTCCCAATAATTTCTCTCTCTTTTTTTTACTTTTTTGTGCGTTTTTTTTTTATTAGAAATGGGGGGGGGGGGTAATATCAAGATAAAAGCCTTCCCCCCATTATACGGCTTTAGTAGGGATCGACTTCTGGTATGAGTTTTTGGGTGGCGCCCCTGCTCACTTTGTAACTGATATACACACACAGGCGCCCCCCCCCCCCAGTTCATGGTGAAATGATAATCCCAGAATTGTGTGAGTTCAGATGTCTACGTACAAGAACTGACAAGAGAAATGTCAACTATGATTAACTTTACCACTTACAACACCAACCTCAACATACTAATGTTAGACGTGTGTCTTGGGGACAGAACTATTCATGTGCATGGACACTTAAATATCCAAACTGGGTGGTCACGGTCAGCAATTTTAACTACCATCAACAGAAATAACACTAGGCTCTTAATACAATATTTTTATTTAAAACAATATGTACATCCTTAAATTATTGGGCATTTGCTAAAGTATCAAACCAGCAAAAGCACTAGATTATGTAGATTGAAAAACAAACCAAGGGCCAATTTTCTGCCGAAAAGTGACCACCACCATTTTTCTTTCATAAGCCAAAGCTATTAGATTTACACAAACACATAGTCCTAATCATTCCATCTGACATTTGATTTTGGGAACATTTCAAAAGTGACCTACGACAATCTTGGACCATGTCAGCTTTTTTAATCTAAATTTTGCACAATTCATCCATTTGTCTGCTGCGATGTCATATTCTTCTGCTTCTTCCGTATATCCTCCAATAAGGATTATTTTGTTGTGATTCAACAAAACCCCACCAAACGCATGTTCATTAATGCACCGAGTAAGAATGGTCCATGCATCCATAGCTACATTATACCTGGTGCAGATTTTATCTGCTCCGCCCAGAACATAAATGTGGTCACCATAGGAGATAGCATTACCGGTACCATCGACCTTAATGGCATTTGGAATAGGTGATCTCTTCATCCATTTGTTGTTGTTGATGTCATAGGATTGCACACAGTGGGGATGGTCCTTATTCAAAGAGGATTGGTTGCAGAACACGTATATTGTTCCATTAAACTCCACGGACAAGGGATCAAAGACCACATTGAAACATTCAGATTTTGATGTCCACGTATGCTTTGTGAAATCAAAAATATCGATGCTAAGAGGGGCCGCACCTTTACAACATGACATCATTCCACCAAAAACGAATAGGCTGTCATCTACATAGACTGAAGAATGCCTGCACCGGTGATTTGGTATGGATGGAAGGTCCGTCCATTTCACAATTCTAAATGAAAAATGTTTAAAGGTGTTTTTACACTGCGATCCATCTAACTGACCACCCGTTAAGAGAAATCCACCGGGTATTGCAGTAACGTGGGCACGGCCGTCTTCATGAACAATGGTGTGGTCGCCGCATGGGAGCCATTGTGTTTTATCGTACTTCATCACAGTCCATTTACCTACATTCGAAGCAGCCCATAGAGTGTCAATATTTTGACCAGGTGGATCCATTGGTCTTGAAAAGGCCTGAGTAAATTTCACTTGGACGCTGTGAAATAACCCTTCATACTCTTTGGCAATCTGTTCAAGATATGACCGTGAACAAGTCTTTAAATCCACATGGTTGATAAGGTCTTGCAGCAAGCCTTTCCTCTCCTCTTCACCGTGCAGCACCCAGTTGATACAGCCTTGCACAATGTCTTCGGGTTTCTCAATGTCTAACATTTTTATACAATCAACCAGCTGAGCCAAATCAAGCTCCAGAAATTCTCGCACCTTGATAATGTCCCCAAACTGTGACTTTATCATCTCTGTGCAGGTCTTCTCTAGCCTCGTCATGCCATACGTGGCAGCATTAGCGCATACACCAATACAAGTCTCCACAGAGACGGATCCAATCAGATATTGCTCGCATTTGGCTTTAAGCTCGACGAGCTGAAGCAGTTCACAAGCCGCTATCAGCTGCTGTATTTGTTCATACTCTACGTGTATGTCACCTGTGTACATGTATCCCAGCAGGGTCTCCATCAGGTCGCGCTCTATGTTGTCTAGCTTCAACTCTCCAGAGTCCGCTTCGGACATTCCAGAACTTAGCAAAGCCTCAAAGTAGGGGCATGCAGTTGCCAAAATGATCTATAAAATATGCCAATATTTATGAATGATGGTATCACTTGGAGATTATTATATGGGGTATTTATCATGGCCCAGTCAGGTATGTAAAAGTATTAGTTAAACCAATATAAAAGTACTATTTTCGTCAACCCTATTTCCAACAACCATTATTTTACATTGCTTGTAATCTCACATGTTGGGCTTAATTTATTCTATATATTGACACACACCTAAAAACAAACAAACACAAACAAACAAACAAAAACAACAACCATTAAATTAAAATAAACCCAGCCAAAGTTTCTCATCCTCACAGCTAGAGATTTATAACTTCCCTCCTAATAGTTAGGTTCTATTTCCAGTAAAACAGTCTTTGCAAGGCATTTTGTGTTAGAATTGTCCAACAAGTGTTTATAACATAGTTTGTGGGTGCTTTATCCATCTCCGCTTGTTGGTCATCTCAATTTTTAGTATAAAGCCTTCAAAATGGCCAAAACAAAACGGTCATGATCAGGACAGCCATTTTTACAACTTCTGATCTAATAATGACATAAATAAAATCTTGAGCACTTTTCCAACTGTTTTAAATATAAAAAGCTAAAAAATAAATATTTTTTAGTGTAATATTATTTGAAAGTGTTCAACATGGCCAAAACAAGATGCCCTCTCTTAAAAAGTTACGACTTTCTAATATGATAAACTAATATGATAAAAATATAATCTTGGGCACTTTTTCAATGTTTTTAGCTATGAAAAGCTAAAAAATAAATGATTTTTATAGCAACCACAAGGCTGAAGGAAAAGTCTTTAAAAAAGTCTAAATTAAGAAAACTAACTTCAGTATTATAATTTTAAATCAAGTAGCTTATTTTATTCCCATTGAAAAGATAAAGTTTAAGCTGTTTAGGGATTAAGGTTTATGGTTGTTTTAAGCTAAACGTTTTTGACATCATCAGTTGTTTTATTGTTGGTTTTTGTTTTTTTACAGATTTTTTAAAAATACAATATGCATAGCAATATTTGTGTTTAATAAAGCTAAATTAGATTAGGCGCATTAACTATATTGAATTAATACAGGTTTATATTGAATAAAACAACTATGATTGTGATAGAATAAAGTTTACTCCAGAGTCTTTCTCTTTTGAAAAGTTTTCATACTTTTTAAAAAACCACCACAGAGAAATAGAACAAGAATACATATTAGTAATATTACACAACTAGAACAGTTGCATTAGTAATTGACTAATCAGAATGTTTCTTTGATATATTCCACATTTATGCAAAAAATGAAATGTACATTTCCACATGGTTCTAGTTTATCTGCCTGTTAGTGTAGCCATAAGGAAGCCGGATGATGTGCTCATTTGATGTGCAGAGTCAAAGCATCCGTAGTTGGAGGTAAAAGTTCCTGGACCAATTAATAAATAAATCTAAAAAAAAAAATAAAAATAAAAAAAAAAATAAAAGACAAAGAAAAAGACCACTTGTTGGACAATTCAAACACAAAATGCCTTGCAAACTTTATCTAGCCACATATTCTGGAAATAAAACCTAACTATAATGGACAACGATAACTACTGCGCCCACGTGTTCCCTCACCTTGTGCGCGTGCAGTGGTGTCCCCCCGCGGCACGTGATGACAAAGTCCGCATGGCTGCCGTCGCGGCGTCGCTGGTCGAGGGAGGATTGAAGGCTGGCGAAGAACCCTTCGTCACGGCTCGCCGAGAAGGCAGGAGGCACGGTCACCATGGTCTGTGCGGGACAGAGGGCAAAAAAGAGGCGCTTAGTATGGCCAGGCGGCTAGGGAAAAAATTGAACCGTTATGGTATGATTTTCAGCACTACCACCCCCTCCTTGGCCTGGATTTGTTTGAAAAATTCAGTCCACACCACTTACTAAGTCTTTAGTATTATTTACTATAAGCCTACTCGTACTACAAATTTTCTGCACCCCAGATTTACAAACCTCTCCTATTGATTTTTTTAATCAAGACTTGTTGAAGTGGAGTATTCCAGTCTCCCCGGACCCACACACACACACCACATGCCTGTCAATACTGTCAATAGATCTATCAATCACTTCCGCAGCCTGCACAGTGAAGATTTATATCGCTCGGGGTAAATACATAGAAATTGCCGATGTTCTACCCAAAATTGTTGTATTAAGATTGTGCTAATCTTCTTACTTTTAACTTGGGATGAAATCGGTAACCTACAACGAGAAGTATTCGCAGAAATCAGAAATTCTTGATCTAATCACCTTAGAATCACTGCACTACCAAACCAGAAACTGAAAATACTGAAGAGAGTCGCGACAGGAAAACGCTTAACGTTCCACGTCAACGCTGAAGTACAACAAATACTGAGTAGCAGGTGGTTTGCAATCCTCAAAGTTGCAATCATACGTTTTTTATCCTAAATTTTGAAATAACTTTCACTTAAAAGAATTCTTGGTCGTGATGATATTACTACAGCATTCAAACAGACATACCTTACCAGCGAGCAGTAATAAATACAGTTGTCAGCACACTGATATAGAAATATTTATGGATGTTTGGTAATCTGTAAATCTAGACGAACATGGCCACACTCGCTTCACATGAACGTGTGCCAACTGCAACGTCATTGAAAAGTCTATGATACGTCAAAATTACGTTCATTATCCCCATCAAATAAAGTGATACGACATAGCGGGTGGATCCTTACGAGCTACACTGGGATAGAATATTGAAAAAATATTTTCTTCATACGCGTACCGTAAATGTAATATATATGGATAAGGCAAAGCCTTTAGAAGCGACCGCTCATATGATCTTATACGATATATATTTTTATGATGCTATCATATGTATGGAGGTGTTAAATATAATAAAAATGTTTTAATTATTTTTTTTAAGAATAAAGCAATATTTATTCAACTTTTTTACCGGTGCTGTCCATATTTGATTTTTCATTGTTTTGCATGGTTTCAAAAAGTATCATCTGTAGTCTCGATCAACCAGACTCTGTAATGGCGGCGCTCATTTCAATGCAATACAGAGTCTGGTTGAACGAGGCTATATCATCTACTGATGTAAAAAAATCCCTTATGATATTAAAATTAAAATGGTGTCTAATTCGATTTTGTTTTAATCATAGTGAAAGAAATGAAGATAAACTAAATAACTATTTGTATTTATGATATTTTTTATTGGGAATATGTTCTTAAATAAGAAAAACGGGTCTTTCATTTATATTGTATTGTGTGTTAAGGGGGCGCGTTTTGTTTCTGCCATTTTCCAGCACCTGTCTTCTCCATGGCAACCGGAGCATGAATACTGAAATTAGTACAAAATATTTATCAAAACAATAATAATCGGGAACCCTTTCAATTAAGGTTTAACTGAAACATTGATTTCCTGTTTTAAAATGTTTTGATTTTAAACTCAATATTAACTTCACTCTCGCGAGACTTGAGTTGGAGATTCAATATGGCGCTAGGTGGGCAAAATAATATCAAAATTTGTCAGAAACTGGACAATTTCGTGGTTATACACAGTGTTGTTGGTTAAGTAGATGAATGATTTGTATAGCGCTATTGAGGTTTTAGTTTTGTGTCAGGTTTGAGCATTCTGCTTGAAGCGGATAGCGCTGAATTTTTGCAAGTATCTGCAAAATATGATTTGCCTCAGAATTTGCACGGAATAGCTTCCTAGTAATAACAGCTCCCTTGAGCGGTCGCTATTAGTTACGTTTATTGAAAGGCCTTACGTCACGCGCACAAATGCTAAAACCTCCAAGCAGTGGTCACATTGATCTAACCTCTTTGAGACGGAATAGTTCTTTCTGAAGAGCATTGTTTTGGAGGTTGTGCAATGTAACAGCGGCGCTAGTAGTGCAGGAAAGTGCTGGTTGTTATACAAATTGATTTCACACATGATGCCATATATCCACCATGGTATTATAGTTATTCTCAATGCCACCATAGAAGTTGCTAATACTGTTCACTCGACTGGGCCTACACACGTTTAATCATACGCTAGATGCTAAGATAATCTTGACAATCTCCCTAACTTATTACCATTTATATTTTAATTACCTCTTGTTATGTATCTACATTGAAAACTATATATATTCATATGGTTTGTTTACACTTGTATCCTATAGACATTACAATGCAAATTTCCTGTTATTACATGGGTGATATGAAAACTCTTCTCTAATTGATTAACCCTCATCATTATATAAACCAAAAACACCCTAATCAGTACAATAGGGATCCATCTGTACCCCAATCATTTCACGTAATTTTCTTTTAAATTCATAATCTTTCTTTGTTCCAAATACATTCATATGATAATAGTGACTGTGTCAGATAAAAACAACAAAAAAAGAGTAATGCTTTTATTATATGCATTTTTAATGTCAAATTATCGAACAACCCTGTGTTTTCTGTACTCTGCTTGTCTGGGGTACATGTGGACCCAAATAAAATTGCTTTTGAAATGGTGCTTGTGTTTAACAAAATAAAATAATTCCCACTCTTGATATTGGTAAGATATGAGCTGACAACTTCCTGAAAGGACTTAAACCAAATACATTTTCAGTGCACCGTGCACTTTTTGCTATCAATAGGCTACAACAGGTGTGGTGCACTCTATGTAATATCGGTTCCTGGTCTGGCAGTTTTGAGCATATATATTGAGCCCTTGATATTCAGGGTGGCGTGGTGCCATGTGGACCCCTATCAACATTTTTGATCAACGTTCTAATATTTAACCAATTCAAATAATCGTCACTCTTGATAAGGCAATATATAGGGTGACAACTACTTAAAAGGAAAAGAAGAAATACTAAAATTTCACAAAAATTATACCACTGGAGTCCGATTGACCCCATAATGTCTTAGAGATTAGGGTTCGGCCAACCTTGAGGCCCTTTTATAACCTACTGTGGCCTACATTGGATTTATATCCAGACTTGTGGCTTGCTAAACATAACTGTGCAATTTTTCCGAATTCTGAATTCTAAATTTTGTAAAATTTTGGAAAGTTGGTCCAATGGATAAGGACGTCTGTCTACATATACATGTATGTCCGGTCTGCAGTGTACAGGAAATATGAGTTCGATTCTGCGGCTTTCCAAACCTTTACATGCCTACCCGAGGACCTGCAGCTTTGTTGAAGTCTCTGGGCGGTTCCCTGTAAGAAGATCATGGTCATGTTACGTCTGCTGGTAACATCGTTAGGGTCAGATTACCCAAATTTGGTTTCTAAGTGTTTATATAGTGACCTTTTGGCAGCCATTTCATATGGACCACTATGACTCCTATTTGGACCCAATATGATTATTGCTTGGCTCCTGCGATCCATCAACACGACACACTGTTACAGTTGGACTGCTCAAAATACGTTTTTAGTTAGCAAGAGTGACCATTAAGCACATAGGCCCCAACTTGTTAGACCTGTACAAGTCACATTTGCAGCTGTATTGGCTTTGCTTGAAATATGTTTGACTTAGAAATAGTGGCCGCTCTGCACCAATTTTATACGGACAACAGGCATACTAGTATCCAGCCCCCCCCTTTCCCACCAAAACACTTCATTTTCATAGGGTTTTGCATGGAATCGCTAAGCCCCCCCCCCCATTTCCTTAAGTGTGACCCCCCCCCTTTCCAAGAACCTGGATCTTTCATTGATGCCCCATGTGTGAGTCGATTCCATTGTAGCTATTATCTGGTCTCTGACTTGTTACCTCTGTACAGATTCCATCACTGTAGACAGGGTGCTAAATTATGGTATGAATTTTTACAATGATGATTAATACTCGCATGTTTTTCAGAGTGAACATATACCAGTTGTCACCATGTCCCTATACAAACAATGCAATGCTATGCAATAAAATAACAACACACCAATCCAGTACAAAGTACTAGTTTGAAAATTGGTCCACAATCAATAGAACAAATAGAGTAAGGAGGCTTCTCTGGTAGTACACCCTCTCTATAAGGAAGACCTTTGGGACCAGTGTAAGTTGGTCTCAATAGAGAGGTGGTCTCAATACTGGTTCATTTTAGTAGCTTTATGAAGCGTTGGGACCTCAATAAAGAGGAGGTCTTAATTGGAAGGTTTACCGTAAACCCAAGCTTCTCATCGCACTATAGTCGTTTCCAATTCTACAAGCGTTACGTTGTTCATCCGTGAAATCTAAATGATTTCCGAGCGCCACTCACGCTCATGCAGTAGACTAGTGCCACAGCTGCCGTGGAATCTGCTCGTTACACTTACGCTCAGCAGGGGCATTCTTCTGCTGATAACCAGCTTTTTAAGTCTTAGTTCTACATATGTATATGCATTATTGGAGAGAAAAACAGATTTGAAAGTACGATTGGTGAAAATGACTTTCTGGGACCAATTTGCTATTTACTCTCAGTTCATTACGCATTAGGGAAAGTGTTAAGAGGTGACTTTACTCTGTGAACATTTACTGGGAGTAAATAAGTTTATCCAAGTGCTAATCTACCATTTAAGTCTGAGTTCAATGGGAGCATATCTTGATTCCTATGCTTGTAATGAAAAGAATTGATCATGAAACCTTCATTGGTGATTATCTTGAAGTTACTTATTAGTATTAATAACTTGTTGATCTGACGTAAGTAGAAAATTCCGCAATTCGTGCTATTAAAACATTTTGCAAGAGAATTTTTCATGGAAAGGAGCTACACATAAATTCATTGAAAGGAGCCAACAGAAAAACAAAAAGTAACCTTGTGTATTGGTGGTGATGATGTTGATGCTGCAATATACAGCGATTTGGATAGTGTCAGTGTATCCATAATAGGGTCATAAAATGGGATTAGACATTTTTCATTTTTAAAAAATCACAATTTGGGATTATTATATAACTATTAGATTGTATTGGTTTAAAACACAACAATATCCCATTGCATCAATTTCATTAACATTGCGTCATTTGGTAATGCATTGTACATCTAATTAGCAGTAAAAAGACTATACGTATACAGTCTGTTTTGATGGAAATATGGATATGAATATACAATGGATTGTGTTCGAAAATCTACACGCCTATATAGCGACCGTGGGCAGAGGTGCACTGCTGGGACTCGAACTCACATCCTAAAGGCAGCACACTGGTATCGATCACGGTCCAGAAGCCAAAATGTGGGCAATGGCAGCTTAAGAACACGCGTGTCACACCACTATTCATAAGGTTCTAATCATTCCCTTCAAGAGACTCTTGGGCTAATCTAAAATTCATTAACATTCGTTGTTGTCACGGTAACACTTACTTATATGACGCACGAGAACAACTTATTGAGTTCTGGGATAAAATCATTACCAATGATTACGTTGTCAGCTGTTAATTGAAGCCAAAGGCACGTGTATCATTCCGTCACTCCTACACTATGCTGAGTTCCGCTTCAAAGACACAACGTTCCCCTTTGGAATCAGGTCCCAGAGACCAGTAAGATATGAAATCACATTTAATTGATTGGATTATATTACGCCCACTTTTTGTTATAGCACTTAATTCAATCAAACAATAACAATACACCCCACTTACCGGTAAAGTGACGTAACACTAAAAACAATTTGTCCTACCATGGTAACGGCAATATCTTTTCTCCACAGAACGATGATGATGTAACCTGTACAAAAACAAGAACACTAATTGCCAATGCAATTGGTCCTGCCATGGTAACGGCAATATCTAAAATTCCCCACACAACAACAATGATGTAACCTGCACCAAAAAAAATAATAATAATATCAACTCCCAATGCAAACAGCAGACAGCAAGATAATCCTACAGTACGACCTAGTAGAGATGGAAGACCCCACGGCCATGGTGCAAACCACCCGCTTCGTCATCCAAAAGATCCTCGTGCCTCTGGTCGTGATCTTCGGCATCGTGGGCAACACGATCAGCATCGTGGTCCTCACCCGGCGCTGGATGCGCTGCTCCACCAACTACTACCTCACGGCGCTCGCCGTCTACGACACCCTGTACTTGATCTTCGCCGAGACCATGAGCCTGTCGCACTACGCCATGATCAAGGAGAACACGTGGTTCATGATGTACCAGTACCCGGTGGGCAAGCCGCTGGTAGACACCTTCTCGAACACGGCCGTGTGGCTGACGATGACGTTCACTATTGAGAGGTGGATTTGCGTGTGTCTGCCCATACGCGGGAGGATCTGGTGCACGCCCAAGCGCGCCAAGTACATCATTGTTATCGTTTGTGTGGCGGCGGCTGTTATCACGTTTCCCGAGTTCTTCGAATATACTATAGTTCTCGAGGACAAAGCAGACGACACGGATATATTTAAGCCGCCATATTGGAAAAAAGGTGAAAACGTTTCTGATGTACTCAATGCTCAATCAAACTCTAATTTCTCGCAACAAAATGGCTCTTTTGCATATCAGGGATATACAACAGACAGTGGTGGGTTTACGCTCCGCAGAGCTTCTTTTGAAAGCAGCCAGCAATCTAGTAGTCTTGCTCAGACAGCAGTGATGCGTGACGGCAGCCATGTTGAGAAGTGGGTACTGCAGACAAGTGCGATGGCGTCATCTCGGACGTACCAGCTGGGATACGTGTACACGTGCCAAGTACTCTTCACGTTTCTGCCGCTCATCATACTGCTGATTTTCAATAGGTGAGTTTCTATGAATCTTCATTAGAAGTACAAGTACAGTGAAGTAGGTATACTTTTATTATTGTCA
>CM032666.1:16114706-16119706 GCA_019095985.1 Streblospio benedicti | reverse complement strand
ACTTTAAAAGTATTGAAATACTTTTCAACACTTCACTAAAGCATTGCAATAAAGTAGAAAATATAAAACGTAGAGATATAAAGATAAGTAGAAAACATATTTGAGAAGAAAAACTTCATGCATGAGGGATGAAAAATCATAGACTTTTATGAAAATATGTAGATTCCCAATTTAATTTTTATTATCGTTCAATTTTTAGTTGGAGCATAAAAATTCTTTTTTTTTTTTTCTTTTGCTGTTTTTGACTTTTCTTTTCTTTTCATTTATATCTTCGGCAATTTATATGTGCAGCAATAATTTGTAAAAAGATATATACTCTATAGTGTTTGAAACACTTCAATATATCACTTATCATGTCGTTGTTACAGTAAGGCAGCAAATTGCTTCACACACACAAGATCACGTTTAAATGTTCACAATCGCAACTAGATCAAAGTGCTCCAGAGCACAGCGTCGCTAGAGCAACATTGACCCATGGGCAATAAAGATGTTTGCTTTGCAATCCTTCATCTATGTTATTGGCATTGGATTGCAGGCGCTTTCTAAACATGGCTAAAGTAAATATTTATTGCCCATGAGTCGACATTATTACGGTAACGCTGTCTCTGAACACTTTTATTCCAATATAACCACTATGCTAATTCGATGGACATGTTTTGAACAGTATTGAAACTATAGTGGAATAGAAAGAAAAAATAAGTAAAAAATGGCCCCCTGAAAGGTAAAGTCTAATTGGCAAAGTGCCAAAATTGAATACAGTTAATGTTCAGTAGGCATGGGAAAATGAATGGAAAGAAAAAAAAAATTGATCAAAATGGCCCCATGAAAGGTAAACTTTAATTGGCAAAGTGACAAAAAATCGAATCACACAGTTAATCTTGTCCAATAGGCATGATAGATAGATACATACATGTACAAAGTTTGAATGCTTTTCTCATAATACATACAACATACATACATACAGAAAATGTTGAAAATTGATACAAAATGGCATACTATGGAAAGCACACTTTAATTGGCACAAAGTGCCCAAATGGAATCACATACATACATACATATACACACACACATACATACATACACACACACACACACACACACACACACACACACACACACAGCACATACATACACACACACATACACACACACACACACATACATACACATACATACATACATACATACATACATACATATACATACATACATGATTTTATACACACATACATACAATATACCAATACATACATACACACACACATACATACATACATACATACATACATACATACATACATACATACATAGTTACAAACGAACATACAAACAAGGCTTTCACATTCAGCTGTGCAATACAGGGTGATAAAACTATTGGCTCTACTTTCGCCAGCTGCTGAACGACGCAATGAAAAGCTAAGTATACTGGCCTGGAAATCTTATAACACAATTTATGTTCAATCACTAAACTTACTATAATCTTTCGCACTCTTATGCCCAAGCACTTTTTGTCTCACTGTGTCTGTGTCAGTTGATACTAGTATATGTTTTGCAAGTCGGTGTGCAATGTGCATTGCCCTTTATGACTGTTTTAATATGATAACAGCACTGTTTTATGCTCTTATCAATGACCTAACTTTGAAAGAACAAATGACGTAATGTGACATCATTTAGCAAATGCCGTCACTTGTACTCGAGTTGTAAGAGACGTGCAATTTCTTAACAACCATAAAAAAAAAAGATGTACAGTGTCAATATCTACTAAAATGATTGTAATGGTTACTGTTGTTGCAGGCATCTCCGTAGAGGTAGTACACAAAGCTTTACTTTGTAACAAAAACTGTTCAATTTCTTGTATAGCCCCATCAGACTCTTTATGAACTGTTGCATCTCAACAGCAGCGTGCTATGCAATGTTATTACCAGCCTCAGCTCCAAAAGCTTCCACTTTTGTTATACAATTATCAATATGAAGGGAGGTTTAATTCATAACTAACAAAATATAGCAACTTAAAGTACAATAATGTCACCCAACAAACGGACACATTCCCGTGCGCTTGCATGCGAACACGGCAATGTTTTCACCTTGCTGGTGAATGATCACGTGACGTGTGACGCGTGGGTTAACGTGAGATTTTTCATTTCCGCTCATACGTCTACGTCATTTGTTAGCACAAATTAGTCGACAAACTCGTTAATTATCATGAGATGACGCCTCGCTTGTTATGTTGGCCTTGACATCCGTGAACATCTCTACTTGTCTTGCCTTAATTCGTGTCCATAATCGGTGACACTTCACTTTACGGTAGAACCTCCTATACCAGGACCACCTGTATGAAGAGACCTTCTTTATAATTAGACCTTTCTGGCATTAACTGACGATAACAGATACCGCTAACCTCCACTGGGGGGGGGTGTCCCTGCATAATGTGTTCGAATGTGATAGTTTATCCTGTTTCTGTTTGATATTAAGCGTCAAAAGCATGATTAGAATGCTATTTGCACAGCAGTTTAGGGATCCATGTTTATGTTTAATATCCATGCCACGTCTTACTGTGATGCAAAAGCAGCTGCAGCGGATAGCTAAAGAGACAAAACTTCTTAAGTCCTGGTTCCGACCTGATAGTAACTATTTTACCCCGGTTCTATTGGATCCTACATTTATATGTTCTATTGAAACTATCCAAATCAGGACAATCAGGACAGCGACACCTCCTCCCCAGAATCCAACACAAAGTGTAACAGATCTTGAACGCGGACCCTTCGTGTAACTACATTATTTACATGCCTGAAACCGAGGCCAATTACCTGTAAATGACTTGAGGCCAGTCACTAATAGGGTCTAATTGAGGTTAGACTCTAGTCGTCTTATGTAACACACGTAGGGTTGATATTGCCATTGTTGCATCATCGACACTGTCTGTATACGGTGAGATGCCATATTCCTGCAGAGATCTCTAACTGGTAGATGCACTCTTTGTACGTCAAGCTTCAAATATAGTACAGTTTTAGGCTTCCTTTGGTTATATATTGGACAGATTAACTAGTATAGCTTCATACTATAAACTATACATGTTAATTTTGTGATAAAGCCTCTATATTTGCTTTTTTTAAACCAAATATTTTCTTACTTATTTGATTTAGATCAAAACAATGACAATTCTTTCTTACTGCTGTGATATCCAGTGTTATAAATGTCATTAAAATACCTAAAGATTAAACTTTAAAACTTTAGATAAAAACTTTAAAACTTTGGGAATTTTGAAAGACATTTAGGACACTTTGGATATTATTGCAGGTAGAAAGAATTGTCATTGGTTTGATATATATTAAATAGGTATGAGGGGACCTGCTGCAGCTAAAAATAAAAAAAATAAGCTAGCAAACAGAAAGATGTTCTACTTCTTATCGAGATGGCTTCTTCAGAGACAATGACATTGGCTCTGAAAAAAACCTTTTTGATAATAAGGAAAAAATATTTGGCTTTCAATTAAATTAAAACGCAAGTGTAAAGGATTTATCCCACAAATAATCTGTATTAGTTCCTTAGTTATGTTATGTCAACCTTGTAGTGGGAGTTTACCTCCTTTGAAGAATGCAGAGCATTCCCTTTGGTATTGGTCATATTGGCACTAGTTACCATTTGCACATCTAAATGTAAATGTACTGGGTAAAGGTCTTCTTCCCCGTGACCCAAGACTTCATTCACACCAGGGTCATCGGCATCATTGTCACGCTAGTTATCTCTCTCAACTCCCTGGGGAGCAGACAGCACTGGCTACACACAGCATTTGCTGCTGTGGCGCACAGATGCTAATCACTCACATTAGCTTTCGCTCGCCTCACCTGTACCTGTTTAACGTGTAGGTACTGGGAGCTGTGTGTAACCTAACCCCTCGGACCCAGAAGCCGATACATGCCATAAGTGGAATTTAATGAATTAGGGTAAATGTGGTGAAAAGGGGGTGGGGTGAGGACTCGGGTTATGAAAGTTGGTATGTATGATCAGCAGTAAAAGACCCCTTCTCTTTTCTTCAATCTGCGCAGTGCTGACCCCCCCCCACTTACCCCCCACCTCAATTCACCCAATATCCCATTTTTCTAGATCTAGGGCAATGGGAAATTTTAGAATGTTTAATATTGGGAGGACCTTACTTTATTTATCCTACACTATTGCATATATATAATTCATCAACATATATTCAAACCATACAATCACTTTAATCCACGTTTAAGACCCTCCCCCCCCCCTTTTTCATGTATTAGAAATTTATGACGCATAGATTATGATTTTTTATGACCCTCGGTTCTGAACACCATGCATGGGGAGCACACCTACCAGTAACTCACCCGAGTACACACCCCCACCCCACCCCTAATTCCGAGATCGAAGGCTGTGACAACAACGAACTTACTTAGTACCACAATTGCATTGACACACGAGAGATGTACTTACCCTTCGAGTAGATGCCATTGGGCCAGTGTAAACTTGTCACTGTCGCCATTCTCCCCAGGGCCCACCGCATCATGGTACAGCAGGGGCTTCTTCAGCTGCGTGTCGTGTCATCTTTCTTACACATTAGAAACAGAATAAAATGCCTATGAGAGAATGGAAATACAATAAAACATTTTGCATATTTACTAGCTACCAAAGGGAGAGACCTCTACTCTTATGTTTCCGTTTCATGGCAATAAAGATGGTTTGTGACAACAAGGCGCACTGGGAGCTGACGTTTTATCTTCTTTAGCGGTTGAAAAGACATAGGCGGCTATGAAGATGTTTTGAGGCATGTAGCAGCCTCTCCCTTTATCGTCTGCTGTCGGCGAGATTTCAGGCCAAAGTACACAATTGAATCTGATATAGAGGCTTGTTACCGCGAGCATGGTGAACTGTACACAAACTGGATGGTTCATACATGTCTGTCTCTCTATGCTCCTTCCTCCTTGTTAGCTGCCATTTACAGGCAATTGACTTTGCTTTCAGTCATGTAAATAGTTTAG
>CM032666.1:16087847-16114606 GCA_019095985.1 Streblospio benedicti | reverse complement strand
TAGTTCTGGCTATCGTTTTATTATTTCTCTGGATTTTATGATTGTTGCCGACTTTCCCTCACCACAGTCATTGACCTATGCCGTGAACGGCATACGTCCAAATGCCGCCGTTGCTCGTACAGTGGCTGTGTCAAAAAGAGGAAATTATTCCCGCCGACCTGCCAGCAACTACAGCCCTGTGTTTGGCCAGACATCCGACAATGCCTGGCAGATAATCAGATGATAATCGGTCAATGTCTGGTGGGACATCTGATCTCCGCCCAATCACTAGTTGTATATCGGCGGTTAATGCATGGCGGTGTTGCTTTTCTATTGTCTGCTGTGGTTTGCTATATTCGACACTAACTCCCAGACGGTGTGAGACGTAGATTATTTTGACCTACATTTGATGTACAGGTTGATATTTTTGACCTACATTTGATGTACAGGTTGATAATTTTACCTACATTTGATGTATAGATTGATATTGTTGACCTACAATTGATGTTCAGGTTGATATTTTGATGCATACACATAGGCAGTCAGAAAACAAACTGACGGCTCAGACACTACCTTCAAACAACAGACGTGTAAGCCGGACACTGACTTACAAGAGCTACTACTTTTCAGGTTGCTTATATAACAATCCAATTGCATTAACTAAAAAGTGTGTGTTATGCAAATGAATGCCATAATGTACACAAGCACTACACCATATTTAACATGAACTGATCCTTAAAAAGAGGCAGTACTTGAACCACGTAGATTAAAGTTTGTTGCGTGTATGTGTAAATTGAAATTTATGATAGAGATCATGGAAGGTAGTCAATAACAATTAAACATCAATGAGAACTTTAATCCTTACCAAATACAATGTGTAAATAACAACCAATAATAACACTGCATTAGTCCAAACGCCTAATTATATAATGAAACTACTTGTTAAATATGACACTGACGCCATAAATGTTTAAAATATATGTTGCTCCATTGGTTTATTTTTTCTACATGTTCACTAGCATTTACCCTTGTTTCCTTTGTAACAGATTTTCATCAGAATCCATGATTTAATCATGACATCGAATGCAGGTGTATGCCTGCTGTGGGTGTTGTTTGTGTTCACACCTTTATGGCATATTAGCAACAGTAATAGAAATGGTGTAAGTGGCACAAAGGATTAGTATTATTGTGTAAGCCAAGCATTAAGTCAGATAATGCAATTCAGTTTCGATTGATATTAAGATCTAAGAACCTGCACACATGTCTGACCCAGATGTCCCTCACCTCGGCTGCGCCTCGGTTCGGAGACATCTGGGTCAGACGGCGTCTGCATTTTCTTAGATTTTAATATCAACCTCAACTTCATGCATTATCTAGTACATAGCCGGCCAATACACCATTATTCATCAGTGAAAAATTAGTTCCAAAAATGTGTTGGGTGAGAATCCGCGGCCAATAGTCGGTCGTGCACCAGCCAATATCTAATCTGGTGTGATTAGGATAAGGGACTTCGTTAGGAGCCTGTCAAATTTTAACTCCTAAGTTAATTTTTTTCCAAACTGCCACTGATGGGGTGGTAAGCTCCAAACGTCCGCTTGGTGTCTGGCAAAAGTCGCATCGGTGGCGCATCGGAACCTCATTCTAGTCTTTTCCTAAAAAGCAGACTTGAATTTCGATGCAATCATATAACAGTGTGTGATTGGCGTGGGCCCGTTGTCAGTGTTTACAGAAAATGGTATTCCCTATATATATATATATATGGCACTTTGACAACGATCCTTCATCGACCTACTAAATGTGAGATTTGACATACATTTTGCAGCCTTTATATGGTGAGATCAAATCCAATAAAAGCATAAACGGATGCTGATTTTCCAGGGTGACACGTACATGTAGTGGAACAGAGGTGTGGTAACCTTGTTCAATGCCTGTTAGTTCTGTTATAATTCATACAAATAACAGAAATTTTAGTGGACATATAATTATCTGTCATGATGGAGCCTCAAACGTTACCAAGCAATATTTTAGTGACATTTTCACCTTCATATTCATTTAATGGGGAGCTTATAACGGGTGAAGAAATCCTACACTCCTATTTTTGGTCTTATTTCATCCCTTTTATATCACTCCCAGTTTACCTTTTTCCAATATCCCATACTTTATCAGCCTTTTCCCCACATGCCACCTCCTTGAAATCCAACATCCCTCAGTTTAGCCATTTTCCCAACACCTCTCTGTTTTCAGTCTTTTCCCACGCATTTCACTCCATCATATACCCACGCTTCCCTGTAATGTTAAAAAAAACTTAGGTGCTTACACTTTGTTAGCAACTCTCCATGGGCAATTTATCATTTTAGTTTCCCTCTGTGGATTTAGTTAGCAATGAGCCAGGCTTGTTTAGCCTGTAGAGCTGTCATGTACAGTTTGAAGTATTTCTGCATGGAGTGAACCCTATGCGCAGATAAGGACTCGTGTGTGAATTCAATCTAAACCATGCGTTTATGACACACTTCCCCCACCATAGAATCCTTTCCTTCAACCATTGTGCCATTTTGATGATGTATTTTATTTGTTATTGTTATTTTTCCCTTTTCTTTTTTCGTGGTGTAGGGGGTTCCAAGTGATGAAAGCGTTTATATATATGCGCTCATGTGGCAAGTGGAATATGCAACTTCCGGGTACAGGAAAGGTTATTTAAAGGTTATATGAAACATAATTAATTTATGTGTTTTCCTAAAAATTCAATTTTCTCTTTATAACTGCTTCACGTGTTTTAGTAATTAAACTTTATTGTATAGGTATTGATATCATCTAGTAATAAAACCGTATAAAATATACAGGGTAATGTAAAACAATTCTAGGAAACAATCATTGCAAATGTGACTTTGCATTGTGTATTCCTGACATACAGTATAAATGAAAATAAAAAAATGAATAACTATAAATGAAATTGAAAATGTGACGGCGCTATGATTTTCTTACAAAATGTATACCACACCTGCCTGGCAAGAAGCTTGAAAAGAACCGCTCATACATGCGTGTATTGCCATGAATAATGTATTATTGGGGCTACAAATGGGGCTTTTGTAAAGATTATAATCTTGTCAGTTGCTACTTCTTTTTAATACATTATGTGGAATTCTATATATTTTGTAAATATTTCGAGGACTTTCCTATTACTATAATAGTACATAGATAATGTTCAGGTAAGGCTTATGAGTTCTAGTGTAATAATTAGAATAATGTATTGTATTGGAAAAGTACTTTTACATTTGAGAAACTTGACAAAATAGGATAATATTAGAGAAAACATTCGGAAAATGTAAATAAAATATAAATATTGTGATGGGCTGAAGTCAGTAAGATGACCGGAATAATGTGACCCATTAATTCATATGTACAAATACACACTAATATCTTTTCTATTGTATTTTAGCCCCTACCGGTATATAATCTAAATGTGCAATGGTTATACTATTGCCATTTTAGGTTAATTATATAGACTTTATTTCAAGCTACTTCTAATGTAACTAGACTGTGAATTTCCCATCGTGCGCCCCATCTTGACCTATGCATGTTTAATCTGCCCAACAATATGATTTTTATTTTTTACACTACATAGCAATGAAACGAAGCTTATTATATGAGTATTACATATTCACAACAGCCAGATGCCTATAGTTATGCATGTTTACTAAAATAGTACATCTGTTTGTGGTTAAGTTACAATCGTTACCGATTTGTGCCTGGGACTGTCGGATGATACGCCGGCGGATGGCTCTGGCGGACAATTGTAATATTTTATTGGAAAAAGTTACATTTTTCATCTCCCATGCCCATCTCATTATATCTTGCCGACCGGATTACAAATAAGGCAATTTGGCAAACTACACAATAAATGTGGACGTCGGATATCAGATATTGATTCCTAGAAAACGATTGATGTTTTTGCCGGATGATGAGTGATGGCTGTCAAAGTCTACGCCGAGGAACACAACGAGGTTAATTTGTAGACCATTTTGCTCGATAATTATGTAAGTAAAAATATATTAGTATGACATACGGACGAGTTACACAAAATAGTCCCCGTAGGAGGAGACGGGCCAGCCAGTAAACAGTAAACTGTGAAAATTGATTATTTATGCCATATAATCTCATACACCAGCAATAATTGGGTCGCTATTTGTCTCTACAGTTAAGAAAACTATTGATGACGAAAGGTTCATTTCAAAACATATTTGCTTTACTGTTTATAGTATAATAGACATTAAAATATGAAAATTGATTATTTTTTTCCTTTAGAACCTTTTGTGTCCCCTAAGCAACTACAAAGTACTGTGAAACACCACGATGTACATGCGTAAATTGGTCTAGTTACAGAACTCAGCTGATGCGCCGTATCGTTCACCGTATTGATCTATGTGGTGGTGATCAATTTCTACTATGTGGTGGCGGTCAGTTTCTCCATTCAGAATGACAACTGTATAATAATAGCTGCCCCCAAGTCATTACAAATAATGTATATAGACAATTATATGAACCAATAATGAAATGCCCTTCTAGTAATGACATTGCAAAGTAATTGGAAATTATCTAACAGTGGGAACAATTGACCGTCGTGTACCCATGTCACACACGTGCTTTGATATTGACTACGACATCAGGGAACATTTTGGTACCAAGTTTTTGGGGGATTGTGTGTGTGTGTGTGTGTGTGTGTGTGCGCGTGCGTGCGTGCGTGCGTGCGTGCGTGCGTGCGTGCGTGCGTGCGTGAGTGAGTTAGTGAGTGAGTGAGTACTTTATTAATCATTATACATGGAATTGGTTTTGGGACATATTCCAAAAGACAAAGACAATGGAAACATTGCAAGAAACAAGTACGACAATAGACAAACAAGACATATAATAAATAATATAAAATATGACATAATAATATTACTGACAGGCAGTTGATACTAACAATGTTATTGGGGTATAACAAGTTATACTGAGCATACTTATTAGTGATAATAATTCTAACAATACTGGTCCGTAATGAGTAGTGTGACTGAAATTATGTGATAATAATATTAATAATAATAATAATATAAATTACTGAAAAATTACAGATGTGAATGGTAGTAGGCACGTAACTGGTTTTAAACCTTAGAGTCCTTGCATACATGGAATTGAGACGACGACCTGAGTTAAGAAAATGGAAATGACTATGGAGAGGATGAGAAGAGTCATTCATAATTTTTGAACATTTGTTTTTACTGCTGCTTTGTACAAGTCTTCTAATAGAGTGGTATTATATCCTAAACTTTTAGCTGTTTTGATTACCTTTGTAATTCTATTTTGATCTTTACAATGGCTATTTCCGTACCAACAAACTATACAAAAACTAATCAATGATTCAACAGTTGACATACAGAAGGAGCTCATAATCTTTTTGCTGACATCATTATGTCATGCTGACGTCATTATGTTTCCTGACAAAATACAATCTTTGGTTAATTTAGTTAGCCACTTTAACGATGTGGTCTGAACTGGATAATTTATGATTAATAATATTGCCTAAATACTTATAATCCTCCACATACTAAAAATTTTGATCTTTAAGTACAATTGGTAACATTTTACTTTTAATGTCCCTGAAATCAATAAGCATTTCTATAGTTTTCTTTACATAATAATGCGCGCGCGTGTGTGGGTGGGTGGGGGAGGGGGTGCATGCTAGGTACCACGAGACCACGTTTTTGCATGGGATTTCTTAACGGAGGACCTATTTGCGAACAAATTATATTTGAGAAGCAATTAAGAAGCACGGCATGGTAGAGAACTGTTAAACGTACATCTGTGTTATGAACACAGGGTAGTAGACATCTTTTTGCCGGCAACGTGGACGAGAAGGGACATGGGCCCTCAGACCAACACGGCAAATCACTGAAGACTAATTGATTAATGAATATGTATTGTAATTATGTGCATTTCCTGATGAGGTCATGAGAAAAATAGTGAACTGAATAGAAATAAAATAGAAATAATAATACTAAATTCTAAATAATTAATAATATAAGTTTGAAAACATTTTAAGAAGGTGGGAAGATATAGAAACAAGAAATATTTGATTGACTGCAATACAAGAAAAGCGACAGGTCTGATGGCGTACAGTATTTAACGTAAATTGTACTTCTCTTATGCCTGAAGTTAGTCATGTCATTGTTCTAGCAATTGCATATGAAAAATTACTCACAATAGCATTACTTATGGCTTTCTTGCAATGTCATTCAATACACGATTTAGTAACTCGAGTCCATTATGCAAGATAACTATTTTCAGCGAAGTTGTCATCTAACTAGTGTTGATCTCAATTATTGAGGTGCTCATATGTGTTCTCTGTCATTGATAAAATTAACTTAGTTATTGTTCTGAGATGCATTAGTGTGAAAAACCAGTTTGAGCCAGTAGAGCCGTTACGCCCACAGAATCACGCACAGATGTAATAGAAGGGGGTGTTAATGCCCTTGCAGTGTGAAATGGGAAATGGCTTTAAAGCAAAAATAGAAAAGTGTTACAGAAACCTGTCGTCTTAAAGCGCAGGCACCCCTCGTTATTTTGTTGAATGGCAGTAATATGCCTCGTTTGAAGAGGTGCTTATCACAATAACAAAAAATCTTACGACTAAACCTCATGAAGTGGGCTTTTGAGGAACGCTTTATACCTGTATGTGTTTGTGCATCACAGTTGTACGCTGCATGATATACTAAGAAAACTTGTTTATGCTTAATCTCTTCTGTGTGTTGAATAACAGATTAAGTTCGCAAAGGTTATCTTTCATGTTATAAATAACTCATTAGCTGCATCAGTTTTGGAGAGATCATCTACAGAGTATATTGTTGGTGTTGTTGTTATTTCCATTTTGAAACTCATTTGCCATTTGAAAGATTGCCAGGACTTTATTGTCAACAACTATTTGTCATTAATTGCTTTTGAATTGTCCCCATGGCACACATCGTTTGCAATTTGAAATGACAGCATTTCATTCCCCTCATCACCATTGCGTCAAATTTATCATCTACTTTTCTTGCTGTTTGAGATTGAAGATATGAAATTATTGTCATTCGTGACACAGATTTCATCACACTAAAGATGACAACTTTGAAAAAACGCAGCACTAACGAAGATGTTAGAGCTTTCGCTTGGTTGGTCTGGCATAAAACCATTTGTCATTATTTTCATCACGACTCCCATTTGCCACGATACATGAACATTGTACCTTGCTGCAAATTTATCCTACACGTTTATGGTTCTAGCAGATTGAACCTATGGATTATGCTCATTGATGCCAGACATTTCATCATAATAAAAATGGCATTCTCGGCAAAGACTACATCGTAAGATGGAAAAGTGGATAACGCACAGCACTAATTAAGTGCTATTAAACGTGATCTTCATTTCGGGCATGGGATGGTGTAAAAGTAAGAAACAATTTGAATATTACCGGTATACTCATTTTAAAAAGTTGGAGATCTAAAGCCTATAGGTTCTTTATTTGGACTTACATATAAACAATAATGAAAGTAGCTCACTAGTGACTGCCGATAAAATTACAACAATATAAAAGCAGCAGCAATAACATTGTCAAGATCAACAACATAATATCTTGCAACAACAACAGCAGCAGCAGCGGCAGCGGCGGCGGCGGCGGCGGCAGCAGCAGCAGCAACAACAACAAACTAGCAAGAGCGTAACAATAAAGTAACATCAGTAGCAAAATAACAACAAACCTGTATTGGCAATAACAACAACGCATGCTCTCCTACTCGAGTGACATGCGCTAATCGAGGTGCTAACCTCTCAAATACAACTTCATTACCGATACGTCACCACACTCAACGAGTGTCTGCTCCGTTTTTTATTATTAAATAAATTATATCATAACGTTCTCATGTAGTGATCAATCTTCCAGATAGTCAGTTGAGAAAAGCATCCTTCAGAAAAAAATGTTAAATGTTAAAATTTCCATTTTATCCAATTGAAGGCGATTCATCTACACAAAATACAATGACAACGGAGAAATAAACAATAAGGTTGATTTTAAGTTTTCCTATGTGACAATGGGGGGAAACGCAGTTAAGTTGTGTTTTAAGTTTTCGTATTTTTGACTTGGTTATCTCGATTTTCGAGAGAAATTGAATTCTTTGATAACTCGAGCAAAATGCCAGTATGCAAATACCTCTCACACAGTGATAGCAGACACTTTACACACTTTGAGCTGCACTTACATGTACATATTTGAGGCTCTTGTGGCTCTTGTGCGTTTCATACGATGCTCGTCCGACCCACATCTTGTTCACATAATTATAAATGTAAATGTTTATAGTCCCGATCCAAGTCTTGCTCTCATGACTTTACAATTTACACCAGGTCATTGGCCCACTAATTGGTCAGCAATTGATCATTTCTCATATGCTTGCATTGGCAGCCCATTCAGTGCACAATCCTCATCCTCACTCACACAGTAACTCACTCACTGTTTCAACCCAATGACCTGTACCTGAATGACGTGTATGTGCCACGGAGCAGTGGGCAACTGCTCTGGGGAATGAGTTTGATCAACACCCACCACCAGACCCGACCGGGAATCGAACCCTCGACCCTCTGGTCACGAGTCCAACTCCCTAACCACTCGGCTACAGAAGCACTTAACACACCTGAAGGCCAGCACCCAGCGGCTCTACAGTGATCCTACCATGGCTCTTGTTTTTTTCATAGATTTCTTGTGAATGTAATGTACATTGTGCTTCATCCACAGAGCAACGCTAATCGCATTTCGCTCAATTGTTTCTAACATGCTGTACCGCCAAACTGTGGTGCATCACCGATTTTTCTGGGTTTGGAGAGAGGGGGGGGGGTAGGGGAGGGGTGATTTGATTGCATGAGTTCAAACCTTAGACCTTCCTTTATATAGACATTTCGTATGGGGCCATTTATTAGCAACATTGCATACAATTTCACATACCACCGTTATACTAGTGGCTAAAAGTTGTCTGAACGTGTGTCATGAGTTGTATAAAAGCTTTGTTCACCATGACTGGCAGCTATCTATCGATCTGGTGTGATCGGGTGGACACACACTTCTGTTTTTGTTTTTTTTTTGTTTTTTTTACGACATCCGACACCAAATTATAGATATGTCTTACGGAAATCATTTTGCGAACAATTCTATATCTAGCAAAACACACACACACACAAATACACAAAAGCATGCACACACACGCGCGCGCGCACGCACGCACGCACGCACGCACGCACACACACACACACACATGCAGACACACAAAAAACATCTTGGTGCTTCACAAAACATTGACACAAAAACCTGCACGTAGCGATTAGGCCTTGTATAAGCGGCATGCCATGTCATGTGACTGTGGTGTATACGTGACAGCGTGTGTCGCCGGCTGATGGACACGTAAGGCCGTCGGTGTCACATCGTCGTGTTACTTTCATACGGCCATCAGCCACTTTCGTGTGGCCTTCGAACTGCAAAGACCGCACGAACCCTGCTAATATGCAAACATCCATACGCAATTATTTCTTTCTTTCTTCTTATGTGACTTCCTTTGTATTTAGGAGCCAGTCGTTGACTGGTTGTAGTAACAAAGTTCTTTTTCTATGAATGTGGTTGATGATATTCCTGCAGATGAACAGTTTGGCGAGGTTTTCTGGGTCTATTGAGAGTCTATATGGTGGGGTGAATGGTAGTTTTCTAGTTCAGTGGTTTTCATGTATCAGAACTGCCTGATAACACAGGCCTTGTGTTAGGAATGTTTGATACCCTGTTGGACTCGTCATTTATGACTGTGCATTGCACAATTTGACGTTTGTAGCCCTCACCCGATAACTATATTCTTCGTGATCAAAGATTACTTTAGAAAAAAATGCTGATGGCAATTACACGTGAAATTCATACGTTGTAATCATAACACTTACAGGTAACGTAGAACAGTAAACCAATCCCCAGCCTTTGATGACTGTCAACAACCCCGGCTAACCAGGTTACGTATGTCCTACAATGGTGCTAATTAGTTTACTTTAAAAAAAGACTTCTTCGGTTGTTTGTTGTATAACCTCAAGCGTGTGTTCTGTAATCTGACACCATGTCTAGACGAAAAACAATGGCTAATGCAGTTAGATGACGCCCACTAATAATTAGTTGTTGTATAACTGTCCATGATATGGTAACAAAATAAAAATCATATACCGGTAATTTCGTTTTCGTTTGCGACTCGACAACTGTATCAATAATACATAAAACATTTCTTGTGCATCTGTGCGTGTCAAAAACACTCTGTATTTTTAAAAAGTGTGTTGTTGTAGTACCGTAGTATTATATGCAAAGTCTGTCATGAAACGTCGCATGCCGTTCAAGAGGGTTTTGTGAGAAGCCCATTCCTGTTCCTGGGAACACGTATTTATACGATTCCTGTTAATTTGACAAATCAGCGCCCATGGCAAGTAGTGATAAAGCATGTGACCGACTCCTTCTAATACTCCCTGGATGGGTTAGCTAATTATATTAGCAAACCTTCAGCTGCGCCTATTACTTCATCAGCTACCTGTTATTGGGGGTGTTAATAATTTACCCTCAGGACAGCACGCTTCTAATAGTTATGGGGGGCGGGGGCGGGTAATGAGTCTATAAATCCCACATCCCTCGTTGTGTGGCCTTTTTCCCTTATCTCTCTTTTTGGGGCCTTTTTCCCTTGTGTCTCTTTTTGGGGCCTTTTTCCCTTATCCCTCTTTTCCCGCCTTTTCTCCTATATCCGACTTCCTTATAAACCCATTAGACCTCGGAACCTGTCTTTAATATGTAGACACCATCCGGAAAAGTGAAGCGGATCTATATAAGACAGATTGTCCACATAAGACAGGTTACGGTCGTAAGACATGTGGTATGGACATTGGGGCACTTACAGTCAGCAGGAAGATCATTCCCAACCCCAGGGACAAGAGTTCTAGATAGTCAGTCACGGTGGTTTACCCAACGGATCTTGATAAATATCACTGTTTTTATATCATGCTCACTGTGGTCAGAAAATCATAACTGCGTATCTAGAACCCTGTAGTCCGTAATGTGATCTTTAATCTGCTCATACCACTGTGAATGTAGGCATGGTATGGGCGAAATGCGCTCACTCGATCGCTTCACACGTACAAGTAGATTCAAATAGAAATGTCTATAATTAATCTTTTGTACAATGAATCTACGACGAACCGATATGCGGCCCTTCTCTAAACAGGGCCTATTACAAGACAATACATAACAGTATCAATGTGCATTACGCAGTGCCAATGGAATACACTGAAATCCATAGACACTTGATTTCGGACCATACATTTGAATCTATTCTACACCATTCACATAACCACTGTGCGAAAGCGATTATCGTAATTCCGCGTTACGATATAGTCAGATATAATGAAGTATGAAGACCCATTTACACGAGAATGACGTGGTTTTACTGCATTTTGAGTACATCATGTTGGAGATCGCCTGCTAATAGGCCCTATTTATGATCCATTACGAACGTGTGAAATGCATTCATTGTCCATCTCATTTACTTCTACATAGCAACAACCTTTGCATTCTGACTTGGTCTTCGGCCTAGCACAGCACTATTTTCTTGAAAACAGCCAACGAATTCGCCTCACTCGATCTCTTGTGCACTAAGATTTCACACAGATATGGTGCTCTGTGGGGTCATGCCGTACCTGTAGGTAGAAAACGTGATCATTAGGTGTATAGCAACGTTCGACTAAACCCAATACCTCGGCCCAAGGGACTCATCAACTGACAGTCCTTAATATGTACGCCTCTAACAACTACATGGCACACATCAATTATGAGCTGAAGTCTGAGAGTAACAGGGGATGTGACTTGTATGTACGAGTAATTGGATTCCACACGGATTGACCTTGTACATGTATTTACTGCACTGAGGATCTGAGGAAACGAGGTCGAATCGACGGGGTGCATGCTAAGTGGCCAGTCGGCAACATTACTTACAGCTGTGCAAATACGTGCGTGAATATTTACTTTGCTTACTAGCACATTAGACCACCTATACACACTTACACGGTGCTGACAGTTGGTAGTATGTGGATTATAATGAATATAGATCGGCACCCACAATGACAGACAGTGAAAAGTGGGTCTGCTAGAGTTTGGCGGTTGGGGTGAAGGGGACGAGGAAGGGAGTTGAAGGGGGAGGGGGGGGGGGCGGAGAGTGTACAGTATAATATACATAGGCAGTTACAGCCCCCCCCCCTTCCCCATCAAAATGCATTTTCATAGTGTTTTTGGAATGCTCGCGCTTACAAAAAAAACATAAAATTACTCTAGAGCGCCCCCACCCCCGTTTACCAAAATGCCGCATCTGCTAGTGATAATCGCGGGTTCAAGAATATAAGGGGATGTCTGTAAGACACCAATGCCTGGGAAGTTAGACACCCCCCTGTGTCAAATCAAATAAGAATAAAAATAGTTCAATATCTACAAAACCTATATTGAACAATCCGATTTGACAAAGGGTTCACCGACTTACTTTCAAAACCAATATGTTTACGGGAACCATGAAGTATTATTAGCTTTCCCAGTCTGAGTTGTGGCCTTCATTGCCACAGAACATCTCCCCCAGTAAGAGGATGCGGAAGTACTCACGTTTTATTCCATAAGCACTCTCTCCAACACGGAAGTGACGAGATAATGCGCTAAAGTGGCACTCAAATGTCTCACTCGTCAGTGCAGCAAAGTCATAATTATGCTGGTTCCATATTAAAATGTTAGTGTGAAATTTGATTCAGTGGTGAACATGTCTTGATGACCTTCAGCCTTGATATTTGAGACCTCATTCATCATATCATTGTAATTTCAAGATCTTTTGCCGTTTTGTACAGTAAGACATGGTAAGCAATGTGACATTTCATAAACATAAGATATCTGAATCTGAATACAGACAATTAAAAGTTTACTAATGACTCTATAAATTAAAATTATTTATAATCAAATAACCTTTAAGGTTCAAAGTGATATCTATGAATCATATACATTTGTAAATAAATAATATAAACAGATGTGTGCTTCCTTGGCCGAGTGGTTAGGGAGTTGGACTCGTGATCAGAACGTCGCGGGTTCGATTCCCGGTCGGGTCTGATGGTGGGTGTTGACCAAACTTACCTCTAGCAGGTTGCACACTGCTCCGTGGCACCTACACGGTAAATAGGTACAGGTCAGGCGAGTTAACGCTAATGTGAGTGATTAGCACGTCTGCGCTACGGTTGCGATGTGCTGTATGCTCCCCGGGGAGTTGAGAAGGATATAGTGTGACAAGGATGCCAATGACCTGGTGTAAATATGTAAAGTCGCTAGAGCACGATAACAGTGAATAACAGTGAATTGCGACTATAAATAACCACATTTACATTTACATTTACAAAAAATAAACAAAATACATAATAGGGTTTAGGTGGTCACAATGATGCTTTCACTATGGCTGTGGAAGCGAGGAGTTCTACTTTCCCCGCCACGGCTGCAGTAGCCAGAAGGTGACGGTCAGATTTTATTTGGTCTGGTTGGGGCTAGGGACCAAAACATGGAGCTGTGGTCAGCCTTCCCATTTAGGATGTTTACATAGCGTAAACACACCTTCCCAGCAACTGTTTCTCAGGCAGTGGTCCTTTTAATCTGGATCCGTAAGGGGCCATTCAGTATTTATGACAGGGTGGGTAGGATTTTTTTAAATGCTGTGAAAATATTAATAGCCCCCACAACCCCCATTCTCTGTGAAAAACTTGGTAACCCCCCTCAATTTCATATGATAAAATGATGACCCCCCCCCCTAACAGTTAATGCAATCATTGTCACTTAACCGTTATCCTATTTGATGCATATCCATAATATAAAAACAGTAAATCTTAGTACAGAATATCTAAAAGATAGGGGCAAAATTTCAGTGAAGAAATCGATAGCCTCCCCCCCCCCCCTCAAAAAATGTGTGAAAAAATTGATACCCCCCACCCACTGCAAACATTGTGATAAAAGATCATGGCTCGCCCAAAAATCTTCCTACCCACCCTGTCATAAATACTGAATGGTCCCTAAAATGGAATTGCTGAAATTCACCTACAGCTGAAATTGTTCCTATGATCACGACTCTTATGTTCCTTTTTCAGCATCCTCATCTTTACCGTGTACACCGCGAGTCGCAAGCGATTCACCATGGTGCGGTACAGCAAGCAGACGACCCGCAAGCTGGAAAAGGCGCACAGGTGGGACTTACATATACGCAGCTCATAGGCAGATCCAGGGGGCGGCACAGGGGACGCGCGCCTCGCCCTTTTCCACAAAAATACATTTTCATAGGTTTTTTTACACTTCCATTATTGATCTCACGTACAAAACCCACGAATTCCCTTTTCCAAAAACCTGGATCTGCCATTGCAGCTGGTCTAATATACCAAACACTTCACTTTCCACTTAGTGTTTTGTTTAAATTCCTGTATGCAATCATTAGAAGTAATTGAAAACTATTACAATAATTATGCTGTTGTTATAGTTCATATGCAGAATTTACAAATGTTAGTTGTTTATAGGCAGATCTAGGCGGGTGGGGGTCGGGCGTAACACAAAAATATTTCATTTTAATAGTTTTAGGCATCCACCCCCATTCTAGAACCTGGATCTTCATGTGTGTGTTCATAGTGTTCAGGGCTGACATTACCGTATGGTTTGAACGTGTTGAAAGTTTTAAATCTTGTGTAGGCCATGTGACAGTGGATAAATGAAATTATAAGGATGCCAGTGACTTGGATTAAATGTACATGTACAATGTACATGTACATGAACTAAAGGTGTCCACGACTGCTTTATGTACAGTCCCGAAAATTTATTACTGAAGACCATTTTCAGAATGTTTACATATCGTTTCCTTTAGGTAAAGGAATTTAATTTCACATGTATTGACAAAATACTATCATTATCCTGGTTTGAGCAGCAGTAGCGTTGACATGTCTCTCTTCCAATTGCAAAAAGAGACTGGCACCACTATAAAGCTTATATTTCTGCCGGGAAAGCTATTTTACTTTTTCTTTGCAAAATAATGCCTAACTGTTCTTCTCTGCTGGCCCCTCATGGGGCGAGTTTATAAGGAAGTGGGATGTGGTGGAAAAGGGCGAAAAAGAGGATTGTAGGAAAAAAAGACCAAACAAAGAGGGATGTGGGATTTCAAGGAAGCAGAATGTGGGAGAAAAGCCTGAAAATATGTGGGCTGTGGGGAAAAGGCCAAATACATTAGGGATGTGGGAAATAAGTCAAAAGAAATTTAGGCATATGCATGTAGGATTTCTTGACCATATAATACCCCCACACACACCCATACCCCCCCCCCCCCTCACCCGTGCTCCCATTTAGCAGCACTTGACCATCTGCGTCATCCTGCAGCAAAATGAATTAGACGTGCATTATTACACATCTCTGTACATCACAAAAGCATTACAGCTTTTATCATTCCTAGGGGAAGACTAATTGAATCAGTAGCCATTGCAGTAGGTCAATACCCAGACACAAAATGAGAAGACACATTAATCATGAATATATACTAAGGACGTGTGACCATCACTTTTCAAACTGATGCTTCCATGACAAATCTTATAGTTTCTCCTATTCCCAAAGGGTATTCAGCTTTATTTCCTTTGAACGCACTAAGTGGCAAGATCTCTGCTGTAACATGGCTGTATATGCACGAAATAGCCGCAGAACCGGTCCATTGATTTTTGAGTTGTGTAAACACGCGGCTCTGTTGCCCCTGGGTCACTACCTGCTGCAGCCGCGCAGCAGTTTAGCTGAACTGCTTCAGGTATTGATTCTGCCACGTGGCACTGCGTGGATTGATTCAGTGTAGATCAAATGGTTCAAAGTTTGCAGTTCCAGTTAGGAGCTTTTAAAAATAAAGTAGCGGCACATACTATTGAAACCGTTTATTCTTAGGTGACGTAATACACCAGTTGACTAACTGCTTGAAATTATGATATTCTACCCTGTTAATTATATGTTAAGTTAATTGGTAAGTTATGTTTTTGTCAGTTAAAAATCAGTTAAATGACTGCCCTCTTTTATAAGCCACCCGCCAGAAAGCCATTTCTGAATCTTTACCTGACGCACGGCAAGCGCTAGCGGGTTTACAAGGAGGCGAGATGTGCGAATAAAGACCGAAAAGGGGGGTGTGGGGGAAGGTAAAAACAGAGAAGTATGTAGGATTCAAGTAGTTGGGATGAAGGGAAAATTTGTGGGGTGTGGGGAAAAGGTAGAGAAATCTAGGGATGTGGAGAAAAGGGCCAAAAAATAGCGAGGTGGTTTTTTTAACCTCCTGTACTTGTACCCCGCAACTAGTGTGGGTGTTGGGCCTAAATATAACTCGGTGTTCTACTCTTTAGGGAGCAGCAGCGAGTGACGATTACGCTCATCGCTGTGGTGATCGTGTTCATCCTCACACAGACGCCTCAGGCCATCCAGAACATATACAGGTACAGTACAACCATCAAGATTGTATACAGGTGCAGTACAACAATCTAGAACTTAAAGAGGTACAGTGCAATGATCCAGAATGTATACAGGTGCAGTGCAACAATCTAGACGAAATAGAGGTACAGTGCAATAATCCATACCGTATACAGGCGCAGCACAACAATCTAGAATATATACAGGTACAGTATAATCAATATTGACCAATAAAATTACATTTTTGAATGCTGGTGTTTGTATACTACAACTTAATAGTTACATTTGTATAATACCCCCCCACCCCCACCCCACCCCACCCCCAAATCCGTGGGCTATAGCCGCAATAAATGGTCGCCTACTTTTAGTATCTTAATTATTTATTCTCTGTTGCTTGTAAAAGAAACTTCCAATCTATTTCAAAAAGGTTTTAGGATGATTTCAGAAATTTATTTTCAAATGTTTTTCGATTCACAGGAATCCTTCTCAGTCTAACTTTTACAGCCAAATAAATAAATAGCAGTTTACATAATACAACAAATTTTAACAATTAATAGTACACCAAATTTTAACAATTGCTGCAGATTCACGTGGAATTGTAGTTAAGGGTTAAGACAAGGGGTAAGACAACTAGTACATTGATTCTATTTATTAATCTAACGTTCATGTTAACAGATTGACTATTGTAATTCTTCCTATTGCTAGTTGAAAATGGTCTAGCCTGGAATTCATTGGTATATCAGCTTTATCATTTAATATTTTCATTCCTTCTGAAACTTGTCTTTCCAAAGGAGGGGACTACATGTATGTATAAAGATAGTCGAAAGGGCAGGTAGAATACTATGTCACTTCTCCCTGGTCTTCAGGAAACAGAAACGTGTGGAAAAACAGATTGCATAGTTCATATGACTGGTGGGAGAGGGAACTGCAAGAGAGAAAGTGCTATTTATGAGTGCAAATGTCTTACATGCCAGGTGGATTGAGAGAGACCAGCAGATCTCTGTATGTCAGAGGTCGACAACACCTAACATCCATGAGGCAGCCGAATAGGAATAGCCACAATTCATTCTCAAAACATATGAACGAATACCACCAGAACCAAACAGGAAACTTGTGGAGACGGCTCAGTCACATTTTCCCATGCCGAATCCGTTTTCATTTTTGAAATGAAATATGTTTAAACCAAACAGGAAACTTCATAGTGCATCTCAAACTTTCAAGAATGCTTTGGAAAGACAAGTTTCAGAAGGACTAGAAATATTAAATGATAAAGCTGATATACCAATGAATTCCAAGCTAGATCATTTTCCAGCGATAGGAAGAATTACAATAGTCAATCTGTTAACATAAACATTAGATTAATGAATAGAATCAATGTACTGGTTGTCTTACCCGTTGTCTTAGCCCTTAACTACTACCCCACGTGAATCTGTAGCAATTGTTACAATGTGTCCTATTGATTGTTAAAATTTGTTGTACTATGTAAACTGTTGATTTATTTACTTGGCTGTAAAATTTAGACTGAGAAGGATATTTGTGAAATCATCTGAAAACCTTTCTGTAAATGGATTGGAAGTTCTTTACTAGTACTAGAGACTAAATGATTAATATAGGCAACACAATGCTATACACCATTCAAACAATACAGTAGAACCTCTCTATTAGGACCACATTTGGGACCAGTATTAGGTGGTCTTAGTTGAGATGCGGTCTCAATACAGAGGTTCATTTTGGTAGTGTACTGAAGGTTTGGGACTGTGAAAAGTGGTCTTATCATAGAGATGGTCTCAACAGAGAGTTGTTTTTAATCGGAGATTGTACTGTATATGTAATCCACTTTTAGTATCAGATGAGTACTATATAATCCTTGCCGTGTTTGCAGCCAGTACCTGTACGCGTCCAACGCCATGACGCTGGAGAAGAAGAGCGTGCTGCTGGTGACGGGCAACGTGTTCAACCTGCTCGTCATGATCAACTCCGCCTGCAACTTCGTCCTCTACTCCACCTTCAACACCAAGTTCCGCAAGACCGTGCGCCGCCACATCTCCGTGCGCCAGCGGGGGTCAAACGGCAGCGGCGCCAACGGACGTCCGCGCCTAACCCGTGGGGTCGGTTTTGACATGGACTATGATCGAACTGCATCTGGCAGTCCGACGACAATGTGGGGTGCGGGCGCTGGCGGTCAGGGTGGTGGTGCTGGCGCGCATGTCTCTAGCAGGAGAGTCATACGGATGACGACTTTTTCAGAGTCTAAGGATGGTGCGCTGTACACTTAACACGTGACATCCGTGCACTGTAAGGGACCGTTCATTATTTATGAGGAAGGGGCCGGGGGAAATTAAGGGGTGGGGGGCCGCCAACTTTGTACATGGAAATTGAGGGCGGGCCATCAACTTTGTACATGATAAAAAAAGGGGGGGTCTCGGGCTTTGTAAAGAAATTTTCAGAAAATCCTCCGGTCCCCCTCCCAATATAAATAATGACCGGTCCCTAACAAACATGTTTCAGCTCATTGTGTGTAATTCTGTTTTTGAAGTATGTTGCCGAGTGTAGTATGTTACTGAGTCACTATGTTGTAACAGAGTTTCGCAAGCCTTTACTTTTTAAAGCGTTCAAGACAGCACAAGTCTAGTTACCATTATATTGAGCCCGCGTCAGTAACATACCGGAACTACAAAATAAGAATTTACAGCAAAGTTGACTAAAAATATACATATCACTGTGATAGATATACATCGGTGAAGTGTTCACTTTCTAGTGACTATTTCTTAACGTCATGGTTTGCTATGTCTTTGAGCTTTATCTGGCCTCTTCAAGTTTGAGGAGTGCTAGCAAAACCCAAAGTGCGCATTTTGCTATCATACTTAACTCATTCTTACATATTGGAATACTGCCAGGTTTAGTAAAATTATTCTACAAAAGAGACCTCTCGTGTTTTTACCATTTAACCAATCATTTATGTTATTGACTGTGATTGATACTTTAAACTGGTCTGGTGTTAAGGGACAACATATCACTGTTATAGAGACCACGTACGAGTGAGTGGATCGAAGGAAATTTATGCTCTTACATCTAGTACTGTTGTATAACAATACAATTTGTTAATATCTGTGAATCCGATGAAAAGTGTTCTTCACTTTGGCGCTTATCAAGTGCTGTAAAAGACATTGCAATAAGGGGTCAGCAATTACAGTGGGTTTTAGCCTATACATGTACATATATTGTTGTCACTGTTTCAACTATCTTACCATGACGTGAATCGCATACCATGCCTGAGCGGAGACAGATTAAGTGTTACTTTCATGCATTACATTTTCACATATATATGAAGGTGTATTACATGTATGTCATATATTATACATCATGTATAATGTCATATACTTGGTTTGGTATGAAATGTCAATAAATATTGTTTACATCGATTCTATTTTTCTTTCCCCTTGTGAACAAGAATATCAATCACCCTAAATGTATATACATTTTTGTTGTAAAAAACGCCAAAGAGAGCGATAATATGAACCAATGGTTCGGGTTTATAAGGAAGTGGGATGTGAGAAAAAGGCTAAAAAAAATAGGAATGTGGAGGGAAAAGGCATAAAAAGAGCGATAAGGGATTCCATGGAAGTGGAATGGTGGGAAAACGCCAAATACTAGAGCAAATAAGGGCTAAAAAGGGCCAAAAACATACATTTAGATGCTACTTTCATGATGATATCGTGTCCGGTTAAAAAGATATAGTCTAAAATAGATTTTCTGGTAATGGCCGCCATTTTAAGTAAATTTCATGCTTCAAATACTGTTATATCTAGTTGAGACATGTTTCTTCATCTAAGACACCCTCAAAAACATACATTTAGACACTACTTTCATGATGATATCATGTCTGGTTACAAAGTTATGGCACAAAATAGATTTTCAGGTAATGGTCGCCATTTTTCGCCGTTTTCTCGGCTCGCCACCAGATGCCGCGATGGCACCGTGGATTATTTTGCAGTAGGGACCCCCAGGAACAGGATGAGGCATAGCGGTGCTTGCGGTTTTTTTGCGCGAGGTCTTGTATTTTTAGGAGTCAAATTTGCTCTCGTAAAAGCAATTATGTGGTATTATTATACATGTATGTGAAAAAAGGCAATAAAAATAATTAAGGATGTGGGAAATAGGACCAAAAATTTAGGGATGTGGGATTTCTTGACCCCCCTATATTTGCCAAAGTGTGGGTTTTTGCTTTGAGATTAAGATAAATTAGGGGGTATTTGGGGGTTGGCTGGCAAAAAATAGGGGGTCTTAGATGATTTGTCATCTCAAAATCGTTTGTTTTTTTTTGTCTGCTGAGCATATATACCCAATTCGGCTGTGTAAGATACCCCCCCCCGAGACGCTAATTAGAGGTGTAGTCTTCTTCCCTAATGCATGCATATGTATATATACAAGCTTAATGTTTTGTGTATATATATCATAGACGTACTGATTACTGATTACCTCTGACAGGAACATGCTCGAATATATCATCCACATCTAAGGACACGAATCCTAACGAATCTGAGTGACGTAATACATGCAATTGTGATGGACGACATGAGCCTGTCTGCATGATACTCATGATGTGCTGTAACGAAGGGCGACATTCTGAGATAAGTACACTTTTTACACTGTATTCCGCGCACACAGTATGACAACTAATACTGTAAATCAAATGTGGGAATTTCATAGTCCACTCTTCGTGCACCCTTTCAAATTTATATGCTTATACTGTGCATTTCACTAACATGAAATAAACTTTTACAGTACAATACAATACAATATAAACACAAGATCATTTGCATCGTTATTCTGTTCTCGGGTGGGGTTGGGGGTGTTTCTCTCCTGAAAAATGGGTACGGGTGTGCCATTTTGAACATCGAAATGCTACCCATCAATATACTAATCTGGCATAAAAAGCGACCCATGTTTATGCATATGTACCTTGACGATGAAGAAGTGACCCACGTCTATGCCTATTAAATAATGAGACTACACATTGTTAACAGTTTATCAACAAAATATTCAAAAAATTATATCAGTATCAAACAAAATGAAACTTACACTAACAATATCTGTACATTTATTTAAAACCCATGGCTATACCAAAAATCACAAAATTTAGACCCATAACTATACCTGAGATGTCTTTAAAGGTTACCAATAGAAATGGCGCACCCTACTACACGACATATAGTAAGGCACCCCCCCCCCCCCACACACACACACACCTCCACCCCACGCCCCCCCCCCCCGAGATCTCTGAATATATGTTTTTAATTTTCTTATCTCTCTACAGAGCATACAGTCCTTCGTGCTAACGACGCACATCACTGGTCCTCAGCCTATATCTTGTAGATACTGCACAACCATTTAGGGATGAGTTTACTTTTACAACCTACTTTTAACCAGGACGGGGTCCCAAAGTCACGACTTTCTGGTCGCTCCCAGTCAATTCTGTCACGGAAACCCTTGGCATACATGTACAACACAAAATGTCATCTGATAATCATGTGCAGCATGATTAATAAGCTGACTGGAAATTGAAATCAAGAAAGTAAAATATTGCACAATGTCTGAAAATAGCAGACGCCCACAAATAGAAACTACGTCAACATTATTTAGATTGCATCATTACAAAAACTATAAATGCCACATTCATGGTGTCTATAATCGCCCCAATTTGCATATACTGTGAGTGACATGCAGGAAATTAAAATACACAAAAAGACACACTCCTAAATTGAATGTTGGCTCAAAATTACATACGTGGAAGCAGCCTCTTCTTGGTGGACCAGGACCACGGCTAAGGTTATGTGTTTTACAGTAGAACATAATGAATTTCAATCTACGAGGAAATTAGAGAATTTCATTCAAAAGAGGCAAGGCTCAACCATGGTATGTCTAATTAGATTTCTAGTAAAAGGAATTGCTAGTAAAAATGTCAGGTTGTTCTGTCCTCCATTTTCCTCATCCAAGATTGCATTAACGTTTGCCAAACAACAATCAAAAGAAATGCTTCTGAGAATCTCTTTTGTTTTCATGCAATGAACCAGTAGACTTGAGAATTTGAATAATGGTATGAATGGAGAGCTTTAAGAAACATCTCTCTCAATAATGTAAATGGAGACACAAAAAGCTACTTTCATAAATGCGGCAAGAAAAGTATCTACATGGAAACAATGTATCTCAATGCACACGAGAAATAAGCACTGTGTACACAAATAGCAGTGGAAATGCGCAATTGTAAAGTCAATTCCTTGCTTACGTGACCGGGTGGAAAGGGAGTTGGACGCGGGACCTGAAGGTTGTGGGTTTGATTCCCAGTCAGGTCTAGTGGTGGGTGTTATGCAAACGTACCTCTAACAGGTTGCACACTGGTCCGTGGTACCTACACGTTAAATGGGTACAGATCAGACGAGTGAAAGCTAATGTGAGTGATTAACATGTTTACGCTACGGTAGCCTTTTTATCCTCCCCGGGGAGTTGAGAAAGATATAGTGTGACAAAGATGCCAATGACCCGGTGTATGATATGTAAAGTCACTAGAGCACGACAAACTGTAATAGCGACTGTCAATAATCACATTTACATTTTCCCCCAGGTAAACAATCATCATACACTGGTTAAATCACACGTGTATGGCCTCTCAGAAACAAACTTAAGACGCAATGAAAACAAGGAAACGGAAAACATGTATATCCTCTAATGCATCTTTAGGGACGTATTCATCATTATTAGTTAGAGAACTCTGCCTCATTACGTGTCCGGGTCACAGCCGGAAGTGGAAATGATTACTTGTCATACTTTCACTTACGTTTGATTGATGGACATAGAAATTCTAACACATGTGCCTATAGTGCACAGTATAACCTTCAATTGAGACCACTCTTACAAAAATGTCTGAAAAGACCAATCTTTATTGCGAATATTCTTTTGATTGTCCCAAAACATCACAGAGGCAGACAACATCTATAGTCATGAGGCAGATGCTGGATTTGTAAACCAATGTGACGCTTTTTAGAAGTTGGTAAAATATAAAGTAAATACGTGAATATCTTAAGTATTGTAAATGCAGTGTTGCCCGGTCGGCAAATCACTTGAAAGCATTTTTTAACCCTACTCAACAGGAGCACTAAAATGTCCAATAGAAACCAACTGCAATGAAACAGCTCCAAACAGGACTATATATGAATTTATGCTACAATGTATGTTTATAACCCCTTGAAATCAATATAAGGATTTTAAAAGTGTAGGAATTGACCACTCGATTGAGGGTAAATCAGACGTCAGCATGCTCAATTTTCCCATTGACACGACAATCGAGTGGTCAAATACCATTCTATCATGACTAAAATCCACACTAAACGAGTGTCTGATTCGTTTTTATTTTAAAATAAATCATATCATAACGTTCTCATTGCAAGTCAATTTGTCAACCAGCGTGCTCAATTATACGATTGACTGCACGCGCGGAGACCACTACTACGGCGATAGTCCAAACTTTTGACCATGCGACGTCAGCGGCTGCATTGAAAATGTGACGAGTTTAGACTAGTGCCACTAGTAGTGGTCTCGGAGCGTTCAGTCAATCGTATAATTGAGCACGCTGATTGACCAATCAGCGTGGGTTATTGGCGGTGATTTTTGCACGGAATTATAGAATATTTGATTTTTTTGTCTATAGAAATAAATGCCGTGTGCAAAGACCATCAGTTTTTATGGAGCCACAAGTGACCATAGCCTCTACAAAAAGAGGAAGATCTGACGATATTACGAAAGACCCGTGAGGACATCACACTTCACACTTAATTTTTTGACAGTTAATTATCTGTGAACAACAGCACTAAGGAACACTTCACAGTTCATAGTTCACAGTTCATAGTTCGCACTTGACAGTTCTACTGGTTCTACTGTAAAGATATAGGGCACAGTCACACCTGACTTATCTTTGTGCTGCCCCAAGGTGGCGCAAAATGAAACTAAGATACCGATGGGGTCCATAAAACAATAACTGTGAACTATGAAGTGTGAACTGTGAACTATGAATTGTGAATTGTGAACTATAAAGTGTGAACTGTGAATTATGAACTATGAACTGTGAAGACCAAAGTGAGAACTGTGAAGTATGAACTGTGAAGTGTGAATTTTCAAGTATGAACTGTGAACTGTGAACTATGAACTGTCCCCTTGGGCTGTTGCCGTTCGAGGATAAATCATTGGTTAAAAAATAAGTGTGAAGTGTGATGTCCCACAGAGCTTTTCGTACGATATGGACTTTCAGTAGTGTTTTTATGTAAAGAAGATGGAACAAATAAGTAAGACACCATATTGCGAAGTGCTAGTACTTTTTTAGAAAATATTAACGCTAAAGCAACTGAAAGACGATAATCACTCTGAAACGTATCCAAGACCACCTAGATGTGCCTACAGAATGTATTAAATGGCATACAACATGTTATGCCGATTTTACGCATTCGCAGAACATTGCAGATTGAAATAGCTAAGCTTACTCGGATGTTTTCGTTACTTCTTAATGCAATTATTATTTTTTCAATTGCCACACATGTATCAAATCCTCAGATCAAAACAACCTAGTGTTTGCATTTAACGTAACTTCGTTTCCATAGCACCAATAGATATAAGTCAAAATGCACAAAAAAGGAACAGGAAACCCATTCCATGGAGGTTTTCACGTAGAGTAATTATTCATGTATTAATTATGCAATAATATGCCTAACCTCTGTCATTAAAGACTGGTATAAACGTTTATATTCATCACCTATACAAGACTCTAGATTATAGAGATTAACAGTGATGCATGTTCGCGATACTCATACATGTAGGTGATTTTCAATCTTTAAAATTGCCATGTTATTGAGTAAAATATCACAAATAAAATGTTGAATAAATTATACATATATGTGGTTGAGTTAAGTTTATGATATTTACCTGATTATAAAATAGATAAAAAATAGTTACTTAGTAATCAGTGGATTCTTAAAATACTATTTGGATTATGTCCATTTATTGTATTAGTTTAGATCTAATTATTTTTTAAACCAATTGAATTAAGAACATATAATGCATTTGTACACTGCCAAATATAAACCTCATTATTTTGAAACCTATAGCTTTAAAACGTATTTCAATTAGTATTAGTGTTCCTAAATTACTTAAACACAATACACCGCATGACATCATTTTAAAACTGGTAATTGTAATATGTGCAATGTTACCCATGCACAGCCCCAAACTAATACATTATTCATTATCCATGTGCTCTATTCATAGAATGTGTTTGGTAGGCCTGCAGAAGATTATATTTTTGAAGAAGAATGTACTGATAAGCTAAATTCAAAGATGCTACATATTGCACAGTATATTATATTTCGGGCGTATGTAGGACGTAAACCAATGCCAAAGCACATGGGCATTGGTGTCTCGGTGCATCAAGACACAAGGTCAAAAGATATAACCCCCCATTTCACATGGCCGATCCTAGCTCCAGATCCTCCAAAAGACGCCCGATTTGTCATTTCGGGTTGGATCGGCGGAAATGCATTGATATTTATTACGTAACAGTCTGAAGACGAAGCATGCAAAGTCAACAAGCCGTACAAGCCGTCAGAGACATTGCAGGTGGCCGAGACAGACGAAGCATGACGACCAGGTCTTCATGATCGGCTGGCGGTGATCGACGAGGATTATTCTCTCTCTTATTTCCTCCCCCTGGCTATGCTGTTGAGCTGCATCAAGATTAAGTGCAAGGGCTGCCATTGTTGCAATAGTAATGTACTGATTAGGGTTAATTGTTTACAAAGGCATTATCATGTATCGGGCTCATGGTGCTGCTGACGTATGAACACGTGCATTATTTCTTGAGAACTGTGTACACTTCTGGGACTTAAATAAGGTCTATGACAGAATAGGTGGTCTTAAATATTGGTGTTTTAAAACTTTATTTGCAGCAAAAATATGTTGTTTTTGTTTTGTTTTTCGTTTGTTTGTTTTTCTGTTTTTTCGTGTGTTTTTTGTGTGTTTTCTGTTTGTTTTGTTTTTTTGTTTTTTTGTTGTTGTTGTTTTTTTTTGTTTTTTTTTTGCTTTGAGACTTAGAGAAATTAGGGGGTCTTTTGGGTTTAGCTGCCAAGAAAAAGGGAGCCTGAGATATTTTGTCTTCTCAAAATCGGTGTGCTTTCTGCTAACCAACCCGACAACG
>CM032666.1:16060117-16082663 GCA_019095985.1 Streblospio benedicti | reverse complement strand
AAAACATAGTTCTGCAAAAAGAATTTTAAGTGTATTTTTAAAGGGGCCCCCCTTTTAAGGGGGATAAAAAATTTTAGGAAAAAAAAATTTGTTTTCTAATTTACATGGAAAGGCCCCCCAAAACTACTAGAAGAAACTGTCACCAGAAAATGTAAATGAAATGTGGTAAAGGGTGGTTTATAGCCCTGACCCCAGAGGCTCTATGATTTTCAATTTTCCCCAAAGGTCTTTGGGCAATATTGATCAGTTTTGATCATTCTCTTCCTTGCATCCGCACCACTAACCCGACGGGAATCAACCCCGATTTTGGTTAGAACCCAACCCCCAACCCATTGGGGCCAAAAGCAAAATTTTAAATTTTTCAAAAACCTTTTATCCTTTCATACTTGATACTTGAAGGGTGTGGGTGTCAGTACAATGATGTGTGCCAATATTATTTTTTTTAGTTGTTGTACTAAATAACAGTTTTAAAACAGGTGGGGAAACAGACACGACACATTGTGCTAAATGAAGTCTGCCTTTTAAAAAAACTCCCTTAAAACCTGACTTGGGACAAAAAAGGGAGGAAAAAGCATGACATAACAGATAACAAAAAGTAAAACTTTTGTGATACAAACATGATAAACCTGTATAAAATTGCTAAACAAAAGATATGTCAGAAACAAAAACGACAACAATTAAAATATATACAATAATCAATCTACCAAATGATGTTACAATGACAATAGTACCCAAGCGCTTTACAAACAAATTATCATATACGAAATAGTTTGACTAAACTACATACATGTACAGCGTATACCAAAAGTAAAAAGTACTTATATTCCATCAAAATTAAGTTACCCATAAATTAGTACAATTCACACACTTAAAGAACATATAGACCCGTATACAATCAGTGTAAATTGTAGGACTGAACAAGGTATGCTAAGAATAATGACACATAGCCCCAATGAGGGTGGTGGCGGGGTAGTGGTGGTTAACATAAATCCAAAACCAAACACGTGTTGATAGCGGAGATGTTGTCTGCTTCGTTCTCGGTCACCAAATGACCGCTGGATTCAAACGTGGTCACGTGGTCAACTACCACCCCGCTATAACGACAAATAAGGTCTTAGGACACCATTCAGCAAAACGAAAAAGTAATTTTTATATTGATAAAAATTATTATTTTTAGTTTGTGCTTCATTAACATACTTGAACTAATTGAACAGGAAGTTAATAAAAGCTGTTGTGAGCGGGACATGCTTGTTTTTTAAAAATAAACGATAGTAAAGTGTTGTTAGTGTCAACTCAATGGCTGAGATTGACGTTTTATTTTTAAAACAGGTGGGGAAACAGACACGACAAAATATCCCCACCCAAGGACCACTCACAACAGCTTGTGACGCTTAAGATAGCAAACAAGTACATAAAATTGACAATTCTAATAAAAGTTGCGCATAGAAACACGACAAACCTTAATTCTATTTCTAAAAACAACACTAATCAGAATTATTATACAACCGTGTAACGAACCACCTTAGCCTTCAGCCTAAGAACACGCTACAAGTTAAGTTGACGTACTCTGATGTATTTCTCAAACGCTGTAGACTTCCACCTGCCCATGCGCTGAATTTGAGCAACAGAACAGCCTGATTCAAATGCTAACGTTGCTGCCCCTATGCGAAAGCTATGAGGTTTATAAACAGTGCGATCCATTGACAGTCTATTTAACAAAGAATGAAACACTGTTTGAAAATTATTAGGAGAGACGGGAACTAGTGAAGGAAACACAAAGAGAGGGCCTGGTAATGGACCGCTGAATTCTACAATACTGGGTGAGAGCTTTGACTGGGCAGGTGGATAGACGGGTATTGACAGTTATGACCACTGGAGGGCCTGTGTGATGTTTAAATCTATGGAACGTTATTTTAACAGATTGCTTAGAAATGGCTACATTATCCAACATTATGTTATTTTCTGACTTTGTGACTTCCCCTATGCGTAGAAAAAAGCATGGAACATTATTAAGAACATGGCTTTATACATAGTGACCTCATAAGGCGAAGCACACGTAACCCAGATGACTACACAATTTATCTAAAATTTCCAATGTGATCGGTGCTCTAATGTCCAATTGAGGGCGTTGTTTTGCTGCGCCAGCTAGCAATTTCTTCACAAGGAAATGTTCAGTTGGGTCTGGATAATTATAAATCTTATGCATATATGCAATAGCAGATAAGTTGGATGTGACTGCTGCTGGAGCACGGCCTTCATCCAATAGATGAGTTACAAATAGACATAGAGTGTCCGGTGATAGAGGGAAACAGACTTTGGCTGGCGTAAATGTGGTCACAAACTCTTGCAACTTAGCCCATGTTCTGCGGTATGCCTGGCGTGATGATGCTGCTAAAGATGCTGTTAGATAGCGCGTAGCTGACTGAACCAGCTTGTCCACTCTAGCTTGACTGGCTGAGGTGCTCGGTCCAACCATGGAGCTTGTTGTAGTGCCTTGTTGAGCAAACATAAAGGCCCATTGCTCCCTCAACTGATGGTGGCTGAAGTGGGATGTGCGACATGGTTGATGGTATCACTGGATCTGCTTGCACTTGCACGTTTGGCATTGAACCAGGCATGTGTAGCTGCGCTGCTGCCTGCTGAGTCATCATTTGAGTTAAAGTCGCGACCTGCTGTTGAGTGGCTAGCAGTTGCTGCTGCATCTCTGACATAGAGGGTAAGGCGTTGGGCCCCTCGCTTGGAGGCTGCCCTGCCGAATCCTCAGTGTCGTTTGCCAGCATGTCTTTGTCCTTGGCAGGTCTTTTTTGGTGCTGCACTTCTCAGGCGTTTGACCAGCCTCTTCACGGCTTTACCTTTAGGTGCCATTCTGAAATTATGAAAATAGAGGGCAGCAGAAACTGTGAACACATGTAAGACTAAGGCTAATAAACGACGACAACATAACACAATATGCCAACATATGGCTGTAATGTAACTGGGCAAGAAGAATGAACATAATAATCATGCACAAACCGACAAACGTGCAGATACTAACATTACTTGATATAGACCACCACCTCACGACTGAGGTTACAGTGGTATACAACATAATAAAACGATAACACTCCGGCCCACCGCCTCACATTGAGACTACAGTAGGTTGCATGCACAAAGTTACAAGAAGCAACCCCGGACCACCGCCTCGGGTGAGGCTACAGTGATATACGTAAAGGTAACTGTGTACCAACCGGCCCACCACCTAACACGAGGTTACAGTAGGGTGCATGCAAAGGTTACATGATAGCACCCCCGGCCCACCACCTACCATGGAGGTTACAGTGGGATACGTAACGATAACCAATGTACCAATACATCCACCATCTACGAACGAGGTACAGTGCCACAGAGAATGTGATACGTGAACAAGATTAAATAAAAACTGGCACTACTAGAGGAAACAAAACCGTATTGATCACTGAATAAAACCCGACCCACTTAGCTATGGGTCGGTAATTGGGGAGACGCTTTAACAAGGATGAATATTTTATCACTGCTGAACGTACTGATTTGTAATATTTTGTCAAGCCCTGTTTGTTAAGATGTACGCCATCTTGGGAAATGTACTGTTCCCAAGCTAACACCATACCTGGATGATGCCAAAATAAGAAAGGACACGTGGTTGTACGTGCCAGTGACTTGCATTGAGCATTAAATTGTTTGATTGTGTTATTTAGAATGAAACTGAGGACCATGGTCCCCCGACGCATACACGTGCGCGGAAGAAAACCTCCAGAATTATAACCATACGAAACTGTGAACACATGTAAGACTAAGGCTAATAAACGACGACAACATCACAATAAGCAATATGCCAACATATGGCTGTAATAATGTAACTGGGCAATGCACTGAACATTTAAAAATATACGACCTAATTCAGAACAAATAAATAATAAAATACTACGCATAATAAGAATCATAAAAACAGATAAAAAACAGATAAGCGAGCACAAATCATGCAAAACCGAGAACCGTGCAGATACTAACATTACTTGATATAGACCACCACCTCACGACTGAGGTTACAGTGGTATACAACATAATAAAACGATAACACTCCGGCCCACCGCCTCACATTGAGACTACAGTAGGTTGCATGCACAAAGTTACAAAGCACACCCCGGACCACCGCCCTGGTGAGGCTACAGTGATATACGTAAAGGTAACTGTGTACCAACCGGCCCACCACCTAACACGAGGTTACAGTAGGGTGCATGCAAAGGTTACATGATAGCACCCCCGGCCCACCACCTACCATGGAGGTTACAGTGGGATACGTAACGATAACCAATGTACCAATACATCCACCATCTACGAACGAGGTACAGTGCCACAGAGAATGTGATACGTGAACAAGATTAAATAAAAACTGGCACTACTAGAGGAAACAAAACCGTATTGATCACTGAATAAAACCCGACCCACTTAGCTATGGGTCGCTAATTGGGAGACGCTTTAACAAGGATGAATATTTTATCACTGCTGAACGTACTGATTTGTAATATTTTGTCAAGCCCTGTTTGTTAAGATGTACGCCATCTTGGGAAATGTACTGTTCCCAAGCTAACACCATACCTGGATGATGCCAAAACAAGAAAGGACACGTGGTTGTACGTGCCAGTGCCTTGCATTGAGCATTAAATTGTTTGATTGTGTTATTTAGAATGAAACTGAGGACCATGGTCCCCGACATACACGTGGGCGGAAGAAAACCTCCAGAATTATAACCAAACGTACCCCAACACTGACTTAATATGCTGTGCAAATCGCTTTAAAAGATTGTACTAAGGACCCACTAGAAATTGTGCCATTGTCCAAATCATTATATCCCACGTGTATGAGAACGATATAGGTGTTAAATGTCTTACCACGTGTAGATGGTGGTACAAATTATCCACTAACAAACCTGGCTGGCCAAGAAAAACGATATCACGGGTTGGCAAACTCAAACCCATATTAGACAATGCTTGATGTTGTTCAATATACTTAGTCTAATCTATTAACAAAGGAATCACCCAGTACCAATGTAACCGACCGTTTAGTCGCCCATGTTAACACAGTAAATTACACGTGAACACTAATCACTTACTTTTTATAGAAGAATTTGGTGTACACACTTAAAATAAAATCACAAATGTTAAGACGGTAACACGCGAACACAAATCACATTACTTTTTATAGCAGAATTTAGCAGAATATAGCAGAATTTTAACATAAATCCAAAACCAAACACGTGTTGATAGCGGAGATGTTGTGTTGTCTGCTTCGTTCTGGTCACCAAATGACCGCTGGATTCAAACGTGGTCACGTGGTCAACTACCACCCGCTATAACGACAAATAAGGTCTTAGGACACCATTCAGCAAAACGAAAAAAGTAATTTTTACATTGATAAAAATTATTTTTTACATTTACCAAATATGTCTTTTTCCTATGCCCATGGAGAGCATTGTGTTCCCATTTACATGGACACAAACATTTCCTCCGTTAGATTTTCATTTCATTCATTCATTCATTGCCAAGTCAAAAGGATTTCACCAATGATTTAATTGGGATCGACTTATACGATTATTGAACTGGAGTGATTCAATGTGATTCTCAGCATGCCTCTTTGACCACACGGGTATAAGCTAGTTACATTTAATAGTAAGCCAATGGTAGTACTACACTGTACAAATACAGTTCACACTCGGTCACAATTGTGCTGTTTACTGGAAAAGTTGTTGTTTTCTGGTACCTGGAAGCATTTATAGCAATGTGTGCATGCCATATATCCTCAACTTGACGCCAGCAGAGGAAATAGTGGTGAGGATACCTGCTTTATTGCTGCATAAACACATTAGCGTGGAGTGATGCACGGCAGTGTTGATAAAAAGTCTGCATAGACCTCATTTCGAACGCATGTCTGTCAATAAGCAAAACAACATCATAAATCCTGATTGTACTTTTAAGATGACAAATGTAGTCTGCTTTTGATGCCGATTCTCATTATTTTAAGCTTATAATGCAAATCAATAAGTTGTTGAAAAGTAAGTTTGCTTAGAGGCAGTTTGTAAGAGATTCCTGTGAACTGACTACTGTAAAACTAGAATTGTTTCCACAAAAGTTGATTGGCGAATTTCGTGGGTAGGTGCAAAAACGCAAACTTAAGTAGTCAGCAAACATTAATAGCCTATGTAAAGTAGGTCCACGGTGGATCAAAATCTCAAAATTAAAATGACAAAATAATTTGTAGATGAAAATCACAAAATTTGATAGCCACCAAGTATTCTAGTTGTACAGTATGCGTATACTCACATGTCTGCTAACCGACATAAAACTCTTCTCTTCGCACAATCTTTTATCATCTCGTAAGCATATGTACGCTCTAATATAATCTCATAAACAACTTATCTTATCGGTGAGATCTGAGTCCTGTCATGCTGACCTGGTGCTAGTAGTGTGGCAAATCATTGGTGAGGCTTTGGTAGGTGCAGGAAGAACAAGTGTGGAATCCGTATGATATGGGTTAAGTGTATGCGCATTTAGATCTTTTATTTTTTTTTCTTTTTTTTTTCTTTTATTTTTTTTAGCACTGACATATCATTTTCGCAGGTGCAAAGACGTGGGATGATGGCAGGAAAAATGGCTTCAGTGCATTTAACGAGTGGGTTGCATGTTACGTGTGCTATTATATATTACAATATGTGCGCGATTTGTTATATAATACGACATATCAGAAGACACTACAAGGTTGGTTTCGAGAAAGCTATTCACTTGTGTGCTTCAATCACTCGCCGCATGACAAGAACATGAGAGACTGCACACTCTTTCATGTGTTTTTATTGACAAAGATATTATCAGAGATTGTTTAATGACCGTTGGTACTTATCTGTATCGGTTTCATATGTTGCCGCTCACTATGGAAATGTGCGTTGTTTCTTGTGAACTGGATGGGAACACGTCACACGAGTACTTGTGGCCTCTAAAACGATCTAAAATGTTTACAAATATCCATCTCATCGTCATATACGCAAAACCAGAAACAGTAAATAATGTTCAAACCAGAACGTCACTGTTATTGTAGATTGAATGTAATGGGCTTTGTGTATTCATTGGAAATTAGTTAGCACGATTGGTGGTGCGTTCTTGATGTTTATGCTATTGAAAACGTATGTGAAAAAGGGGGGGGGGTAACTCTTTTTTTTCAATAGATATACCGGGTATGACGAGGTGATAATGTGGGCGTTACGTTACCATTGATTGGTTTATGTAACCTTCAGTCGATGATGACTTTCTTTTTACAAATTGAGCATGTTTGACCAACTTCTAGTTTATTAATGATGACTTTGCGTAAGCGTCAGCATGTCTCAGATAGAGTATGCCATTTATGGGACTCTCGTACAGTGGGGTGGTATTCTCAAGAATATAAAAGGTAATGGTATGTTTTAGTGATGAGGTGGTTGGGTAAGATATGGAGACCAGCATGATATTGTGTCGAACTTGAACAAGGGCATATAGTGGTCTAGAAAATATAGAAATATCTGCTTTCACCAACTTTCTTCCTTCTGTGAAAGATTCTTGAGAGTATATCACCTGAATTGCTTCTGCGATGAGCAATCAAGATCAAGAAACAGTGTACATCTACATAGTCAAACAGGCAAAAAATGTAACTGGGTGTGGCAATCCTACGGCGGTAGGCAGTGTGTGTGATTTTAAATTGGTCTGTCCCGGTCATGCGCAGTTTGTACGCTTGTTAAAGGTCAATTGGCTACAGGATTGTTGATACCCTTATTCAGAGCAGCCATAAACCACAAACCAGCGGGCAAATGTGGTGTCACTGGTGACCGTCAACAAAGGATAGTTCCGCCTGTTAGGGAGCGACCATCATTAATTGCACAGGGAGGGGGCGGTCATTTGGTGGGGGTTGCTCATTTTTCTTTGATCTAAGAAGGGAGGGCGCTCAACTTTTATTCAAAGTGAGAGGGGGGGCACTCAATTCTCAAACTGAAAAGGTAATATTTTACGCACTTTTGTCCCAAACTGATGCATTCCTGCAATACGTATGGTTATGGATTTAACTGTATTGTAATGTCAACAAGTCAAATATAATGCTAAATATGTATTCATTGACCACTGACAGTGAATGATTCATTGCAATACACTTTAAACAGTTGTCAGCAAATATGTCCAATATCAAACTTTATAATACGAAAGTATCTCATTGTTCATATTTATCTGGGTGTGGTGGTTGTGGGTAGGGGGGGGCACTCAGTTTCTTAATGTTCACATGGGGAGGGCATTCAATTTCAACGTAGAGAGTTAGGAAGGGCGTTCAAATTTTTTATCTCTTCAATACCAAATGACCGCCCCGCCCTGTACAATTAATTATGGTCGCTCCCTTACATTATTTGCTTCACACCATTGCCATAACATCGGAATTTAAAGGAAAGGTGTTAAATAAGCACTTTTTCAAAAGCTTTGGGTATTATTTGTTGTCTGTGTGTGTGAGGGGGGGGGGATAGGCTGGCCATTGTGGGATGTGGTGAAAAGGTAAAAAAGGGAGACTGTATAAAGTTATGTGGTTATTTAGATTTATTAACCCCTTCAATCCGACTGGCTATGCTAAAGGAAATTGTAGCAAATGTTGATAACTTAATGTTTTGGTGGTGTAAGAATTGGGTGAATATTACATAGGTTTATTTATAAAAGACACGTCACGTGGGCACATTTGAGATGAATCAAATATTGTCACCAGAGCAAGCTGAAGAGAAGGAAACGGACTGCACTCCAAATTTGATGTCTCCCAGCATTATGGTTCTAAACGCCTTAAAGAGGTGAAAGCGAAGTGATTGTCCACAGCAACCACAGGGGGTTGGGTATAAGAGGTCCAGAAATACCACATCTCTTTTTTCTTACCTACATCCTTCTTTGTTTTTTAGCCCTTTTCCCCCTTCCACTTTCTTGATACCCGACATCCCTCTCTTTTGGTAAATCAGTATGCGTGTTATATATTGAAATCACACGCACCTGTGTGCACGCACTCACACCGGTAAATGTTCGCAAAATAACCCCATGTGCTGTATGTGACACAGCGCCGTTGTTTTATTTTCTGTTTTGTTTTTTTGTTTTTTAAACCAAGAACAGCAAAGCCAGTTCATTCTGTGTACGTTTCTAAACTAAACATGTCTTGAATATTTGGAACAATATATTCAATTTTTTTAATTAATTTAATTCTTTTTCATATAGTGCACTACCATAATAGTAGTTATATCTACAAACACTGTTTATGCCTCTGAGGAACCTTGTTTTCTACCATCCATAATTCCACCTCTGACTGTAAATAATGAAGGTGCAATCAAGAAACATCTTTCAAATGGGTGAGTGGCGTTTCACTACTTCTTAGCCCAAACCTAATTACAAGGGGAAATTGAGCTTTAGAAAGAAGGAAATGGTCTTCGAAAGGTATGTACAAAAGTGAGAGAAACAGTCCATACCCTAAATTGTTGTTCTCTTAAATGAAATGCGGCTTTTGGCTTTTCTAAGTATCATAATACAATAAACATGAGACAATGTCTATATATCTGCTGACTTCTGCTGTTACATTTAATGCATACAGATTTCTGCGTATAGATAGAAAACTTCACATGACTTTATGAAACGTTTACAGTTGACAGTAATTTTGAAGTACACTGACATAGGTTTATAACATTTTAATAAAATACATTTGATACTTTTTCCAGAAATCAGATGACCACTCTTAACATACACGAACCATATCAAAATAAATACGGTTCATTTACAAGCTTGTTTTTTGGGGGGGTGTTTTTGTTTTAGTTTATTTCTTTTTGTACTTCACAGTAGATCTAAACATGCTTACAACATCAGATGTTTTTGAAGGATCTTTAAAAAATCAATTTTTCCGATTTAAAAAAATCTGTATGCCTCTATATAAAATCAATGACTGAACTCTAATAGGTATCGATGGTAACAACGCATAACTCTTGAACATCAATTGCAATAGGGAGATGTCTGATGATTATGCAATCAAGGAATTCACAGCAGACACTTACAACAAGGACGTTACAATCAATTTTCTCTTAAGAGCCCATGCATCTTTCCCAGCTTTTCTCATAACCCACAGCCATGGCAAAAGTGCAATCGATTTATTTGTGTCACATGAAAATGACAAATGCAAAGATTGCACTGAGAGTTTTTTTCAGGATACTGCTGTTCGCTCGCAACACATAATAATATACATTGACAAGACCAATCGCAGTCACCTGGTGATAATTTATTATGCAGTCAAATATTTAAATAAACACATTACTTCAAGATAAAATGCTCTCTTTTCTATGATCACCTGCTGTAAAGCGACTTTCTTGTATAAAAAAAAATAATAAAAAAAAATAAAAAAAGGAATCTTGCCTTCTTATGTTCATTGAAATCCCATTAAAGAAAATGCCCACTATTATTCTTTACCTTTAATCAGGAACATTCCTCTTAAATGGACTTGAACATTTTACAAATCCCAAAAATATAAGACTTACCATAGTCTAATCCATAGTGTACATTATGGTTCATGACGTAGCTCATTTTAACTTACAAAATATTCATGCCGAGGTTACGTGAAGTGTATTGAGTAGTCTACATATCGACCCGCTGGGTAGCCCCGGGGAAGGGGCAGGGAGGGAGGTCTCACACTAACATCAAATGCACATCAAACGGTGGTTACTACTTGAGGATTACGGATTACTGCTGATTGGGGGGGGGGGGGCGAGGGTAGGGGTAGAAGAGAAATATGACGAAAGTTGACAGGGGGCGTTTACCACATGGGCGATGTCATATTTTGAAGGAAAAAAATGTAGTTAATTAATAGTATTTGAACTTACTTTCTGACATGTTGTGGGTTGTGATATATCAACTAGTTGAGATCATATTGCCACGTTTGCTTTAAGTCCTAAATACATTTGTAAAATGATGTCTAAATTATGGACATATATCATCATTATTTGATGAGATAAATGCTTTCTTGATCTGTCCACATTTGAAGGTTTTATATTACTATCGCCAAGACAAACTGGTAAGTTTTATACACTCTTTTATGGAACATCATATTAATTACACACAAAGCAAATTATGACAAAGAGTGTGGATAAATCCACTAATGGCTTTCTGAAATGCTGCTGCGGTGACAGCATGTTTATAAGTCATTTTGAAATCAGAAATATGGTTAAAACATACTTTAACAGAAGTTGTATAGTCAGTTTTTCTATTAAAAAGAAAGGATAAAAAAGAAGATAAAAGTATTTAAAAAAACTACCTGTGGCATAAATGGAAATTGAGTGCCCCCCATCCCCACCCCCTTTAACCCATGTTCCCTCAACTTTATTGCCGTTCAGACCACGGTTGCGGTCTGTTTTAACAAAAAACATTTTGCACCCTTTGCAACATGTTTTATGTAGATAAAATATCATACAAAAAATATACTATAATAAATCGGTATTCCCAAAAAGGAAAATTCACAAGCAGATTCAGGCTTTTTGGAAAAGGGAGTTGCACACACAAGATTCTATGGGTTTCTTACATGTGAAGTCTCGCGTAGATTCAAAAACACCACAAAGATAAATTCTAATGGTGAAAAATGGGGTGGTGCATACCCACCCTTCTGGGACAGCCTAGCTAACTGAAAAATGTCTTCAATCTCCAAGTTTCTATACAGCGCACTGGGCTCAGAATCTTCTGATATTGAATGTGACTAAAAGGTGTGTTTGTTTAATAAGAACTATAGTAATAATGTCACATGATTTGTAGTATTGCTAGTTATCCCATCTTAACTAACAGTGCCAATTGATTCATAATATCATGAAATTAAATGGCAGTGTCCATTACTGTACGTGTACTTTGGTTTCACAGCAGCATGGGACAAATCACTGATTCGTTACACAATATATGGGAAAGAATCATTTAAATATCATGTTCCTACATTTTGTTTGTCACCTGATGAAATATGAAGGACGCTATTTGCAATTAGCGATGTCTCATTACTGTACGTGTACTTTGGTTTCGGTTTCACAGCATGCATGGGACATTTGAATCACTGAGCTTCGTTAAATGCATTCTATATGAGGAATGAAATTTGGAATGTCCATTGGGGAAAGAATCGCGGCATTGAAAACATTGGAAAGCTTTTACACTTTTTTTTCGACGACCGTTGTCTCTGCTCGAAATGCTTTAGATATCCTGATACGCCAGACTAGTCATGTGTTTTAGGAGCCTTAGCCTTTTGGACCAGCCGTCTGATACGCTTTGAGACATGTTGAAACTTGGACATACTTAATCACTTATAGATTAGGCGCTGCCACACTTATAGGTTCTATTTCTGTCTCTTTGCTTCATCTAGCCTTTATCCCAAACCTTTCTAAGCATTTCAAGTTTAGTGCAACCTAAACAGATCACCATGCGCTATGTCACTTTGTTTACAGACTCCCCCAATGCCTTTCTCCTCTACAACCAAGGTGTACACACAACATTGTTTGTCGTGGTGGCTACCTCTACAAATAATCGTCGTGATGGCTAGCTCTATAAATGAGGCAGTCAGAAATAAAGATTTGTACCTGATAAATGAATACCTTCAACTTGGAATTGACCAGCAGCAGTCAGACAGCAATTGGGCTTTTTCATATGCATAGTACAGTACTGCCTACTTTATTGATGATGATTTACAAACAATGGAATACAGTGAGAGATTTTATGAAAAAGAGGTATCATAAGTGGTAAGAAATTGCCCTTATTACTGTGGCATATGCCAGTTTCACCAGGTAGCTGCTGCAATTGGTGGCAAGATCCATTATACTCAGGACATGGTACAATTTCTAGTTGCTGGTTCCCTTAGACAATATCTACGATTTAAGTATCTACCAGCATTGCATGCTTCTGGTGATATAAAGAAAATACACATAGAATTCACCGCTACAAATGGTCCCTGCCATCCACCCGATCACTTTGTACCTTTGATGGGTCTATCAAACTGGGCCTCGACCTGCATTGCTAGAATCTTTTGTAACAAGCTTTTGAAATAGATCAATGGTTTTAGCAATATATGGACAGAAGTGCTTATTGGAAAAAGGGGCAAGAATTAAGTGATGTGATTTTTAATGGTCCCCAATTAAGATTTTTGTGATACGATTCAAGAGAAATGGGACAGGTTTGTGGTCACTAGCTTTTAATATCATTATTGTAAATTGCCAAAATTTTACAATATCAGTGTGTTTGTACGTGTGGCAAATAGATAAATACCAAAAAATCCTTATTTCTAAAGCTATACATGGTGTACATCGGTAAGGCTTTACTTTATGTTAAAAGAGTTCTAAAATCTTACTTTTTTTTTGCCTCGTTGCAATTGTTTTGTTGGGACAGTCATGTTGTGACACCATCGCATTGTTGCTGTGTGCGTTATGTTTCTCTCACAGGTTTACCCACTGGAAATCCAGTGGTCAAAGAAGACGATATTTGTATGACCAGGTTTATATGCTTCAAAGAGTAGGCATCTGCTGACGTGATAGAGGAAATACTAAGCTTCAAAATGATATTCTATACATATTTCTAGGCCGTATATCAAACAAGAAAATGACTTTTAATGTGTATCATCGACATCCACACGGGTCATTGCCATGTGTTCTGGCGGCGATAGCATTCGGTAGTGACATTTACTTATGATAGAATAGTACACATCATACTTAATCAGCATAGCGATAACTAATTAGGCGCCTTACATTTGATTCAAGGGTCCCGTTGACGATATTTTGTCACATTCGCTGATGCAATATTAGCTTTAACGTCCGTAGAACGCATGGCTCTGCTAGTTCATATATAATATTTGGTTAATATGTATCCACCAGTTGATATACTTACCAACAGAGCCTACTGACTTTGTTCTGCAGTGATTTGAAATTTATCGGTGAAATTATATATCCGCCACTAGCATTAGCAATCAGCTCAGGTCTTGCCCCACTTTGCCACGCCTGTTGGCAGTAGACCCACACTACCTCTAGCTGAGAAGCCAAGAGATGATCCACCAGGGGCGCCACAATCACAAATCTTGTCACCTATTTATGTTTACTCACACTCGCACGGTGGGAACCAGTGCGATCAGCCTTGGTTTCCTTCCATGTCCGAGTATTTTGAGTGGTTGTTTTCATTGGTTATGACCCGTATGTGGGTTGCGGTGGTGTGGCAATATTTTTTCACGCACACATCGCTCACTGTGCAAATTTGATTTGACAATGTGAGCCCTTGTCGCCCTCTAATGTTACTTAACGTAGGCAGATCCAGCCCCCCCCCCCCCTTTCCCACAAAAATACTTCATTTTCATAGGGTTTTTATGAAATCCCTTAGGTGCGCCCCCCCCCCCTTTTTTTCCTAAAAAAACCTGGATCTGCCTCTATGCTTAAACAATTGGACAATGCACAGAGTGACACTGGGATACGTGCAGTAGATAATTTATTTAGGCGCCTCTCGCCTCCCCTGATCTGCCTATGACTCTTGGGTTGCTTTTATCCCCCAACCGCCCACCTCTACCCGTTTGTCAGCAAGTACTGTAGGCCCAGTGGTACCCTGTCTGTTTACAGAATCTGATAATGTAATGGTTTTTTATTGCATGCTATTTTATTTGAGTTGCATTATTTTGCAGCATTTTTTTTCACTGTGTATAATTTCACCTTTTATAGTTTACTTTGTTTTCATAGTACACAGTATTATTTTCTTTTTACGCAATAGTAAAATAGGTATCAATACATTCTCCAGATATAAACCAGCAGCAGTGGAGCAACATATGTACATTTTAACAGGTATGTCATGAGTCTGGCAGGGCCACTTGATATAGTCAAATGGAACCTTGGGTCTTCAGCCATGCCAATACAGTGATAGTAGCTTGCTTTGACGTAGAAAAGAAAGAGAAATTAGTTACTTGTGATTTGAATAATAAGCCTAAAGTAGATGAGGGATGTTATTTTTTAATATTAGATATTAGAGCTCCTGTAGAATCTGTGTGGATAAGTCCCTATGTTTTGGTGAATTTGTTCCCCAGTGCGATGTGCCCTATCACACTGGCATCAAAGGTATTGAGCCAACATTCTATCATTCACGCTGATTGGTTGACCAGCGTGTGTCAATTATACGATTGACTGCACGCTCCGGTGATTTACTGCACGCTACGACACCACCACACCACGGCACTAGTCTAAACTAGACTAGTACCGTCACATTTCTATACAGCCGCTGACGTCGCATGGTCAAATGGCAATGAGAACGTTATGATATAATTTATTTAAAAAAAAAAGTATCATACACTCGTTTAGTGTGGATTTTAGTCATAATAGAATGGTATTTGACCACTCGATTCGGGTAAATCAGACCTCAGCATACTGAATTTCACGATTGACACTCCAATCTCGTTGTCAAATCCTACATTTACTACAGGTTGGTCATTCTAGCTACCGCAGCAATTTGAAACTAAGACTAAAAATCACAAAACTTTGCCCAAAACGTGTCAAAAACATGCCAACTTCATGGCTCTGCCCAGGTTAGACTGTGATGCCTGTGCATGTGCGCGTGGATTGGGGGAGGAGGTAAATACATAGATAATTTTTTTCCCATCGAAAAACACTCCATGACGAAACAATATGCCGATCGGTCGGTGCTTCTCCGCAACATATGACACCAGCATAGATGATACTAGTACAGCAGGATGTTAAGGTGGTGCCATGGTTACTTAAAGACGACTCAGGGATGTGTAAAAAAATAGTCGCGCAGCTTGGCTTGGTGACCATTGCATTATACATACAAAAGGCTAATCCAGGCAGAGTTTCCCAACGTTGTTTCAACTTTAAATCCAACATTGAAACCATATTCTCACCACTTTGCCGTTCATTCTCGATTTTGATTGGTTAGAGCCGTGAGGGGAAGTTGTATCTCACTACATTGTCGAGGTGATCTCACTACTTTGTGAATGGGCCGTAATTACTAAAAATGAATTTCATCATATTATTAAGACCAATCGGGAGGCGGGCATTGCTACTACGATGGACTATTTGTACACTACAGTTTTTAATTTATGCTTATGAAAGAAAAACCTATGTCAGACTTTTGCACAGTATTTTTATTTACAATTATATGCCTATAGCATGATTCAGTGCCACACACCAGTAAATACAGTATACAACCATTGAATGTAACAATATAAATCACTTCTGGCACCAAACAAACTGCGTTGATGTGTGCAGCGCTGACTAGCGGTCGCTGCACACACTAAACATAACGTCCTCGTCTGATTTCAGTTCTTACAGGTGTTTCACGATGCGTAACGTCTATTCCGTTATCATAATGTTTTGCAGGGTGTACAAAAATTCTTTATTAATATCTATGTTACATATAATTGAAAAATAAATATATTGCGTCATTAAGGTGAAAATGTTTGAGTAATAAGTGTGATATTTGGAACTATTTTCTGATTGCACCTGTTTCACGGTTGTGAGGCTGTCGGATGTTAATGTTTTTCAAAAATGACGCACAGCTAATGGTTTTTATTTAAAAAATCACGATAAGTGGTGAAAAAAGGACAATGGTATATTCTAGTGTTGAGATCACGCTATCTCTGCACTTGATTTGTCTTTGTCTGCACGCGTTTGCTGGCGCCTCACTTGTGCAGACAACTCTCGTGCAGAGATAGCGTGATCTCAACACTAGAACATACCAATATCCTTATAGTCTAATTAAGGAGTGATGGCTTTGGTAATAAATATCATAGTTCTTTGCACTACCTTTGATAATAATAATAATTTAATTTAAAACGTTTATATATATATATATATATATATATATATATATATATATATTTATTTATATATACTTTGTTCTATTTTTTAATATTTGTATATATATTATTATGTATATATAATTTTATTTTCATTTTATTTTTTTTATTTTATTTTTTATTATTTATATTATATTATATATATATATATATATATATATATATATATATATATATATATATTTTTTATTATATATATATATATATATAATACTTGATTATTATATATATATATATATTTTATATATAATACTGACATGCCATTATTATTTGGTTTGGCATTGGAATTAAGTAAAGTAGAATTTTTAAAACGATAATCCATCATTAGTTTTACTCAAATAACCATGATTAAATAGTAATATTGAAAAAACGAAATGTTAATCAAATTGCGTTTGTGATGCTGCTTCCACCATTTATATTTCATAAATAATACTTGGTTGTAAAGGCTTCAAATCGCTCCACTAAAGCACTTTACAGCTTCAAAACGATAATGTTTATGTATATCAAACAAACATAAAAGTTTGAGAACACTTAACGGCTTGATTGAGCGTTAAACAACAAAACGCATACTCTTTTTCAATAGCTGTTTAATATTATGATTTCTAGTGCATTGATTGTAGAAAGGCTTTAAGCCAAAGGGCTAATATGCACTGTCTAATTAATTAATGATGGCTTTGCCCATATATAGATAGTTCTTTGCACTAACTTGTTCTAATAAAAATTCTAATCGACAAAATGACAATTTCTAACCAAATAATAATACATTTTCAAAAAAACGGCAAAAATTAGTATTGCATTCTTTAAATAATTTCCAACGTGAACTACAAATGTCTTATGTTAGTGAATATCAAGTCAAAGTAAAAAAAATTGTTTATTATACTGACACAGTAGATCTACAGTAATTAAAACTATTTACAAACATGTACAGATCTACCCAACCTCAGTGGGTTTATACGTTAATTGTAGTTATATTGTAGGAATTATACACAGTTATATTATATATATATATACAACATAATAATAATATATATATATATATATATATATATATATATATATATATATATATATATATATAAGCAGACGATGCAAAGAAAAATAAAGAACAATAAAGAAAAGAAAAACAATAATAGGCAATGTAGACAATAATAGCTGGATATACAGAATTATTAATTATATAATTTGGATTTTCTTAGATCCCATGATTTGATTAGCAACAATTAAATTACAATTCCACATTAATGTAATAAATTTGTCATGTTCATTTGAGTTCGAGAATTCAGGCACTTTCTATTTAGCAAGATCGTACAGTTCTTCTCTACAATTAGCTAGATATGGACACTTACATAGAAAATGGAATTCATCTTCCACTTCATTTAAATTACAAATTTCGCATAATCTTCCCTCAACTTTAGTGTTAGAATATCGACCAATTTCGATACAATATCAGTGAAAACATAATTTACATGAAGAAGAATTCAAATGGAGAAAACAATCCTGGTATAGATAATTTAAGAAGCATTGCAGTCTTTAACACAGTGTATTTCTTTTCTACTAAGGTGATAAGCGAAAACATATCTCTAAATTATTGCATACAATTTATAATTGGCAAAATGACAGTTTCAAACCAAATAATAATGCACTGTCCAAAAAGCGGCAAAGATTATAAATGTATGCTTTTGGCAATTTCCAAAGTTTTTATCTAACTGTTTTCGACTTCTGACTAGAGAAGTCAAAAACAGTTTGATAAAACATTGATTTTTAACAAATCATAGTAGATTGTCATCACGTGATACCGCCATGTTTACTCCTCATCATTTCTTCATAAAATCCTATTTGCAATTAACTTACATTAATGATCAATTGTCCAATACTGAGCAGCGAGACACGCGAATGTATATTTTATGCTTGTCCTTTTTCACTTGATCCTTGCCTTTCACTGCGCGCTTCACCACATAGCCAGCCTTTTTGTGAAACCAAAAGCTGAGTTTCCTATGCCAGAGATGAGAGACCGGAGCAAAGAGGACACTGGCTGTGTGCTCCACGGACAGCGCCTCCTCTAGCCACTCGATCCGGAACAGCGTGTCCCTCCACGGATCGCTCATCACATTGGTGGCAGTGGTGCTCATGATGGCGATGATGAGGTTCATGAAGAGCAGGCCGGAGAGGATGACAAAGATAGCATAGGTCAGCTTGACAGGCGAGGAATTGTAGTAAACATCAAAGTCACCGTGTCCAAACGTCAGCTTGAAGATGGAAAACATGCTCGTTAGTATCGTCTCAAAGTCTTCGTGCTTCTTCAAAGGGCAGTTCGGATCGTCAAAAATGATGTAAAAGATGACGGAAAACACAAATAATACAATGCTGTAGATGGCTGAGAAATGCATCAAATTGGTGCCCATCATGAAGGTGGTTATAACAAAGTGGCCTATGCCTGGAAGAAGTCGCATGCTGTGGATGTGCATCATGAATCGTAATATCATTATACCTATGAGGCAATAGGACACCAATAATGCAAATATGTCATAGTCCAGTTTAAATATATATACTAATAACATGTTATCAAACAAGTTTGCATAGAAAAACATCAAAGAGAATGTCAGAACGTTCAGCTGCTTCCTCCCGCAGGACCCTGGCATCTTCTGCGAGAGGAATGTGTACGCCATTTGCAGAGCATTGGACTGAGAACAAGTACATCCATAGATGAAAACAAATCGTTCTAGCAAATCAACTGTCAAATATATCACAGAAATCCACAATGATGCTTTCTGAAGAAAAATGAATGTGTGTCTGAATCTTTCTCCTGACTTAAGCAGTGACCATTTAACGCTTTTATCGTGTTCATTATACTTACAGTCATTGAATAGCAGGTCATGATATAGTTTATAACGGCAAATGTCATAGACGTCTTCTAGTTGTAATATATTATCCGTGAATATCTGGTCATACATATGTGCATGGAAGTCACTTGAATTGAGCTGTTTAATGTCTGGGCAGTAAAAGTACAGAAATTTGAAGCCCACTTTTTCACTTGGTACCAAGGAGCAATTCCCGGCAGGAACGCTGAATGTTTCATATATATTCTTGATGTCTTCCCAATCTGAATCATCGGAATTTATTTCATACTCTAATAGGTGAGGATAATGTTCGAATATAAATGTTGAGAACTCCACCATTATTTGATCAAGATTTGTGTACAATTTAAGTTCACAATAATATTCATTGAACTGTGACGTTCTGACCGCTCTATCAAGCACGTGATGAACCAACTCAGGATTATTCAAATTCAGGTCACTGTTGGTATGATTCATAACTTCTAATATTGCTTCTGGATGTGTGTCATTCAATTTCCACAATAGACGTTTTTCCTCTGCATATTTTCTCTCTTGTATCGCTCTTTGGAGTGCCTCGTCTGTTATAACGCTGCTTTCCATATTTCTGAATTTGCCAATCTCCAGTGTCTGGGCTGCAGGGAATTTGTCATCTGTTCTTTTAACCAATTGCATATATTTGTTTATAGTAATAATGCTAATAACTAGAACAATTGTCACGATGACATCTGCCAGATGCAGCGTTAATATTCCTCCCATCATCTGCTTGCACTTTAGGTTCATCCACTTGCCGACAAAAGCTCTCTGGTCATAGAGTGCGTTATCTGCCAATGACATCTTAGGCACATCACGACCAGACAGCAAGCGCAGAATCGCAGACTGCTTCGCTAAAGTTCCATCTTCGAATATTGTCACATCAACATACTCCAGCTTGCTAGAGAACTCTCTACCACTAACATCTTTGTCTTCGTCAAAGGAGAGCTGCTTCTTGCCTGCTGCCAACTCACAGTGGAGAAGCACCGAGGGGTGGTTAAGCATCTCAGTGAGCAATGCGAGAGAGCCAAACTTGCCTATATACTCCAGCACACTGAGGCCTGCGGAGTTGGGCGATCTGCAAATGAGCTTCTCAACTTCGTCTTCACTGTGGATAAACTTCACCATCATCGCAAACATCTCAATCGATTCCTCGGGAGACGTGGCAGAGATGTCACCAATGTAGTGAAATACATTGTTATTGTCATCGTCAGCCTGGTCAATGTCCACCCCGTGGGAAGTGAAGACTCGGACCATTTGTGGATCACAGCAGAAAGCAGCGTAGGCCAAAGGCAGCCTCATGTTTACTGTTAGTCGCTTCTTCGTCCTCGTGAAAAACGCAGTGGCCATCATGTTCAGCGCATAAAACACAGGAGTTAATAGAATATTGACAAGAGCAAGAATGAGGAACATCAGCACTCTGACCATTGTGAGCTGAGCACTGACACCATGCGTACGGTCTGCACGGGCTGGTGTTTGTAGCAACCATGCCAATTCCTTATCACATCCAGAGTCTTTTAACTTTTCTAGTGTCTTCCTTACAACATCTACGTTCCCGGCGACAACAATTCTATAGAAAAATGTGTCCCAAATATTTCCTTTTGCCCCGTAGACATCTTGCAATTGGGCAATCACTCTGTTTATTTCCTCATCTGGCGAATCTCCATCTTCCCGGTTGTTGTTTTCTTTTGCTGACTTAGATGTGGGTGTTCGGTCACCATTTTGTGTCTCGTTGGGGTGTAACAGATTATCACCTTCACCTTGCTCCATCTGAAATTTCAAAAACAGCAACAGTCCATGAGAGGCCCTCCATATGCATTGAAAAGCATTAGTAAGTTAAGAAAGAATATCAGTTAATTAATTCATGACATTTCAGAAATACCAGAACATAATTATGGAACTCTTTTTGTTCAAGTTTTTGCCGCATAAGTCAATGGAGGAATTTCACTTCTTCGGTATATAGAAAGTTAAAGAGTGCATATTAGAGATTTTAAAAACTTTCTTAATATAGATAGGAATGAAATAAAGCGGCTTTTTATGTCCCAGTATAATGTCAAAATCTTCTAATGAAATTGAGCGAAAGTTGATGTTTATTTTTAGACAACTTATCAAGGATCCTAAAACTAGACCAAAATTCCGCATCGTTTGGTATGTCACAGCAATTGTTAAAGATCTGTTGCAAGTTTTTTTCTGTGGCCAGATGTGCTCCTCTACTAAGCACCCTCCTCAGATAGAAGGACAAAAAAGATTTTAGACGTAAACATGGATGAAAATGATAAAATGGGCTTGGAATAGGTGTTGATAAATTATACCATATCAACACTTATTCAAAAAACCATTTCATCATTTTAATCAATGTTTATAATTTAAAAATCTGTTTGTCGTATATATATGAGATGAGCTCAAGAAACGTTGATAAAACATAACTTTTGATTATTCATACAGCAGTGACCAGACGACACTACTAATCATTAAAAAAGAATTGCTGCCGCTCAACTCATTAACTTAACAAAAAAACTATTATTTTACTGTAACTTATTCTGCACACAAAACAGTTCTACATATCATAGTGAAGGCTGTAAAATATGCACGTTGACCGTTTTGAAGGCAAGTTATGTTTTATCTTTATATTATACACATAATGATGGACTTTTGGCTTTTTTGAAAAATTTAAAAATGAAGAACCAAAACATACAATCAAAAATGGGGAAACCCCCCTTTTTTATTTTAAAAAAAAAAGGTTTCCTTCCATTTTTTATATAAAATTTTTTTTTACCTTAGAATCCAACAAT
>CM032666.1:15957503-16060017 GCA_019095985.1 Streblospio benedicti | reverse complement strand
TCCATATGCATTGAAAAGCATTAGTAAGTTAAGAAAGAATATCAGTTAATTAATTCATGACATTTCAGAAATACCAGAACATAATTATGGAACTCTTTTTGTTCAAGTTTTTGCCGCATAAGTCAATGGAGGAATTTCACTTCTTCGGTATATAGAAAGTTAAAGAGTGCATATTAGAGATTTTAAAAACTTTCTTAATATAGATAGGAATGAAATGAGGCTTTTTATATCCCAGTATAATGTCAAATCTTCTAGTGAAATTGAGCGAAAGTTGATGTTTATTTTAGACAACTTATCCAAGGATCCTAAAACTAGACAAAATTCCGCATCGTTTGGTATATCACAGCAATTGTTAAGATCTGTTGCAAGTTTTTTTTCTGTGGCCAGATGTGCTCCTCTACTAAGCACCCTCCTCAGATAGAAGGACAAAAAGATTTTTAAACGTAAACATGGATGAAAATGATAAAATGGTTTGGAATAGGTGTTGACAAATTATACTATATCAACACTTATTCAAAAAACCATTTCACCATTTTAATCAATGTTTCTGTTTAAAAATTTGTTTGTCATTATATCATTTATCATTATAATACGTTGATAAAACATAACTTTTGATTATTCATACAGCAGTGACCAGACGACACTACTAATCATTAAAAGAATTGCTGCCGCTTAACTCATTAACTTAACAAAAACTATTATTTTACACAACTTATTCTGCACCTTGACTCCAAACAGTTCTACATATCATAGTGAAAGGCTGTAAAATATGCACGTTGACAGTTTTGAAGGCAAGTTATGTTTTATCTTTATATTGACTACTGCATCAATAGATGTGACTTGTGAGCTTTTAGAAAATTAATAATGAAAGAACCAAAGGCATACAATCAAAAGTGGGAAATCCCGCCCTATTGTCACATATTTAAAACATAATTACGCATGGTTACCTTGCCATTTCTACTATTTTTTCTTGTACCTTAGTATGAATATCTAGCAATATTTTCAACCTCAACTCTAAATAAGGTGAACCAAAACACACTTACCCTGGACAAATGTTTTGACGTATCCTTTTTGAGTTGATGTGCACCAAAATAACTACAATCTATTTTCGTATATCACCGAGATATCAATTGAATTTACTTTGCAAAGTTAACATATAAACCAACAAGACCGGTATGATGACAGTATGCTGTCCATTCATTGTTTCAATATTATAGACTTAGATCTTTTCCTATTTGCAGCAATGCCACTATATTACACCAACTTTCGTTTGATCACAAATAAAGACTGGTTGAAAGTTATCTTTATAAAAACTTTTAGTTCTTTACAAAGTTGTGGTTTCTACAGCAGCAAGTTTCTCTGCATCTTATTCACGTAGCCTCTGCACGTTTAATGGAGCAGCGAGTTCGTTCACTCTACAAAGCACATAAAAAGTTAAGACACGAAAGTCAACGTCTAGGCCATGATATGTTTTGTGGTGTTTTGACAAGATAGACTAAGAAGTACGTGTAGCAGTCGATTTCTGCTTTTTTATTACTCTTTTAATCGTATTTCTCACACGTTTACAGTGAAATGTAAAATATAAATGAGTTCATGTACAGTCACAAATCACTGTTATCGTGCTCCATAGTGACTTTACATTCACGCCACATCATCGGCATCTACCTTTCTCATCTCCCTGAGGAGCATACAGTACATCGCAATAGGCATGCTTATCACTCACATGAAAAAATATCAATTGAAAGAAAAACAGAATTATTACTGACTTGCCTATATACGTGCATGCATGTATATGTTTGCAAGTTACTTTCCTATTGAAAGTGTTAATAGTGTCTCGCACACAGATATAATGTTTGTCTTCTGATTTAATAAATGGGACATGGTGCATATTACAGTTATTTTTAAGTGGCCTTTTTCTGTTTGATAACTTTTCCCCTTTTTTATTCATCATGTTGTTTTTCGTTCACCATCTCGTCTTCTCCACTGAACTTTCCAGCTGGTGGCTTCAATTATACTGCGAGTTCACTTGTCGCTCCTACTTACGATGTACTTCAACTCATGTGGAACTTGGAAGGGCATCACGTACAGTTGGTCCCGTGTAACTCGAAATCAAAGGGCGTGCATAAAACGTTCGAGGAACTCGGGTCAACTAGCGTACAAGGTAAATTAGGTGCAGTGATAGATACTGTAACGTTGAGTGGACGGAAATGGTGATTTGTTAGTTATCCATGGATTCTACTTATTAGAGTTCAAGATATTGGGCAGTACAGTTGTTTCCATTCATATGACGGCCGAAAGGCAGCACACATTTTGTTGGTTGGATTTTGTCGCCTTACAAGGTAAAACACACACACACACACACACACACACACACACACACACACACACACACACACACACACACACACACACACACACACACACACACACACACACACACACACACACACACACACACACACACACACACACACACACACACACACACACACACACACACACACACACACACACACACACACACACACACACACACACACACACACACACACACACACACACACACACACACACACACACAGAGTCACACACGCACACACACACAATTCACTGTTTTATACAAACCTATGAAATGTCGTATGAACTATTGTGTGGGCATATGTCTGGTGCTGATACTACAATGAGAGGAATATGATTTGATTGCTACAAATAGTGACCCATCTGTCATTGGGACATATTTATTACATAATGTTTCCTATCTGTATTACATACTAGGTATGTGCACGTGAGCAGTTGAACACTAGCCAACATTAGCAGTTGTGGGTGCGTATACCCTTTACAAAAAGAACATAAGGACATAACATCATAGGGGAGGTAAAGACTGAGATTATGGGATATGCTGAAGGCCGCCCCCCCCCTCCTGGCCAAAAAAGAAGAAAATAGATAAAATAAAAATAGTAACAGAAAATAAATAAAATGAATACATAGACTGAAGAAATACAAATAAAAATATATCAAAAGAAAAAAGAAACAAAAATTGAAAAAACCAGACTGATCTAAGGGATCTCGGATTTCTTATCAGCCCCTGATAAACCACCCCCACGTGACAAAGCAAAGAAACAGGCACGGTGTGCTGAGCTATAGTTGACCAAACCGACGTGTGTTCCCTGTGACCCAGTCGTAGTAGACATAACGCAAACGGGATCATGCAACCGAATTGTTACATCAGCGCAGTCATAGAGGAACGCTACGGTAAACTGTAAACACACAGAATTTTAACTAAACTGTGATGAACCTGTGAGGAGATCATATTTTGTCCATTAAATGGTGAACTATTATTTTTATCAACATCATATCGGGGTGGTAAATGCTTGTAGTACCATAAATGAAGTGCTCAGATTTCATGGATTGAAGTATTGCAAAACTGTATAATAGTGTTAGGCCTTTTTAAAAAATGCTGAACTTATTGATTCCTTTTCTTAAAGAGCAATATATCAATAGATACCATCAAATATTGTAAAAGTATGTACATGTACATGTACTCACAAAATTCAAATGATGCATTCAACAAAGCTGTATTACAAAATAAGAAAAGTATATGAAAATGTCACAATTTTAGTATAAAACATTAAACAGTTAATAATACTGGAAATCAATTCTTAAATGTGAGAATAGATAAGGATACAAATTCGGGTGCATGTCCTTTTTAGAAGCCCCTCCTCGCTGGTGGTGATTGGTTAATTTGTATTCTGTATTTTTACTGTTGTTTTACCACCTGTTTGGTAAGTGAGGAAACATGGTAACTACATTATTTTCTTTGTATAAGTATATAGCTAATTCCAAGACATTTTTAGTTTGTAAGGCTGTATCATATTTTAGATTATTTCATACTTTGAGTTAATTCAAGTCTGATTCTGTCTAAACAATGTTGTATTATTTATGTACGTTTAGTTTTCACGATGTCTGTAGATGTTCGTAAAGTTGTGTCAATAAAAGAAGTTAAGAATATATAGATGTCCGTCGTCATTTACTCAAACACCAAACTGGCTGGTACAGTGAAAACACGTTCATCATTCCGGTAGTGAAAACGTGAATGTCCATCATTCCGGTAGTGAAAACATGCCCATCAACATGACCATCGTTCCAGTAAATCTTGTGGAATAAGTGGCATTCGAATCTGTATGAAGTTATTACTTAATGTCATTAATATTGTCAACTCTAGTTATATCGTTTGAATAGTATTCTTGTTTGCCTTATTGTTATTAATATTGCATGAAAATGATGCTTGTTCATAACGGTTTTTGAATCATTCAGTTTATATTAGAAGTGACAGGTATAAAAGAGTTTGTAAAATGTCTGTCAGAGAAGAAATGACTGAAACGGGTTCTCTAACCAAATGTGCAGGCCTAAAAGAAAGTTTGGTCTATTTAGAGCAAGAATTATTCATGCAAATAAATCAGGATAAAGTACAAGATGTTGAATTTCAAATGGAGTTGTCAAAAAACATAGAAAAACTAGAAATACCACAAGAAAGGCAAAGAAAGCTGACTTATAAGGGACAGAAGTATGAATATGAAGTAACAGAAAAGCTTGCACACAGATTTGATAGAGCTTACACAAGATGGAAGGACTTAGCTAGCTTAAGTAAGAAAAGGCTAACTGAAAGTCAAACCCAAGATGAGGCAATCCAAATTGTAACAAAAAAACAAAGATGATCTTAGACTCCTGCTATCAATTTATGAAGATTACAGAAGACATGCTATTCCCAATGAAAGCATGAGACGAAGAATGGACATGTGTAGTACAGTAGTTCAAAGGATCGAATCCTACTATCAAAATCAAGAAGAGGAAAAAGATCAATAAGTATGTTTTATACGGGAACCAGAAGGAGCAAGAATTCAAGGAAGTCCGCAAATGCAGAATTACAAGCTAGAGAAGATGAACTTAAGGCTAAAGATGAAGAAATAAAGAAAAAAGAAGTAGAACAACTTGAAGTTGAAATTAAAATGAGAAAGGCAGAAGAGGCAAGGATTAAAGCAGAATTAGAAACAAAAAAAAATCAGCAAGAGAGGCAGAATTGTCAAGCTGAGCTGCTTGGGGTGGTGGTATCTTTCTGGTCTCACAACCTTGGGGTCGTGGGTTCGAGCCCCGCCAGGGCCACTTGATATAGTTAAATGGAAGCTTAGGGTTGTAAAACCTGTCTTCAGCTATATCTATCGTTGGTAGAAATATGCTTGCTAAAAAGACGTGTGTGAGAGAAAGAGAAGTAAAAAAATAATTCCAAGACATTTTTAGTTTGTAAGGCTGTGTCATATTTTAGATTATTTCATACTTTGAGTTAATTCAAGTCTGATTCTGTCTAAACAATGTTGTATTATATATGTACTTTTAGTTTTCATGATGTCTGTAGATGTTTGTAAAGTTGTGTCAATAAAAGAAGTTAAAAATCTATGGATGCCCGTCGTCATTTACTCAAACACCAAACTGGCTGGTACAACTGGGTCCAGTAAAGTCTTACACATTGCTCCTCTTTCATGTCCTTTCAGGTTGTGATAACACATCTCCGATGTTTGGGATTGGTTAGAAACCAGCATGGGCAGCATGGGAGTGCTACCCAAACATCACAGACACTTTCCATAGAATCAGTCCATATGCAATATTTAGAGAGATTCACACCGTTGATGTACAGCACATTCAGCCCGCACTATAAGGACTTACCGTCTTATGACAGTGAAACACATCTACACATTTCACATTTTTAAAACCATTTCACTGGCTGATCCAGGTTTTTGGAAATGAGGGGATTGGGGATTGGGGGGGGGGGTGGCGGGCGCGCCTATGCTTATCTCAATATATTTTGGCATCTCAGGTGGTTAATATAATAATAATGTCTTTCACTCATACAGTCTGATTGTATACTAGTATTTATAATGATAAATTACTTCCTACATGGAATCCCGTATAGGATTGCATAGTCTACATGTGGTATCACGTCCATATGAGTGGCTATTGATCTATGTTGCACGAAGAAGACAGCCTTTGTGATGCACCGTGGTCTGTATCAGTGGACAGTCATGTCGGTTGGGCTCTGCAACGCACCAGTCAATGAGTAATAAGCTCCAATAGATAAGGACGCTACACAGTAAATTTCCTGGTCTGAATGCCTGATTGGGGCTCAACGCTACAATTTGTATGGGAGATCATTATCGTGAATCTCATTATAGGTAGACCTAATATGAGATGGTTTATGTTTAATACTTTCACATTGTATGTTTTCGTTGATCGTTGAAAATATGCGAAATAGAAACATTTCCCTACACTAAGGTCCACGTTTGTTGTGCACTTTTGAAATTAGCCAGTGTTTTTTTTGTGTGTGTTTTTTTTCGATTCTGCTAATTCATCGACGATTTACATGTAGTCCTCAAAATAATTAAATTAAATATGAAAACATACTGTAAGTTGATTAAAAAGGAACAAAAATTATATCAGTTTTCCATGTATTTTGAGTGGCGTGTGGTATGGCACGCACGCGTGCATAGCACTCTAATCAAGAGTCGTGTATAGATGTTCTTTCAGAGCAGTGAGCACACTTAATAACCTGAAAGAAAGGTGCCATGCATGACAAATTACTTAACTGTAATTTACTAAATTACTTATAGCGATCCGTCAAAGTGGCGGCATCTTTACGATGTTTCCCTTTCTGCGTATTATGCTAAAAGTTCCATTCAGAACGCCCACGGGTGACGTATCGTTTGTAGATGGGGGTTTGATGAGAGGCTGCTGATATGAAATATATGAATAGTACCTTTGGCAACATATGTGAAGCTACATTAGGGGTGGTCAAAAAAACTTGTTTTTACAGGAGCCTTGTCATTAGTTGTTTTAAAGTGTCCCTTTAGGCCTAAAAACATCTGTGATTTTTTTCCAGAATTTTCCTAGCACGTTCTAGGGTTGAAATTTGCATATTTTGACGAAAATTGGGTAAAATCACAGAATTTTGATCATTGATTGCATGTTCAACATCTAACTTGCATGTTGAAATTTTATGTTGATGATTATGTCATTTTCATCTAGTTTACACAATAGAACTCACAGGATGCTATATATATATGTTGTCATTATGATCCACGTGTCTGAAATAAAGCTTATTTTTAAAAATTGGGGCAAAATGAGGAATTGTCTTTCATTGAAATATGATGATAGAATCACACCATTTCGGATTACATGAAATCATTTACCAATGATGACATCATTCAGATTAGATTCTTTTAAACTTTAAAAGCATGAACCTCATTAAAATACTAGTTGATGTATCATATCAGTTTCAAATGTTTTTTATTGAGCTATGTACCAGGGTAGATTTTCAGATGGTGTACTTGTTCTAGGAGGAAAGGGAACATTGTTCTACGATTATCAGTATGCATTCTTTTATATATTAATTGTCTGTACTTACCCAAATAGTAACGATTTTATAGTAGTAAATGGAAGTAACAAAATAATATAGTAGCATGAGATTGTCTGCATAGCAAACAGTTCAAAGCATCATACTCCTTTACGGTTAATGCATCTAGAAAAACACGCCATTTAGACAACTGAATCTAATATACTTCTAACAAATGTTTTGGGCCAGTTTCTCTAAGTCGCCAGTTTCTCAAAATTCAATTATGTCTGGAAAACTTTGAAGAAGTGGTCAACCATGTGGTGCCTCTGCACATCCAAAGATTACTTGTTCTGAAGTCAGAAAAGTAGAATGAACAAAAGGCTGCTGTAAGTCTTTAGACCCAGCATCTAAAATAGAACCGCCAGATACAATATCACAATGTGAACAGGTTAAGAAACCAGATAAGTTCAAACTCAGAGTAAAACTTGGATCAACATCAACAGCTAGAATATTTTCAAGATAATGGCAGTTCTACCTGCAAACAAGCTTCTGATTCAAAGGGTTGTGTTCCAGCGCTGGAGAATGTTGCATTCGCTAAATGAGTGAGAGGACTCCCAAACCAGATGCAATTCTGACATTGCAAAACTAAACAGCTAGCTCTCAAAGTTAGTAGTATCTGGCAGCTAGCACACATTCCATCAGTCACAGAAGCATTTGTTAAAGTCAAGATATTGAAGCTAATCGAAGATTACCATAATGTTTTGGAGAATTACTCACAATACCTGCCATTGTGCCAATCTGAGGCATTTTGCATTGATTGCTGCAAAATGTTGAGTCTTCTTCCCAGCTTGGATTATCAATCTTTTTCATTTGAGATTCTTTTGAGCAATATCAAAAATCATGTTCATTGAACGACAGAAATGATTATACGAACAAGTTTCAGTCTTCATATAATTCTTCAAAACATTATGGTAATATTTGATTAGCTTCAATATCTTGACCTTAACAAACGCTTCTGTGACTGATGGAATGCATGCTAACTGTCAGATACTACTAAATTCGACAACTAGCTGTTTAGTTTTGGAATGTCAGACCTGCTTCTGGTTTGGGAGCATTCTCGCTCATTCAGAGAACTCGACATTCTCCAGAGCTGGAACACAACCCTTTGAATCAGAAGCTTGTTTGCAGGTAGAACATCTGTTGCTTTGCCAATAACTCTATCTTAAACATCCTCTGCTGTTGATTTTGACTAAAGTTTTACTCTGAATTTGAACTTATCTGGTTTCCGAACTTGTTCACATAGTGATGTTGTATCTGAAGGTTCTATTTAAGATGCTGGATCTAAAGACTTACTGCAGGGCCTTTTGGTCATTCTACTTTTCTGACTTCAGAACAAGTAATCTTTGTTATGTGCAGAGAGGCACCACGAGGTTGACCACTTCTTCAAGGTTTTCCAGGCATAATTTTATTTTGAGAAACTGGCGAGTTAGAGAAACTGGCCCAAAACATTTGTTAGAAGTATATCATATTCAGTTGTCTAAATGGTGGGGTTTTCTAGATCATTATAAGTAAAGGAGTATGATGCTTTGAACTGTTTGTTATGCAGACAATCTCATGCTCCTATTTTTGTTACTTCCATTTGTAAATATAAAATTGTTACTATTTGGGTGAGTACAGACGATTAGTATAGAAAAAAATGCATTTTGAAATTCATGGCACAATGTTCCCTTTCATCCTAGGACAAGTACACCATCTGACAATATACCCTGGTACATAGCTTAATAAAAACAACATTTGAATCTGATATGATACATCAACTAGTATTGTAATGAGGTTCTTGTCATCAATGATAGATGATTTCATGTAATCCAAAATGGCGTGATTCTATCATCATATTTCCTCATTTTGCTCCATATTCAAAAATAAGCTGTATTTCAGATACGTGGATCATAATGACAACATATGTATAGCATCGTGTGAGTTATATTGTGTATAGATGTAAATGACCTAATCATCGACTTAAAATCTTAACATGCAAATTAGGTGTTAAACATGCTATCAATGATCGGAAATCTGTGATTTTACCCGATTTTCATCAACATATGCAAATTGCAAACGCCTAGAGGGACCCTAGAACACGCTAGGAAAATTCTGGAAAAAATCACACATGATTATAGGCCTAAAGGAACACTTTAAAACCACTTTGACAAGGCTCCTGTAAAAACAAAATTTTTTGACCACCCCTAAGCTACATGTATACTGTGAACTCTGCTTTCACAGATTGATTAATCGTGTTACATGTAATTATGCTGTACAAATGTGAGATGATGATTTTAGGTAAATCCGAATATACAAAACTTACAGCCTACGTATTTTCCATTTTCGTCTGTCCAACTATTCTAATTGCGTCGCTTCAGCAGCTGAAGCGAAAGCCTTGTGTTTCGTTCGTTTGTAACTATGCATGCATGCATGCATGCATGCATGCATGTATGTATGTATGTATGTATGTATGTATGTATGTATGTATGTATGTATGTATGTATGTATGTATGTATGTATGTATGTATGTATGTATGTATGTATGTATGTATGTATGTATGTATGTATGTATGTATGTATGTATGTATGTATGTATGTATGTATGTATGTATGTATGTATGTATGTATGTATGTATGTATGTATGTATGTATGTATGTATGTATGTATGTATGTATGTATGTATGTATGTATGTATGTATGTATGTATGTATGTATGTATGTATGTATGTATCTATGTATCTATGTATCTATGTATCTATGTATCTATGTATCTATGTATCTATGTATCTATGTATCTATGTATCTATGTATCTATGTATGTGTGTTTGTCTCCGGACAAGCTAGAGCTTTTACGCTTCACCCTATTTCGTTCAAACTTTACACAACTATTTGGTATGATGCAACACCAAAGTGATTCGATTTTGGGCACTTTGCCAATTAAAGTGTGCTTTCCATAGTGGCATTTTTGGTCCATTTTCAACATTTTCTGCAATAGCTTTGCTGATGCTTATGAGAAACCATTCAAACTTTGTACAAGGCTTACATGCCTACTGAACATCAAGTGTATTTAATTTTGGCTCTTTGACAATTAGAGTTTACCTATCAGAGGGCCATTTTGATTATTTTTCTTTCTATTTGTCCACTTTATTTTCAATACTGTTCGAAACGTGACCATCAAATTGGCATTGTGGTTATATTGGAATAAAAGTGCTCAGAGAGCACAGTGTTACCATATTAATATCGACTCATGGGCAATAGATATTTCCTTTAGCCATGTTAAGAAAGCGCCTGCAATCCAATGCCAACAACATAGATGCAGGATGAGTCACGCATCAAGTAAGGCTTTTTCTGCTTTGATTACAAAGCAAACATCTTTATTGCCCATGGGTCAATGTTGCTCTAGCGACGCTGTGCTCTCTGAGCACTTTTGATCTAGTTATTGCTTTTAAACTTACTGTGTATGCTGAAAATCAGGTCAGAACTACTTCCATATGCATGATAGCCTCTGTTCAGGCCGTTTGTTTAAGAAACCAACTCCTAAAAGTCAAAGAACATATCTTGTGTAAGCAAAGTCTCGCACTCGAGACATGACTGCAGAAAGTAAGTGAGTAATCAGCAAGGGCGTAAGCAGCTTTTTGTAGGGGGGGGGTCACATTTGCGAGGGAGCGCATAGCGACCGAGCGGGGGGAGGTTATAGGAGGGGGTTGGAGCGCCCCCTCATATGCCGAATTTTTTTTTAAATGTACTACAAAATGGTTGGATTTCCTGATACTTGAGATTTTAAAACCTATCTAATTATGACATATAACAAAGCCCACCCCACCCCCACCCCCCACCCCCCACCCTCCAACAAAGAACATAGACCTAGAACAAACAGATATCAAAATGAATACATGTACGTGTGTCATGTAGTTTATTAGTTTTACCACACAGTACTAAAATTGCATTATAATGTTTAACACAGACAAAATTCTATTTTAGTTGACAATCTGCAATATGGGTAAGTGAAATTGACCCAGAATAAATTTATATAATCCTTTATAATACACAAGTAATACATACCCTGTTTATGATCCCACTCTATTATTCTTTCATTGAAAATCAGTTATAATTCTGGGTAAAATACGCAATGTAACGCTTAGGCATAACGGCTGATTATCCATAATTGGGATATAAAAATGTGTCGATTCAAATCTATTTATTAATGACCTGATCATGATAAGGGCACCGTGGGTTTCACGGCTTTCCCATTCACACAGCCTCCAGCGTCCATGTTCATGGTATAAACCATGGTCCAACTGAGCTCCTTTCAATGGCAGTAGATAGAACTGGGCCAATGAGAGAAATAAGGTCACCATTCAAATGACTGCTGAGCAAGTATACTTACAGTTTCTATTTTTAAAGCCAATGTTGTTTTTATGATAAAAAAAATAAAAAAATAAAAAAGAAGTAGAAAAAAAAGAAACGCACGTTTGGTTGGTTTCACGCAAAAGCCATAAACATTTAAAACTGTGTTCTTTTTCTCAATTTTTTTACACTCTCCAAGCTGGCATATATACATATTACCAGGGTGAACGATACGTAAGTGCTGTTCTACAGTCACACCACTACCCCCAAGCTTCAATATCGTTCAATGGACCAATATCAGAATACCTTCTTGAATTATAGCCACATTATGGATTTCCATAATGGATGTGGGATGGATGAGGGTGCAGGGCTTTCAAGGTTCAGCAGCCCCAACCCCACCCCACCCCTCATTTTTTTAAATAGGGAAAACCCTAAATCTTAAATTCGATATAGTTATAGTTTTATATATTTGAAAAAGGTGTGCTAGAAAAATGGAACAGCTCGCACCTGAGAGCACATAAAGATTTCCCCAAGGGAGCATGCCCCGGAACCGTGCCACATGTTGTGTGCCATATTCATGCACATTTCGTATCATCCATCGCTCTTCTTACCCCGCCCCCCTTTTCACCAACAACCTTGATCCGCCCCCAGATTGGACTTGTTGTTGACGGATTTACCAGTCTACATCCGCTCAATATGTTCATTTTCATTGATTTAACTTGATTCTGTATCGGCGATCTTGTAGTTCGTCGAACCAACATGAGATGACGCTATGTCACGTGACTTCAGTACGCTTTCGTCATAGACTGTTTATGTTCATATTTGACTTTTCGAGTTGGATATTGTGATTTTTAGTGCTACATATAGTGGCAGCTGTTCACGTTTCTCTTTAGACATCTTACTTAAGTTATCAATTGCTAGTCAAATACAGAGTGATAAATCTACAAAGCATAAACTACAGATGATGAAGAGAACACCTTCATCTTTATATGGAATTTTATTTAATGCGTTACTTAATTTCATTGATTAAGACGTTCTGATATTTTATACAGCATTTTATCATTGATCTTCATCTATGAAATTTAGTAAAGCATCAAATAAATTCCATATAATAATGAACGTCTTTGGTGCACTTATAGATAGATCTCAAACGCAAAATACACAGAACTTAATATCAATTTATCGTGCAAGGTATTCTATTTTTGAATATTTATCCCAGTGGATATACGATCTCTTATAATCATATATCAAATACACATCACAAACTAAAACAAACAATCTTATGTAGATATCTTAACTGCAATAGGAGTTAGACCGGAAGTATTAACAGGTCGGTCTTAATTCGAAAAACTACCCCTCTTTGGTTGTAAACCAAAAGAGCCTCTAAAACAAAGTAAGCTAATTGCTTCAAAAATGATGTCAAGTTTGTTCAGCCGACCGCCTATCATATAGGAACACAGACAAGAGATGTGGTGATCTAGGAAAACTTTTTTGTCCCTAGAATTAGTCATCCAGATGAAGGTTCACATACATCAGGCGATAAATCCGCATGCCTACCATTGAATCCAGTCGCATCACCAGCACATGCTCGAGCGCTTCTGTATGTGAAAGATGCATTTGTAAAAGGCTTTTTAAGAGCAATGATTAGAACAGTTGACACAGGCAATGTTGTTGTAGTCATCTCATTTTTTCTCATACTTGCAGCTAGATGAATTTCGGGTTGCCTTTCCGCAACTGGCAATGACCATTGGTTCATTCTCAGAATTGCACACTCATTATCACCATCGCAATGCTCTGTACAACATAGGCATTTCAGATGATGACAGGGTATGTTAGAGATGAAGAATTTTCTCACCTCGAACGCTTTGATGTACTCGCCCAAGACGAAACAAGTAACATTTACAGGGTCAATGAGGCCAGAAAAGTTGTATTTTTTTTACAAAAACGTTAAGATGTTTAGAGAACATACCCCTACAAACGCTGCCCTGAAACATCATGCTTGTTTACGTTCACAGCTCCAGACCACAGGAGCAATTTGTACAATCAATTATGCTTGTCTGACTGATGTGGAGCCTAAGCATCAAGGATTATTAGTTAGTTAGTTAGTTAGTTAGTTAGTTAGTTAGTTAGTTAGTTAGTTAGTTAGTTAGTTAGTTAGTTAGTTAGTTATAGTTAGTTATTTGTTTATTAAAGTGTCGTAAAGATATTCAAACATAGTATAATTGTACAATTGATCAAATTAAAAGAATATCTTCCAGCCATGTAATGGCTTATTTTGACACATTGTTCTAAGATTTGACTAGTATATCAGATTTTAAAATATCAGTTTATATTTCGTGACAGTCTTTGTCCTTCCTGGTATGAGGGTGTATAAACCGGCAGTGCTTTGCATAGCTAAAAGTCACTTATCTAGTTATATACAATTTCCTACGGCTAAACATTTTATGTACACATCTGATAGCTTGTGGTGCAATCTGTGTATTGCTTAAAATAAAACACATCTTACTTATTTTATCAAATTCTAAAAAGTTGGCATCTATGTCTACTGCACTATTGAAAATTGTAGTTCTTATGTCATCATAGAGAGGACAGTCTATAAGAAAATGACATTCAGATTCTACTGCATTTAAAGTACACAATTTGCAAGTTCTATTCTCATATAACAACCCATTGTATCGTCCAGTCTCAATTTCAAGGGGAAGTACTCCACATCTCAATTTGATAAAAGCTGATCATTCATAACGTGGTATGTTGTAGTCAAGGTAGGCTTCAGACTGCAGGCTAGTCTTGAAACGTCTGTACGTTCTAAGCTTGTTCCAGTTTGCTTGTCCTCTGTCATTCCACAGAGCCAGTTGCCATTTAGCACTCTCAATGTTTAATAATATGGGTTCACTAATCTCTAAGGCATAGCTGCTATCTATTATATTTTCATATATTTCCATCAAGTTATGTTTTAACACAAGAATCTTGATATTGTAAGTCCAGTTTTTACCGCTTTGTAACTTTGACCATGAATAGACTTTTTTTTTGTGACACGGTTATCGCTCAATTTTTTTAATCGACAGAATAAACATATAACTTCTTTATTAGTACGATATATTATGCTGTTCCAGCCCATTTCTCCTTGGGTAGCAATATTTGGTGTCTTTGGTGTAAGCCCTAGTAGAAATCGTCCTGCCTTATTGAGGATTGTATTCATTTTTTTATTATTAATCATCATGATGCTTAGGCTCCGCACTACCAGTCGAACAAGCATTGATGACTGTCTAAATTGCTCCTGTGCTCCAGACAACAACCTGAAGAATGCATGCTTATCTCTCCTCCTTTGCATGTTTGCATGACCCATGAAAGTTTAGATGGGAAAAAGAGAATGGCAAATAGAATCCCTTTTGGACAGAATTACCAGAGGCGGCAAAATCTTGCTATGAACTCATAAGTGTGGCTGCCACAAAATGTGTATGGGAAACTGTTATGTGTACAGTGTACGTAAGACCCAGCTGCTTCACCTGTTAAAGCGGGCACCTGCTGGCACCTGTTCAATACCTTTAAGAACAGTACACCAAAGGAAACGTTCGACGTTAGATCTCCTATGTGTGTGAGATATTATCTTGATTGATCATATAGTGATAAGCTTGATTCTATACAGCTGTTCCTTGATTCTAAAGCTATGTAGTCTAGGGGTGGTCGAAAAAACTTACAGGAGCCTTGTCAAAGTTGTTTTAAAGTGTTCCTTTAGGCCTAAAAACATCTGTGATTTTTTCCCAGAATTTACCTAGCATGTTCTAGGGTCCCTCTAGGCGTTTGAAATTTGCATATTTTGATTAAAATCTGGTAAAATCACAAAATGTTGATCATTGGTTGTATGTTCAACAACTAACTTGCCTGTTGAACTTTTATGTCTATGATTATGTCATTTGCATCTAGTTTACACAATATAAATCACAGGATGCTATATATATATGTTGTCATTATGATCCACGTGTCTGAAATAAAGCTTATTTTTAAATATGGAGCAAAATGTGGAATTGTCTTTCATTGAAATATGATAATAGAATCACGCCATTTTGGATTACATGAAATCATTTACCAATGATGACATCATTCAGATTAGATTCTTTTAGAATTTAAAAGCATGAACCTCATTAAAATACTAGTTGATGTATAATATCAGTTTCAAATGTTTTTTATTGAGCTATGTACCCGGGTAGATTTTCAGATGGTGTACTTGTTCTAGGATGAAAGGGAACATTGTTCTACGAATATCAGTATGCATTCTTTTATATATTAATTGTCTGTACTTATCCAAATAGTAACGATTTCATAATAGTAAATGGAAGTAACAAAATATAGTAGCATGATATTGTCTGCATAACAAACAGTTCAAAGCATCATACTCCTTTACTGTTAATGCATCTAGAAAAACACGCCATTTAGACAACTGGATCTAATATATTTCTAACAAATGTTTTGGGCCAGTTTCTCTAAGTCACCAGTTTCTCAAATTACAATTATGCCTGGAAAACCTTGAAGAAGTGATCAACCACGTGGTGCCTCTGCACATCCAAAGATTACTTGTTCTGAAGTCAGAAAAGTAGAATGAACAAAAGGCTGTTGTAAGTCCTTAGACCCAGTATCTAAAATAGAACCGTCAGATACAATATCACAATGTGAACAGGTTAAGAAACCAGATAAGTTCAAACTCAGAGTAAAACTTGGATCAAAATAAACAGCTGGAATATTTTCAAGATAAAGTTAATGGCAAAGTTCAAACCAGATGCAATTCTGACATTGCAAAACTAAACAGCTAGCTCTTAAAGTTAGTAGTATCTCGCAACTAGCACACATTCCATCAGTCACAGAAGCATTTGTTAAAGTCAAGATATTGAGGGTAATAGAAGATTATCATAATGTTTTGAAGAATTACTGACAAAACACTGACAAAAAACCTCATGTCATCAAGCCATCCAAAGAAATTAAAACAAATACTGATAAAGAACCTCATGTCACCAAGCCATCCAAAGAAGTTAAAACAAACACTGACAAAGAACCTCATGTCATCAAGCCATCCAAAGAAGCTCTCAAAATACAATTATGCCTGGAAAACCTTGAAGAAATGGTCAATCACGTGGTGCCTCTGCACATAACAAAGATTACTTGTTCTGAAGTAAGAAAAGTAGAATGACCAAAAGGCCCCACAGCTAAAACAAACACTGATAAAGAACCTCATGCCATCAAGCCATCCATAGAAGTTAAAACAAACACTGTCTTTAGATGCACCATCTAAAATAGAACCTTCAGATACAACATCACTATGTGAACAAGTTAAGAAACCAGATAAGTTCAAACTCAGAGTAAAACTTTAGTCAAAATCAACAGCAGAGAATGTTTAAGATAGAGTTATTGGCAAAGCAACAGATGTTCTACCTACAAACAAGCTTCTGATTCAAAGGGTTGTGTTCCAGCTCTAGAGAATGTTGAGTTCTCTGAATGAGCGAGAATGATCCCAAACCAGAAGCAGGTCTGACATTCCAAAACTAAACAGCTAGCTGTCGAATTTAGTAGTATCTGACAGCTAGCATGCATTCCATCAGTCACAGAAGCATTTGTTAAGGTCAAGATATTGAAGGTAATCAAATATTACCATAATCTTTTGAAGAATTATATGAAGACTGAAACTTGTTCGTATAATCATTTCTGTCGTTCAATGAATATGATTTTTGATATTGCTCAAAAGAATCTCAAATGAAAAAGATTAATAATCCAAGCTAGGAGAAGACTCAGCATTTTACAACAATCAATGCAAAATGCCTCAGATTGGCACAATGACAACTTCTTTGGATGGCTTGATGACATGGGGTTCTTTATCAGTGTTTGTTTTAACTTCTTTGGATGGCTTGATGACATGAGGTTCTTTATCAGTATTTGTCTTAACTGTGGGGCCTTTTGGTCATTCTACTTTTCTGACTTCAGAACAAGTAATCTTTGTTATGTGCAGAGGCACCACGTGGTTGACCACTTCTTCAAGGTTTTCTAGGCATAATTGTATTTTGAGAAACTGGCGAGTTAGAGAAACTGACCCAAAACATTTGTTAGAAGTATATCAGATTCAGTTGTCTAAATGGTGGGGTTTTCTAGATCATTATAAGTAAAGGAGTATGATGCTTTGAGCTGTTTGTTATGCAGACAATCTCATGCTCCTATTTTTGGTACTTCCATTTACAAATATAAAATTGTTACTATTTGGGTGAGTACAGACAATTTGTATAGAAACAAATGCATTTTGATATTCATGGCACAATGTTGCCTTTCATCCTAGAACAAGTACACCATCTGACAATCTACCCTGGTACATAGCTTAATAAAAACATTTGAATCTGATATGATACATCAACTAGTATTGTGTAATGAGGTTCTTGCTTTTAAAGTTTAAAAAAATCCATTCTGAATCATGCCATCAATGATAAATGATTTCATGTAATCGAAAATGGCGTGATTCTATTATCATATTTCAATGAAAGACAATTCCTCATTTTGCTCCATATTTAAAAATAAGCCGTATTTCAGATACGTGGATCATAATGACAACATATGTATAGCATACTGTCAGTTATATTGTCTAAACTAGATGCAAATGACCTAATCATCGACATAAAATCTTAACATGCAAATAAGGTGTTAAACATGCAATCAATGATCGAAAATCTGTGATTTTACCAGATTTTCATCAAAATTGCAAATGCCTAGAGAACATGCTAGGAAAATTCTGGAAAAAAATCACACATTATTTTAGGCTTAAAGGAACACTTTAAAACAACTTTGACAAGGCTCCTGTAAAAACAAGTTTTTTTGACCACCCCTAATGTAGTCCATATGCTGCACCTCATTAAAGCTAAATTTATGTAATGAAATCAATGGTCACGAGCGCCGCCGCGTGATCCTTTCCTACATAAACCCCAGAGGTGTCGGTGTCGTAGTCACTCGTGGATTTCGGTCTTGAATACTTCAAAGTGAGAAATCTTAATCTCTGATAGTGTCTGCCACTATTGCGAACTGGATACCAGCAGGGCTATGTGGAGGAGCATTGTGCTCGTGGCGGCCGTGAGCCTGTCGCTGACAGGCGCCGCGCCGCCGCCAAACGGTCAGTAGATCTTCAACTATGTCTATGTCTATCATTGGTAGAAATATGCTTGCTAAAAAGACGTGAAAGCGAGAGAGAAGTTTGAAAATGTATCTGGGAAATACGTATATACTTTCCCGTTGTTATTGTATAGATCCACACGATTGTAGTACCTTCTCTCGCCTGTCGTGTTGTATACAAAAATTTACGAGCGCGAAAGAGATCATAATTGTTAACACGATGAACCGTGCACGATTTGGCATGAAATTTTTCTGCCTCCAAATCGTGACGATGGGCTTTTATCATTTTCTATTTTACTTAAAATAGTACTTAGTCACCCCAACCGTTCATGATGTGACTACTTTGCACTGAATTCGATCAAACAACTGGATGTGCCGCCCAATACACGATGTATAGGGAGAAAACGGAGGTGTCCACACGGGCAGCTTCCGCTGTAGCAGCACCGACGCACGAGCCGAACTGAATGAATGTTGTGCACGTTCGTAATGGACATAGGCAGATCCAGGAGGGGAGCCCCCCGCCCTTTTTTTCTCCAAAAAATACTTCATTTTCATAGTTTTTTTTATAAAAATCCCTTAAGTGCCCCCCCCCCCTTTCTTTGAGTGCACCACACCCCACCCCTTTCCAAAAACCTGCCTATGATGGAGTTACGACGTAAACTTAATACATACATAGTTCGGTGAGACTATGCATGCTGATTTGTCGACTTGCTTCATCATGCAACAGGCAAGCACGACCGATATCGCAGATCGTAAAAACACCCTCGTTGTGGTGTGTTCTTTATGCAACATGGTCCGTGGTCTCCCGAATGACATCTTTTGAATCCACAATATTTTGCCGTTCTAATCTACATGTAACACAAACAATATTCCAATACAAAAACTAACGCCATAACATGTTCATGTATTTATAGTAAAAGAGTAAATAGTGTCTATAGAGTCTATAGCAATATGAAGTTCTTTGCAATTTGTTAACTAATATAATAGATGATCAGATTTCTAAGTTAAGTCAAATGTTGAGAAGGGATTTATTTATATTGTTTAGTAAGCTTTCACCTCCACCATAAAATAAATGTGTGTTATTTAACCTTTACATTCTATTTCTTATAATGAAATATTCAATGGTTATTATGACAGAAAAAATAAGGATATCATTTATTATCTACCAGACTGATGCATCAATCACCTCTCTCCAAAGTTGAAACTTATCAAATGTGTTTTTGCAGCACTTGAGAACTTTGGTCGCCAAAAAAGTGCCGCACAAAGAAATTTGCCTGCTGGTCAGTATTGTACGAAAGCCCCACGGGGACATCACACCTCACACTTACTGTTTTGCCAATGAATTATCTGTGAACAACAGCCCTAAAGGAACCCTTCACCTCAAGGGGGTGGGGGGGGTCTTGGTCAAGAAAATGGGTACGGACGTGCCACGGACAGGTTGAAAACGGCACCCACCAATATATCTATTTTTAAGAAAAAGTGACCCACAATATACCGATATCTGAGAAAATGTGACCCACCAATATACCAATATCAGAGGGAAAAGGTGACACAACAACGTATCAAACTCAGATTCTAGTACCAGAATATACCAGAAATGTGAAAAAAGACACCCAGTTTCGAGGCACGTCCGTACTAAACGCGATAGTGTGAGACACCCCCCGACGACCCCCTTCACAACTCATAGTTCACACTTCACAGTTCATAGTTCGCACTTCACACTTCATAGTTGACACTTCACAGTTCATATTTCATAGGTCACAGTTCATACTTCACACTTCACAGTTTATACCTCACAGTGTGCAACCTGTTTCAATGCAGATTTCAGTGACACATTCTAAGGTGCCATAAAGATGACTGCCAAGAATATGAAGGTTTGCGAACCAAATATATAATCACCATTCTTCACCACAAGCCATCTCTATTCACTATCCCTGAGTAATCTGTTTGTGAAACAATTATCCATTCAAACCCTATCACAGAGAAACTATTTACTTTAAAAAATGTAAACCCTCACCACCCTATTGTGCCTGCCTGTTTCTCTTTACTTGTTGTTTGAAAATTAATACCCCATTCATGTTTGTAGTGAGAAAAGCTTTTTACAGTCCCAATTGCCTCAACACCATGGAAATAGGTTACTAGATATTCTTTAATGTCCTTAATGTGCAGTGTGTAGGGATCGATGTTGCAGTGATTAGCACGTAGGACTGCGAAACGGGAATTGCCTGCGCCGTGAGTTCGCGGCCCGAGCATGTCGCCACTGTCTAATGAAATATTAGACTGTGGCGACACCAAGCCTGAGGTTCGTTCTTGGGGCGTATCACGGCAAGCCCGAAGGGCGAGCCTGCCACAAGAACGAATCCTGATAAAGTAATTCATGTTACACAACAAAACAAGTTTTGTATTTTTCATTCTTTTCTAAACAATTACAACACTATTTTTAAAAAATGTGAAAAAGTAGTCTGGCATGATAACCATCTTCGAAGAGGGGTGATAATCCTCTCCGGGTTATCGGATACTTCTGGATCATGATAACCAATGAAATTACATAAAAAAATGATAGGTGAGAATAGAGTGTTGACGGGCATGCACAACCTATCACCATTTAATAAACCAGTGGGCAGGTATTTGTTCCCTGTACCAATTACATGTACATAGGTGCAGGAAACAAGCCATTCATCGGACAATGATGAGTCAATCGATCATCAAACATTTAGTGTTAACCACATTCTTTATCTTTTGACGGAAATTTATTTATCCTGGATATGAAATATACAAGTTCAACAATAGTATCTAAACAAGGATAATAATCAGTTCATACACTGAGCTTTCGACAGCATCCGCCATCTTGATCACAGTGGTTGACGTCATTCGTCGTTACTGGGACCTCGGGAAATCCCCGGGCTGCGCGCCCCCTCCCCCTCTCGGGTGAGGACATTGTTCCAGATGGAAGGAAACTGGTATCTGCCCCCATCTCTATTTAGTGAGGGCTTGAGTTTCCTGATATGAATGGCCTCCTTCACGCCACGTTCGAAATATTTGAGTTCCACACATAAGATATTAGTCCCTTCGAGAGAGACACTGTGTCCTTTACTGTCTGTGTGCAGGTGACGAGACACCTATGACCCGGCGGAACTGGGTCTGCGGTGTTCTAGGAACCTCCCTTTTAACGCGCGTTCAGTCTCTCCCACGTACGAGGCCTTGCAATCCTGGCACTTTATCTGGTAGACCGGTCCAATCACACGAGGATAAAGAGCAAGCTGAAGGGAAGACAGACTGCACAGGATACAGATGTACAGGTGGATCGCCCCAAGAGTACTCCGATAGTGATACCATACATTCAAGGAGTGTCTGAACACATAAGAAGGGTGATGCACCAATACAGTGTGCAGGTGTTCTTTAAACCTGTGAACACTCTCAGACAGCTACTGGTGGGACCCAAGGACCCCCTGGAGAAAGAACGTGTGATTGGACCGATCTACCAGATAAAGTGCCAGGATTGCAAGGCCTCGTACTTGGGAGAGACTGAATGCGCGTTAAAAGCGAGGTTCCTAGAACACCGCAGACCCAGTTCCGCTGGATCAGAGGTGTCTCGTCACCTGCACACAGACATTAAAGGACAAAGTATCTCTTTCGAAGGGACTAACATCTTATGTGTGGAACCCAAATATTTCGAACGTGGTGTGAAGGAGGCCATTCATATCAGGAAACTCAAGCCCTCACTAAATAGAGATGGGGGCAGGTACCAGCTTCCTTCCATCGGGAACAATGTCCTCACCCGAGAGAGAGAGGGGGGCGCGCAACCCGGGGATTGCCCGAGGTTCCAGTGACGACGAATGACGTCAACCACTGTGATCAAGATGGCGGATGCTGTCGAAAGCTCAGTGTATGAACTGATTATTATCCTTGTTTAGAAACTATTGTTGAAATTGTATATCACATTCTTTATCATTAGGCATAATTTCGCAATTTGTTATTTTTTCACGATTATGTATTTATAACCTTTTCAACGTCATATTGCATGTATTAAATATTGTAATCCACACTCAGTATTTCTAAAGATCAGTATTATTTATTTATGTTTTTGTCACCTTTGTATATTGAAACAATAACATTGCTATATGTTTATGTATGTATAAACATATCTTTTGTTTTATTATTGTTTGCCATATTAATGATTTTGAATAAAATCAACCTCAAGGTCAATCTCAACACATAATAAATCTAGTAATTAATAGCCTTCATTTCACTTCAAGACCTTCATGTTTGTGCAAAAGTATTGCTTTGGATTTATTGACTGGGCCGTAGCTACATAAGAGGCATGGGTGGCAACTGCCTTCTTTGTTTTGGAGGAATCACAGGGCCCCAAACCCCCTAGAAAAGTTGTACGCGTATTGTGTTTGCCTGCATCCTTGCCTAACATATTTTGCCTGCGAGTTTTTGCAATCTTGGCTACTGCTACTGGTTTTCGGTGTATCTGTAATGGGTGTGAGTGGCATATCTGCGATATGTGTCCCCGCCTCCCCGCCCCTCACATTGCTCAGAGATAGTTGATAGAGATGGCTCCTGGTCAAGAATGACGGATTTTTGCATAGAATACAATGGACATTAATGACAGTGATGAGAATCATCATTTGCTGTGAGTGGAACACCCAGGTACTGCGGGAGAAACACACATCCCCCACCAGTATATCATTCGACAATCATTTGCATTATACCTTTTGCATTTCAAGTCTGTAGAAGAAATCTTTTCTTTTACCTAGCAATGAGGACAATAATTTTCTTTGATCTCCAATACCTTGTGGATATAACAAAGGAATATCAAAATCACTGCATACCAGTTCCTTTCCCATATTTACAGCCACCAATCGTATTCATTTTCTAAATTATTTTTTCTACACTATATACCAAACTCAGTCGCAAAATAATGGAATTAAATGTTTATTTTTCTACTGAATAACTTTGGCTGTCAGCATAGGTAAAGAGTGGCGTTGCATGTATATTTTTGCAGATTCTAAAATGAAATGCCAAATTAAACACCTGTTACAAAGATGAAAAACTGTGGGCATACCCGAGACACATTACTTATCATTACATTCCAGCAGCTCTATACTTTCAAAATGAACTTACACTAGATAGGATATACAATAAAACAACAATGGCTTGATTAATTGCCAAGTTGTGTCAATAAACTGTTCAAGTATGTTTGTGTGGCGGTGTAATCCCTTTTGCTACGATCTATATTTCGGGGTCATAAGTTGGTACATGATCAGGGCTATAGGTCTCTTCATTCCATGACGGCTTGATTTAGTACAAAATATGTTCGTGACTAGGTTTTCATGAAGGCTCTGTACACGCCTCCCCTCATAATGATTAGCTTGTGCAACTTCTACACGATATTTGCCTCCATGATGACTTTTGCGTCCATCAAACTTGGTTGCCTGTATGTCTGCCATGTAATCGCTTATTCCATTATGTGCGTCACCGCTGTCATGCATATCATACCAGCCGGTGGTTCAGGGAGAGGTCGGTGCTTATATGTATCAACTAACTTTTTCATAAATATATTTATACTTTAAAAAATGTTTAATACAGTGAATGTCTATTAATGCCTTTTAATATTAATAGTCAATAGCTCAATTTTTACAGTACATGTAAATAGGCATTTTTACAGCTGCAATTCAGAATTGTCGCGCTCTAGCGACATAACATCTACGCCAAGTCATTGGCAGCATCCTTGTCACACTATATCTTTCTCAACTCCCTGGGGAGCATACAGCACATTGCTACCCGTAGCACAGACGTGCTTCTCTATCACATTAGAGGAGCAGTATGCAACATGTTGGAGGTAAGTTTGCTCAACACCCACCATCAGACTTGACTTGGAATAACAGTAACTATTCTTTGTTGGTCGACATATGTTTATTTACAAAATAAGGTGTATTTATGTTGGGAGAGCAGTCGGGAGATATGCTGTCAAAATGACTGCCATATAATAGCATTTGTTACCTGGCTTCACACTTAAATATGACTTAATTGTACCTTAGCTTTTTATCAGCTATTTGGATTGGATTGGGCAATATCGTTTTATGTACATGTATACATGTACTGTTAGATGATAGAAAATGCAATTTTACACTGTGCAAAAAGAAAACAAAGAAAATAAGATTTAGAAAAATAATAATATAAACAATTTATGCATCACATTGAACCATGTCATACTGATGTCTAGATTATAAAACACAACATTGTAATGCTGAATGATATGATTCTAGCTTTTAACAAACAATGTTAGAACCTTTATTACTTCCTAGGAAAACTATTTGTGTTCCCTTTTTGCGTTGAACAATTTTGATAGATATTCAATGTTTTATTCACAAATGTCACGTATTTGTATATGAATTGTATAATTTGTAATTTAGTGTTTTGAATATTTTTTGAAGATTAGGAAGTATATGCACATCAAAATAAGAAAAAAACATTTATAATTGCATCAAATATGATATGTTCTAGCCACAGAAATTTAAAATATGCAATGAAATCCGTATTTCAGTCATCAATGACTGTGACCCGGACCCTTGTGTCAACGGAAATTGCTCTGACCAAGTGAATGACTACAGCTGTACCTGTGAAGCAGGTTGGGAAGGGAAGGATTGCGATATCAGTAAGTCTTGTAGCCCGCGGGCCAGATATCGACCCCCCCCCCCCTTGGCATTTTGGAGACCCATTTATTATTAAAGCCTGATATCGTACCTTTAGAATTTGACATGTGGGATGTTATACAATCTTGACACTAAAAAGTTATGGATATTTTATTATGGAAGAGTTGGAGAAAAAAATCAGAGAAACTGAAACACCCTTTCACTGATGTAATTAGCTCTTATATGAAAACCAAGCTGTGTACACAGGCTTATATGGTGTCATTTTAAAGCTAATTGATTGGCCTTTCTATGTAAAGTATTTTCTGTTGGAATGTACACATACAGTGCTGGAGGGAGGTCACTAAAGCACCCTGGAACCACGAAACCTGGTGCATTTGTTTTGGGCTAGTATATTAACATATTTATTGAAAGGCCTGTATGCTTGTATAGCGTTTATATTGGGTTTATTGAAAAGTATACTCATTTAGGAACAAAATGACATACACCTCACTACTGTAGGCCATCTAGTATTGATGTTATGGTTAATTGTTTACCCCTACCTCTAAATCGCGATTTTGACCGAAATGTACTAAAATGCATACATACAGACTTTTTCTTATAAAACGTTATTTCGTATATTCTTTTCATCATGTGCAATAACCAAATATGGACCTACTCTATGGTTGCCAAACTTATAAGCTGTCTATCCAACTTCTAATAGTAAAGTGTAGCTATTCTGCCCATACCCAGTACTAGAGAGTACGGGTGCTACAGTGGCCATATATGTGCAGAGTAAAGGGAACGTGGCTGTCGAGTTCATAAGTATGGATCTTATAACTCGGCCCACAGTGCAACCTTTAGAGGTTGTTTTGTACCCTGGGGTCATGTTGCAATGAACCTGGGCACAGGAAGGTCTACAACAGACTTTTGTCATAGTAGCAATTTGGATCAACCTACTAGGCCTTGTTATTGGATCCAGAGATGCACATGGGCGTGTAGCCGCAATGGTCCTACAAACAGATATTAGCGTAAAAGTTGTGAAACAAACATTATTTCAAAAATTGACAAGTATGCTATAATCATTATTTTTCATGATTTTTTAAAAATAAAACTTACCATGCTGTGTAAATAATCACACAATATTTACCCTATGTTCATATAGTTGCCAATAATTGACTAACCTTTTTACAAACCACTCGAACCCACTCGATGTTTTTCTCCGACCCTTCAATACTAAAATATTCATAACTTTTTATCGTCAAGGTTGTATAACATCCAGCATGTCAAAAATTAAAGCTAAGATATCAGGCTTTAATAGTATATGGGTCTCCAAAAATCCCAAAGGGGGGGGGGGTGTTACGGTGGTCTATTGATGATGGACAAAGGTGTTTGGAATTAAGGGTACTGTGAACTCTTTAAGGGGAAAATATTCTATTTTCAGCTTTTTAATATGCATTATACTGTAAACTATAAAGAACAACATGTTTTGAAATGAACCTTTTATCTTCAATAGTTTTCCCATTACAACACATTTTGTAAAGACCAAGCTGGAGTGAAAAACAATGACTCATTCTTTGCAGGCTTATAAGGTTGTATGGGCTAAAATTCAATTTTTACATTTTCAATGTTTTGTATGCTATAAATGATAAAGAACAGCATCTTTTTAAAATGAACCTTTTATCATCAACAGTTTTTCTTATATTATACATTTTGTAGACAGCAACTAATGTCAATGTATGTTGATTGGCCATGTTTAAAGCCCATTTTCTCAAAACTAAGTTTGCATAGTGGATGAATTTTTCTTTTTATATTTCTCCTTAACCATGAAATCAAATTTTCACAAACGTGTATATATTTGAAGATGTATGCATTCTGAAGAAAACCTTACTAGGGATTTTGATTTTTTTATTTCGTTGATGAATTATGAACGTTTTTGTATTGATTTGCAAGAAAATTCGGAAAATAGGTGGTTTTATTACTTAAAATGCATGTAAAATGATAGATAGGAAAAATATAAAAAATGTGAGGCAAGGTTTTCTAGATAAATATACAAATTTTGTAACTGAATAGTGATTTTGGTCATTTCGATGTTTTACTATTAGTTATATGCTTCGCAGGCAAAGTTGTCATTTTTTCATTAATTGCTTTATATTTTTTTTCATCAATCTATACAATTCAAAACATGTTGTGTCATTAGATTAGATAATTATCTACAAAATAAGGTGTAATTTGTAAGAATTGAAGCAATAATGAGTGAGAAAATCAAAGTTTAATAAAATCTTAAGAAAAGAGTTCACCGTTCCTTTAAACAACATTGAAAACATCCATTAACCACAATGTTTATTTTCACTTGTTTAAACTTTGAAATGATAACCTGTTCAATATCCCCAGATCTAATAATTGCCTATAAGATTTGTGAAATATGGTATGCAGCATGTGGTCGCATGTGGCCGCGTGTGGAACAAAGAACAAAAGAAAATGCTAGTAATTGCTATCACTATGATATATCATTAACACATTATTTTGTGACTTTGCAACGAATTATGTATCACTATTTTAGATATTGATGACTGCCTTGAGGTGCCCTGTGTCTATGGAAAGTGCGTTGACCTCGTGAATGACTACACGTGCGACTGTGCAGGAGGATGGGATGGAAAGGACTGTGATAATGGTCACTGAAAAAAATCCTTTTTGTTTTTGTGTTTTTTTTAAAGAAATCTGTCAGCAGATTTACATTGTGATAATAATAAGTCTTAATAATAATACGCCATGGCCATACCTATGGTGTTAACATGCTATGGATCGTTATTGAAAAGGTCACTTTAGAGATGAAAGAGTTTAAAGCGTATTTAATGTGTCTTGCATGTTTAGAATTAATTACAGTGGTTAGAAAGACAGTGCAGCTACATAGCACTCTAGTTAATGAAGGCTATCGCATTGTACTTTGTATCTTGACTTTAACTGAACTGAAGTACTTTATTTTGTTATCAGATAGAAATTGGAGAGTTTTAAGTGGTTTCTATGTCTTGATACCGAGCATATACGTGGGAGAAAAAGGTAATTATACGAGTGGGGTAGAGATATCAGTGAATATCTCACCTCTTCGATCCGCTCAATCATACTGTTATCAACACCCCTCAATGAGATATTCACTGAAATGACCTATTACGAAAAACCCAGTATTGATTATTTCATTTCAGGAGCAACAAATCAGAATAATTTGATATCAATCTACCACATAATTTTTATGAAACATCTAAATGCATTGTGTAAATTATTAGCAAAAATAATTATCTTAGGCAATGACATCTCATTATAACAACATCGGTTTAACATACTTACATAATCATTAGCCTGAGCAGTCAATATAGTCATCATTTTCAGTCAAAATCAAAATAGGATAGGGAGTTGGACTCTCGACAAGAAGGTGACCAGAAGGTCGTGGGTTCGATTTGCATCTGGCTGTGGGCATTGAGCAAACACATCCATAATAGTTGCACACAGCTCAATGACACCCACACGTTCATTAAGTACAGGTCATGGGTTGAAGGAGTGTTAGTGAGTGTTAGCATGGTATGCCGAATAGAATGTGCTTCGGATGCAAGTATGTGAGAAATGATCAATTGAAGAGTAAGTATACCAATGACCTGGTGTAAAATGTAAAGTTAAAAGAGCAAGTCTATAAACCACACACACACACACACACACACACACACACACACACACACACACACACACACACACACACACACACACACACACACACACACACACACACACACACACACACACACACACACACACACACACACACACACACACACATGCACGCACACACACTCATACACACTTGCACGCACACACACACACACACATACACACACACATACACACACACATGCACGCACACGCACTCACACACACATGCACACACACACATGCAAGCACACACACACACACACACACATCAGGGTCACTTGGTACATAAGTAAATGGAAGCTTAGTGTGATCAGCTATGTCAATATAGTTGTAGCGAGTACTTGATAGGACATGTGTACAGAGAGCTAGAGAGGAAAAAAATCTCATATAACTGATTCTTTTGCCCTACTTTGTACATTGGCATCCTTTCATGCCGTTTGTGTATAATTTGCGTTAGTAAAGTGAAGCCCTGGTGCAACAGAGTTATATGGTCCATGTGCATGTTTTGTTTGTTTTTTCTACAACCCAAGCTATTATACATAATACTACCTATCATTTAGTCATGAGTCAATTTAGTCATGAGTGTTCATTTAATAAGAATTTATTTTCTGATGATTACATACATATTAGAATACAAGATGCTGTCATCTACACACACACACACACACACACACACACACACACACACACACACACACACACACACACACACACACACACACACACACACACACACACACACACACACACACACACACACACACATACATATATATAAAGGAAGACGATTTTTTTGTCATAAAAAGGCTTTTTTAAACACAAGACGTACACACTCCAAAGTATGTATGTACCATCAGGACAACTTGGTGGTCGTTATAATGTCACATTTCAAACCAAATAACTTGGTATTAATGATAGAAAACAATAAAAAGATTTTTTGCAGAAACTTCTATAAATAGAAAGGTTGCTTACAGGGACATGTTTGTTAAAGGTACGTAATACGTTAAGCGTTTGTATATTTCAAACGTACGTTGCACGTCGCACGTACATTCATACAACAAGGGAACTGCGGAGGGTGAGGTGCATTTTATCTGCTCCGGATAGATAGATAGATAGATAAAGTTTATTTAAAGTCGATGTAGATTACAACAATAAACACAAGCTCTAAGGAGCTTTTGATCGACTCATTCATACACAGTCACACATGCGCATAATACACATACACAATACATTAATTACAAATAATTAGAGCATAAAGCACCTGACGAAGTAACACAATTAATTAGAGCATGCAGTACATTTACATATTTTCCATTCCAAGATTGTAAGAGATTAGTGAATTGATTAAAATTCCCCCACAGATCTTATATATGCAGGCAGGTCATTCCATAGTTCAGCAGCACTGTACCTGAACGATTTTTTCCCAAATTTAGTGGTTCGTACCCTAGGTAGGTCAACAATATTTGAGTATCTAAAACTATAATTACTATTTTTAAAATGAACCAAGTCATGAAGACACAGAGGAGCTAATTTGTACAAAATTTTAAATGTTTCTGCTGCCATTGTTCTCATTCGTCTGGCATGAAGGGAGGGAAAACAAGCAATACTGAGAAGTTGTTCGTAAGAGCTATCGCAATCATTATAGATGAAACGTAGTGCCCGCTCTTGAATTTTTTCGAGTTTTTTTTGTATTGGTTTTAGAAAAAAAATGCCAGGCCAAAGGGCAGAAATTAAAATTTGATAACATAAATGTATGAAAAATAGTAAGTTTGTTTAGCCGAGAGAGAAATGATCCAATGCGTTTTAGGACATTTAGCTGTTGTGATGCTTTACGACACAAACTTCTAATATGGCTGTCAAAGTTTAGCTGGTAGTCAATGCTGATTCCAAGAAGGTTTACAACATCATCACAAGATATTATAGCAGAATCTATATTAAATACAGGATTGTTTTTAGTGTATTGTTACCAACTGCCAGGGCCTGAAACTTGTCAGGATTAGCTTTCATACAATTTATCTTAAACCAATCAATTAAAACAAGACTTTCTTCTTCTAAGGTACTAATTAAAACATCATAGTCTGGATGAGCAAAAGATAGAGTATTCTAGAAAGGTTGCTTACAGGGCCATGTTTGTTAAAGGTGCGTAATACGTTAAACGTTTGTATATGTCAAACGTACGTTGCACGTCACACGTACGTAGTCATACAACGAGAGAACTGGGGAGGGTGGTGATTGTGATGGAGGTGCATTTTATCTGCTCCGGACCTGTTTTGAGGAGGGGTGTTGGCAGAAAGGGTGTGTGTGTTCATATGGCGGGGGGTGAGGGTAAGGGCGGACATGGCTGGTGGTGAGGCAGGGAGGAGCATTTTATATGTTCTAGATCCCATCAATTTCAACACGAGCAGCAGCAGAAAGGGGGTGATTGAGATGCACATTTAATGGTCTGCACGTGTTAACTAGGGGTAGGAGTATTTGGAGGGAGGGTTATTAGAGGGATCAAGCATTGTCACATACATGTAGTGTGTTTATGGCTGTCACGTATGACGGTGGGAGGAAGGTGATGAAGATGTATTCAATCTTTCCCAGAGCTGTATAGTGGCGGTAGCTGGTGTGAGGGATGTGGGACAGAGGAAAGAATGGGAAGGGAGGAGCATCTCATCCTTTTCAACCAGAGCAGCAGCAGGAAGGGGTGCATCAATTATGGACCTGTTTAGATGAGGATGGAGATGAGCGAGTTCGGGAGAGAAGAGGGGGTGGGGTGGCGGTGGAAGGAAGAGTAGGGATGAGTGGGATATTTAATCTGCTCCGTACGTGTTTACCATGGGTAGCAGTAGCTGGGGGAGGGATATTAGAGTGATCAATCATTGCCATATTTAGTGCATTTAGTGTGTAAATGGCTGTGACATATGACGATGGGAGGACAGTGAAGGAGGTGTATTTAATGTGTCACAGACCTGTATACTGACGATAACTGGTTCGAGGGATGTGGGACAGGAGGAAGGATGGGGAGGGAGGAGCATTTAATGTGTTCCGGATCTAATCTGTTTAAACCCGAGCAACGCCTGGTAAACAGGTAGTATCTATATATATATAAAGGAAGAGGCGATTTTTTGCGTCACAAAAGGCTTTTTAACCACAAGACGTACACACTCCAAATTATGTACAATCAAGACAACTTAGTGGGCGTTATAATGTCACATTTCAAACCAAATAAATTGGTTAAATGATAAAAAAAAAAAAAAAAAAAAATTTATAGAAAGGTTGCTTACAGGGCCGTGTTTGTTAAAGATATGCAATACGTTAAACGTTTGTATATGTCAAACGTACGTTGCACGTCTCACGTTCAGTCGTACAACGAGGGAGCTGGGAAGGGTGGTGATGGTGATACATGGAGACGCATTTTATCTGCTCCAGACCTGTTTTGAGGAGGGTTGTTGGCGGAAAAGGTGTGTGTGTCCATATGACAGGGTCGGGGGGGCGGACATGGCTTGTGGTGTAGCATTTAATATGTTCCAGATCTCATCAATTTCAACCCGAGCAGCAGCAGAAAGGGGGTGATTGAGACGCACATTTATAATGGTATGCACGCCTTTACCAGGGGTGAGAGTAGCTGGAGGGAGGGATATTAGAGGGATCAAGCATTGTCACATACATGTCGTGTGTGTATGGCTGTCACATATGACTGTGGGAGGAAGGTGATGGGGGTGTATTTAATCTTTCACAGACCTGTATAGTGACGGGAGCTGGTGTGAAGGATGTGGGGCAGGGGAAACAATGGGAAGGGAGGAGCATTTAATCTGTTCCAGATCTTATCCGTTTCAACCAGAGCAGCAGCAAGAAGGGTGTGCATTAATTATGGACCTGTTTAGATGGGGATTGGGGAGAGAGGATTGGGGAGAGAAGCGGGTGGGTGGCGGTGGAAGGAAGGGTAGGGATTAGTGGGACATTTAATCTGCTGTGCACGTGTGCATGGGTAGCAGTAGCTGGGGGAGGGATATTAGAGGGATCAATCATTGCCATATTTAGTACATTTAGTGTGTAAATGGCTGTGACATATGACGATGGGAGGACGGTGATGGAGGTGTATTTAATCTGTCACAATCCTGTATACTGACGAGAACTGGTTCGAGGGATGTGGGACAGGGGGACGGATGGGGAGAGAGGAGCATTTAATGTGTTCCAGATCGCATCTGTTTCAACCCTGAGCAACGCCGGGTAAACAGCTAGTACATATCAATATATACATGTACATATTTCAGATAGCAAAATTAGACTTCAAATAAGACTTCAAGCATATTTCATATTGCATTTAATAACTAAATCTGTTTGTCTCACTTATGAATGTTTGGACGATTTTGAATAGGTTTTCATCTAACTTGGAATCACCTGTTCCCTGTAATAATATTCTTTTCCATTGGTAAAATAAGCTTTTTTTGTTGTTCAAAATTCAATAAAGGTTGCACTGTCAGCGGAGCCATCCCCTCAACCCGTCCATCATTACTTGGCGTTGGGCAGCAAAAGCAGGACAAAATGAGTGTTGAAGTGTCATTATAGCTGTTATTAGCTATTATTAGCTATTATACATAATTACCTACCATTTAGTCATGAGTGTTGAAGTGTCGCATGTTTTGTGCTTTCAGCCAATGAGGGAGCCATCAGACTGGTGAATGGATCGACCCCGCGCGAGGGCCGGCTGGAGATCTACCACGACGGCCAGTGGGGCACCGTCTGTGATGACATGTGGCCTGCTATTTATTTTTTAGACGAGTGGAGTACCATGTACGGCATCAAGAACTCTATGGTTGTGTGTCGCCAGCTCGGATACAGGTGGGTGGATCATAGAATGTTCTTCGTGCACCCAAGTCTAAGTGGCCATCATAATTATTGGCCAATCACAGTGATACTGGATGTTATGTCCGCTAAACCGTCAAAACTATCACACGCATTTTAACACCATTATCATTATGAGCACTAGCTCGCAATGCAAAGAAAGACCTAAACTTTTTGTATTATTCCATTATAAAATAAAGGTGTCTAGATTTGCAAATCTATGGGATTTATGATGCAAGGAGCACGCTATTCTTAATATAATATCATTTCTGCTTTTGCTATTTTTTACCTTACATATAAAGTTATAGGATGTTTTGTTACATCGAATTTTCCATGAATTTCAAATATTCCCTTTCGATGCAAAACTAAAATACAGACATGTCATAATCAAACAATCATGACTAAATGATTGAGATCTACACGCACACTGTCTTGCAATCTCTCTTCGGCATACCCATGTCCAAACATGAAGCTACATTGATATTTTAAATACATAGTGTATGATGCAAAGTTAATATGCTGACGTCTTCAGACAGACAGGTCGGATTTTCTCAAATTCTGACTCCTAGAGACATTTTTAAGGAAAAGTTGACAGACACACTCTTCCGACTAATTTGAGGTTGCTGAGTCCATTTATGGTGTATGTCGCATGCTGCAATCAAGTATAAGCCGCCAAGTTCGAAAAGAAGGCCGCCAACCACATGATCGTCTATAATTTCAGCACCGCCAACGCCAGTTTCGTGGCGGGAGCTCGGCACATCGGAGACCCACCGGGGCCGTACGGCGCGGGCGTGGACCCCATATGGCTCAACGGCGTAATGTGCGATGGAACCGAGGCTGCGCTACACGAGTGCAAACGTAGCGACTGGGCAGATAGACAAACCGAAGTTTGTTCTCACGATGAAGATGTGGGAGTGATTTGTGCGGAGTGACTATTGACCTGATACCGGTCACCTCAGGCTCCATAGGCAGATCCAGGTTTTTGGGAAAGGGGGAGGGGAACGCACTTAAGGAAAAGAGGGGGCGCACTTATGGGATTTCATGAAAAACCCTATGAAAATAAAGTATTTTGGTGGGAAAAGGGGGGCGCAGGGGGCAGGCTCGAGATCTGCCTATGGGCTCTAACACGACGACTTCTGCATAGTGCTATTGGACATACGAACACACAAAAAAGTGACATTATTAGTGTAAATGTTTCTTGGTTTATAACATTGTTTTCTTTCGATAACAAAAACCGCAACATGTTTGGACATTGTATGAAATAGGCATTACGAAAAATAAAGGTCAGAACAGCATACGCTTGCATTCATTTTCTTTGCATATGAAGAACATGGTTTAACATGTGCCGTGGGTTTTGATGAATACAAATCCGGCTGGTTTGAATAGTCCTATGAAGCTTACATTGAAATCTAGTTTGTTTTACAGTGCATAAGTAGGCATAAGCTTAAATGAAACAATTCACAGCAACCTTTAAAATACTTTGTTTGTGTACATTATCTCTCGACGCCCACACTGTTACCTTGAATCTAGAACATGTGATGTTAAACAGAAACATAAACTATCAAAAGAAATATATTTTATTTTACTTTAATTTAAATTTCGAGTACATATACACCTTATCAAAATCCAAATACAGTTCATGAAAAATCTCCAGTTTACATTACACATCTCAACATTAAACTTATCTTTTATAGCAATACATCTATTCCTTCCCATGCTACCTTGTGACCTGTAAATCAACCTCATAAAAAGCACCTATCATTATGATCTCCTCTTCCCATCTGACACCTATACTCTCTGTCGATCCCCTAGTTCCATTATTATTATTCTTTCCCATTATTATCCTATTATATCCATATACCCATGTATCCATAATGCAGCCCCCGTCTCCGATTCTTTCTCTTTCTATCCATCTCTAACCAAGTGTACATTATTACATCACATTATATTTTATTTGCCTAATCATGACTGAATATTATAACAAAAATCACAAAATAAAGTATCAAAAGTTTATTAATATTTGAACATATAGCGTTTAACTGTACTGAGGTTTAAATTAAATGATAATCAAATACTACTTAGGAAGTATTAGTCAAGACAGAAATACTAGCAAAAGAGAAAATATTATAGCACTTTACATTGACTTAACTTGATATTGTATTGAAAACCATTGTATTGAAAACCAGGTTAAGAAATAAAGTTCAATCAAATTGTCCTCATACAATTATTGGTCTATGATTTACAACTTCAACCCAAAATGATGGTTGAGTTATTTTACATGTAATTTCGTGAATATCGTCTATTATCATCCAAAGTCACTCCTGGTCGGACACATACAATCCTTGGTTTCTTCCATTCGCCCACCCCGCCCCAACGCTCCACAGAATTTATCTATTTTTCCAATGTTCATTCAGCTTCCAAAATAGGTTACGCGAAGTTGTACTGTAGGTACAGGATTTCACTATAAAATCATTTCTAATGATTTTTGCAAATGTCTTCGGAAAATAATCTATTAATGGCCAAAATGAAGTGGAATAAAATTGGTATCAGTACAATAAATTCTGATGCTGAATTTTCATGACTCCCCCTTCAAAACTTCATCACTTCTGCCCCTTTTTTGCATCGGCATAACTTTCATGACCCCCCCCCCCCCGATTTCACCTCCCACCACCAAGGGACCGTTCACTCAGAACGTTAACGCAGAATGTGTGTGTGTGTGGTGGGGGGGGGGGGGTCGTAGAGAGATGATTAATGATGCCGGGAATGGGGGTGGGGGAGTCCAGAGAAAAATGGCGTCACTGTGGGGGTGGGGACGGGATGCAGACGTAAAAAGTGGCTTTTTAATAATTTTCCAATGGAATTGTATTAAATATTAAATGCAAAATATCGATATATTGTGAATATTGTTCGTTGGGGGCTGCATACTAATGTTTACTGTTTACTGTTAATATGGGTAGTAGTAAGGACTAGGGGTGCACAAGTAAGTAAAATGCCGCGCCATAGTGTGGGGGCGGAAGGGGGTGCAAAGAATAATGACGCACGATGAGAAAGGGGCGTGTCTCAGAAATGCCCTAAAATGCAATGACGTCATTTGGGAACGATCCCTAACACTTAGATAATAAACGCATCCTAAAATGTCAAATCTTTCCCTTTTTTTTTTTTAGTGTTGCGCCATCATTAAACGCATCTCAAATAACAAATTAGATGAGTTTAACCAACTGATTTCTAAGTATGCTTTCTTTGGGCCATATAAATGTTTGCAGACTGGGTAAACAACGCTGTAGAACCTCAACTGTCAGTCTGTGGGAATCTAATTAATATTAATGAAATTGATATCCATAGGCTGATCCAGGGGTTGCAGGGCGCCCCCCCCCCTTTCCAACCAAAATACTTCATTTTTCATAGGGTTTTTCATGAAGACCCGTAAGTGCGCCCCCTCTTTTCCTAAGTGCGCCCCCCCCACACACACACACTTTCCAAAAACCCGGATCTGTCTGTGAATATCACCCGTTAATTCGCAGCATGCATTACTTACTTCCATACACTATAAGGGACAATCACGTCTAGTCATCGCAAATCTTTATGGACATCCGTTGGGCTGCACAAAATGGCTCTCTTGTGGCAATAAAGGTGTCCGCTTTATAGAGTGTAAGTGACGCATATAGATGTCTTGCAAAGTTTGCGATTGCAGTCACGTTTATGCACAACGTGCGCAGACGAAAACTAAAAGATGCGCACGCACATTTGCGTGTTGGTAAATGTTTTATGCAGCTGTACAGCGATACAGTACAACCTCCAACTAATACCATCTCTTTTTAGAGACCACCTCCAACTAACACTACTTCTGTATAAAGACCACCTCTGTGTATATTACTACCTCCAACTAACACCCCCTCTATATGGAGACTACCGCTGCAAGAAAACCATTTTCAGCATAACCCAAAGCCATGATTAAGATATTTGTGGGACCGACTTAATAGAGAGGTGGTCTTTGTTATATCGAGGGATACCATTTGGATTATTTTGATGGATTGGGACCGAGAAAAGCGGTCTCATTATAGATGTGGTATCAGTACAGATCTTAATGAAGCGCCAGGCAGTGACCACCTCTCTATCAAGACAACTAGAGGCAACTGGTCTCAATAGAGAGTTATAAAGATGGTCTCAATAGTTCTATATTTTCTCTTTACAAGATTTACACGACTATAGCTCGCAAATCATAATCACATCTTTCATATTTGTACTTGTTTTTAAATCATATTGTATTGTATGGAAGATTACTAATACGGTTGTGAATAATTTAATTGTACGAATGTGTTGAATCATATGGGTTCTGATTCTGAACAAAGCATGATCAATCTAATGAAATAGGAAGAATAAATGTCTTGTAAAATGTTTATATGCGTGTTGTATCAAGGCACGTTACATACAGATTGTCTCAATAGAGAGTGATACAGATTGTCTCAATAGAGAGTTATAAGGATTGTCTCAATAGAGTTCTGCAGGTGGTCTCAATAGAGAGTATAGAAAACATGTGTCCGGCTGTGACGTCAGTGCAGGGCATAATGGCACATAAAGCTGTTGTGGTCTAACTGTGCTGACAGCAAACTCCCCCATAGACCATTGTATATAAGCCAAATGAACACTGGTGAAAAAACATAGCTGAAATCTATGCACGTCACTCGTCTATGTATAAAACCAAAGAGAAGTGAACATGTCCAGCAATGAAGTCGGCGGGCCATTGGTGTTTGAGGCTGGTGGCAGACGGCCCCCACTGTCGGAGCTCAATCACTGAATATCCTCTATCTTCTATCTGAGCAATTATGGGTCCCAATGTTGCTTTCCCTCTAGCTAAATTATCAATTCAATCTATTTAAGGAGGCATGTGCTGTGTATGTTCCTTTAAAAGTGTAATACCTTGTCTTTGCACATCTTTCCAAAGTATACAGGATTCTGGCAGTGAGAGCCTAAAAATTCGACTGGCTGATTCACGTTTTTGTAAATGGGAGGGGGTCGAGCACACAGGAATTAGGGGGTTTCATTCATGCGAAGCACCAAAACTCACAAAGATTATCTATTATGTGTGTGTCTAAAAAGGGGGTGGGGTGGGGCGGCTCCCCCTAAATCTAATTATAAGTTGGATAGGAGTGTTTAGTTTAAAAGGATTGTGCATAGCAAAATGCTAGTTGAGTTGTCCACTTAGAAATGTTTGAGTGTATCATTGTTGCACTGGTGCCATCCACGTTTTACTGTTCAACATTCTCAAGCATAGCCACCAGCATCAGTATTTGTGACCAGAAATTGTACATAACACACACTTTATATACTGGACAAAAAGGAAAGGGAAAAAAAGAAGATTTAAAGTATATGTTTAAAAGTATTCAAAAGACACGTTTAGAAGTGTACACAGAATCATGCTTAGCGTATTTGACCTCAAGAACAGCGTTTAGAAAAAAAATTAGAACACACCATCGCATGTTCTGAGTGTGACGGACCAGCAGGGACGGATCCAGCGGGGGGGCTCGGGGGGCTCTAGCCCCCCCCGCCTGCCATATTAGCCTTAAAGCCCACCCCCCGCCCCTACAATTTAGCCCCCTGCCCCCCCCCTTTTCCCACCAAAATACTTCATTTTCATAGGGTTTTTCATGAAATTCCGTAAGTGAGCCCCCCCCTTTCCTTATGTTTTCCTTACGTCCCTTTTCCAAAAACCTGGATCTGCCCCCACGCACGGACAAATCCGCCCGCCCCCCGCTCTCAAAATTTGAAAATTAGCCCCCCCGCTCTCAAAATTTGAAAATTAGCACCCCCGGTCTCAAATTTCTGAATCCGTCCCTGGACCAGGGTAAACCAATGATCCCCTCTCTCCAGCACGCAGCCGACAACGTCGTCACATCCCTGCAAATTTCAACAAAGTGAGTTTTATATAGCGTAACTATGTGGACAAAGTTTATAAAGTACATGCTGAAGTGCTGCTCATTATTGGTCTTCCAAACATTGAACAAGAAAGTCTACTGCACTGTACTTGGTTCACAGTGGTCCACAAAGAGGCATTTTTACTAACCTTCTGAGGCATAATGGGGTCAATACTCCATTTGACAATGAAATATTGTTTAAAAAGTATTAGTGTTTTATAAACATTGATCTGTGAATCATTATCTATCATTTGAACCAAACATAGACATTGTAGAGCAATTTTGATACATAGGACGTTTGAAGGGTCCCAAGTTTGAAAATTCAATCAAAAAAGGGCGGTTTAAACAAGTGCAAAAAAAATCAGTATGATCTATGACCATAGGGTCAACTTTTGTGAAGTGCCTTAAAAGGTGCTACGAAAAAACATTATTATGGAACACCCTAGCCACATACCACTTTGCCTGAATTATGGTTACTAATGTTCAGGGGCAAATATGTATATTAAAACTTATTTTTTCAATTTATCTTTAGATGCTTATCTCTGACTATGTATTGTTATTACGTCTAACGTGTGCGTTCCCTTGGAGATGTACGTAACAATCAACCCTACGATGGATGTGCCCATAACGTGAGCACTTCCTAGAGGTGTTTTACCCATGAAATGAAGGTAAAATGAAAAAAAAACACTCTAATATTACCCTGGCACAAAATAGACACCCCCCTCTTGTACTTGGTACAAAATTGATGACCCCCCCCCCACACACACACACCCACACACACCCCACCCCCTAAAATATCTGTACAAAAATAGAGACCCCCCCTGGATTTCCTCAGACTCCCCCCTGTCTTAAATAATGAGCACTCCCTAACCACAAATACGTGACTCAGTCTAGGTTTCCCATAGACTAGATTAAGATCGATACTAGCCATATGTATTTGGTTAAAGCCGCGTCCCACTGCTTCCGGCGCACTGGGAACTTACTGGGAACTTACGTTCAGCTGATAAAAATCGGTCGAACAGCCAGATTTTTTCACCTACGCTAAGCATTTCCGACTACGCCGACCCTAACGTCGACCTGGCGTTCGTTTTACGTGTGTGTGACGCTCGTGTGACGCTCGCTGCCAGTACGCTAGCAAAATATTTCTAGGAAGATTATCGATCGGTCCACTCTTTTACGCTCCCAATACTTTGAGCTGCTCAAAACATCGAAAGCGTATATAGTCTCGGTCAACCCAGACCCTTCCCATACTCACTTACTTACAAGTCTCTCGAACGCAGTAGTGTCAGTCTGGTTGATCGAGACTAAAGCGTATACGGCATACGCCGATCTATAATCCATTGATTTTTTTTACGTCGAACGTACGCCAAACATACGTGAAACTTACGTCAAACATGCGCCTAACATGCGCCGCGTATTGCGAGCAGATGCTTGGCAGATAACACCGTTGGCGTAAGCGTGGCGCACCTTGAGCGTACGGTGGCGTACATTCGGCAGGCGTTCAAGGTATTGTAGACGTATGTTCGGCGTATAGAAAGCAGACAATGAACGCAAGGTCAGCGTAACCCCGACGCACGTCACACCCAGACTTTTTGGTCGTTTTTGGTTACGCTGACCTTGCTTTCACCGTCTGCTTTTCTAACGCCCGGTTTGCGCCTTTTAAAATACCTTAATTGTTCCTTGTGTTCTTAATACATATTTCTTATGGGAAAATATACACGGGCTTTTTTCAGTTTTAGATCAATCTTTTTAATGATGCAAGGTGGGTAAGGGACCTTTCAGTATTTGTGACAAGGTGGGGTAGGAAGATTTTTCAAAATTGCTGTGAAAAAATTAATAGATCCCCCTCAAACCTCTTTTAAAAATTTGGTAACCCCCTTCAATTTCATGTGACAAAAATTGATGACCCCCCAAACAGTTAACGCAATCATTGTCGGTTAACGAAAATCCTATTTGATGGATATCCATAATATAAAAAAACAGTAAATTTTAGTACAGAATCTCTAAAAAAAAATAGGGGTAAATTTTATGTATAAAATAAAATTTGATAGCCCCCCATCTCCAAACATTGTGACAAAAGTTCATTGCCCGTCCTAAAATCCTCCTACCCCACCCTGTCATAAATACTGAATGGTCCCTAAAGGGAGGAGTGGCTGAAACGTTGTTAGCATCATACCATAAGAGGCCTCCTTACCGCGATCATGCGGACAGTCTGTGTCAATCAAGGCTTTACCTGTTTCCGTTATGTCTTTACCTTGCGACAATCGTAATTGACGCCCTCTGACGGCGAGTTTGTACACTATTTTATTTATCGTCTGCTCTTTTGCCGCAAAATACAAAGTCGTTTGCAAAAGTGTCAGTTGACTGTGAAAAGCAGTGGAGATAAGATTATCGAGATAATCTTTCTAAAGTGGTAAATTTATTGTTTTAATACGCGTGTCATGTTATAAAACGCTTTTTACAAGGTGATTTAAGTGGTGACAATTAAAGGTGGCTTATTGGATTTCTCGGATACCATTGTGCTTTGGAGTGGTTATTAGATGTATATTTGAGATTGTTCCTTTTCAATTATTTTGGATATTTTATCGGTGTGTTTTTTATTCATAGGCAATATAAGGAAAATATCAAGCAAGTTTTTGAAACCAAAGGTCGTAATTACATTCATTCGTAATTAGCGCACATCATAAGTTTTATATCTGTATTAATTACCAATATAGCTCATTAAAAGTCAAGTTAACTATAAGGATATTTAGTACACAGACAATTTATAAAACCAAAAAAAGTGATTGAGCTTCGTGGATTATCCTCACAATTTATAAGTATTTTGCACATGATGTAAATGTTATCAAAAAGTGAGCATCAAAGGCACAAGATGAGGGCTGGTCAGTTGTTGGTCAGTTTGTTGCTTTTGTGCATCACAACACATTCTGTGGTGGGCAGTAATTCACGCGACGTTTGTCGCAGGTAAGATTTTCATAGTTATTGGACCCTCAACTAATATTGTTACATTTTTACAAAGGCCTATTTGCATATTACATGATTTCATAGTCCTTTTTAATTCTTCCTATCGGAAGTTCACTATTAGAAAACCAATTTTTAACTGTCAGTAATGTTAATTATTTCTGATTTGTTTTATTTTGACATGAAAATTTGGAAAATTCTAATGAACTTACACATATGCTGAAAATCTTCAAATTTTTACTCCATTAAGAGTCAATTCTTTTTTGACATTTGGTTATGGTGAATTGCGTATTACATTCTCAATGTTCAGTTTTGTACATTAACTTATAACACAATGGATCTTGCTCTCTGCAGGGATCCGCCAGACACAGCTGCTAGCAAGACTCCAGGAGACAATGGATTTAGGATCAAGATCTCTGGGAATCCCACCCCAGAGAGGTACACTCCTGGCCAGGTTTATACAGGTAAATGGTCTTCAAGATTCAAAGTGTGTTTTATGATTCCAGAGTATGGGACTGGCCAATATCTGTGTAAAAACTTTCACTTCATCCATCTTTGCCCTCAGCCACTAGGATAAACAAACCCATTTGATTTTTTAGAGATGCCAGTAAAAACAAACTTACTCTGCCATTTTAGGGAACTAGTACTAGAACTAGAACTAGAACTTGTACTTATGTTACAAAATGTTCTATCAATAATAAGTTGAATTGCAAATGTAATAAAAATGGAGCACTGTTGTTTCTTTTAGAAATCGCCTCTTTGATGTAATGAAGATTTTATAGGTTTTATTATTCATTTCACATTAACTGTTAAGATGACACCTATTTTAGGACCGCGTTTGACTTACACCTTTTTTAACTGTATAGGCCAAACCTGCGAATACATGTGAATACATCCAGACTCCCTTTCCAATTACATCTTCAGTATGTAGAAGTCGGTCAAGTCTGATCAATTTGTCTAGATTAAAATTAGAAATTTGTCTAGTGTGTGATGAAAAAAACCTATTTGGTTTACTTACTATGTTAATTACTGAGGTTAATTGTAGATGGATAAGCTCTAATTATGTCACGGTCAGTGATCACTATGGGAGATTCGCCTCCATTAGTACTAATTTAGTTGTCCATGGTCAGTGGTCAGTGGTAGGGGTCAGTCTAAGTGGTCAATCTAAGCGGTGGGCTTTGTCACCCTGGGGACTTTCCTGGTGTGTTATGGTCTTTGGTCAATGTTAGGGGTCAGTTTGAATATCTCACTGGTCAGTTTAAGTCTTGCACCCTGGCGTTTTCTTCATCAAGCATAGACGTAGGTGGTCTCACTTTCTTGGAAACATACCAACTGTACTCTACTGGAAAAATGTCTGTAGAAAATATCTTATCATGTCATCAAGAAATCAACCCCTTGATTTTGATTATCCTCATACAGATTGTGTTAATTAAGACTGATCTGAAAACTCTTTGGCAATTCCAACATGAACATGACGGTTTGATAAAATATATTCTGAGTTTCCTTAAGATTTTATATAATTAGATAAAGATATTCTGAGTTTCCTTAAGATTTTATATATTAATTAGATTGTGCGTGTGTTTTTTTTAAATGTACATGACATTACACACTTAAGCAAATGTTGAAGCTATCGTCAATTGAGTTGGATTGGCTTAAATATCCATATAAGCACCCATGCTAACGTAAGAACACATCAAAATCAACAATTCAAAAAACTTTACTGAGATGTCAATGGAACTACCAGCATGTTTAAAAAAGTGCCCAGTTAATTGATCAAGCTTTCACATTTATATTTAGGATAGTTGAAATCTCCACTATGTCACTATAATAGTCTTTAATGAATGTTGCCCTTCATCGTGGCATAGAGTTTGGCTTTGATTTGGCAGTTAGTTTTCTTAATTAGAGACATGTACAAGTGCTGTCCCTAATTACTGCTAATTACACTGCTTCAGGGTGTCTTAGTTACTGTGAAATCTCTGACACTCATGAAACTTGGAAGGATCCATAATGTTTTGAATGAAATGAAAATATGTTTCATTTGAACACTTGATTTGATTGAAATCATGGGCCCCTGCATCATGGGAGGATATTGTGGTATGTATACTACTGTACTATTATTTACAAATACTATACCATACACATTACTTCTACTATATAGAATAATAATAGAAGTAATGTGTATGGTACAGTGTTTGGAAATCATTGTAGTATACATACCACACACCCCTCCCCATGATGTTGGGGCCCATGATTAAAATGTTATGAAATTACTAATTGCCTCTTCTCTGTGCAACACAAGTTTAGAAGTCTCATGTTGACTTCAACTATGTTTACCAAAATAATGATGAGTTGTTTTATAAGTTGCCAGTTCTATTTGTGTCATGATGAAACTAGAAATCATGTTATATTTTCTAACTACATTTGTAAATTTCCATTATAAGTGGGATCAATGTCTGTTGAAAATCACTTGTCTGCATATGCGGTCAATATTAAAAAAACAATGGGATTGCTGATATCACCGTATTTTGATATTAACGGGCAATCGGGCAGGTTCATATTTGTAAAAGGGCATATCAACTACGTAGTTGTTCATATGTTCAATAAAAATGAATATTTCATCCTTATATACTTCGGTCTGTTATTTAATTGACAAGTCATTGAAAATAATGTAGGTATATAAGACTGCTAAATGCTCATACCCAGTGTAAAACAGATGCTCGTGAACCCAACAAATGAATGTATTTTTATATTGTACATGATGATCCAACTGCCCATTGTCACTAAAGGTGCAAGCTTTTACCGGTACATACAAGACTAGAATTTCAAAGGACTAGATTTTTAAAGGATACAAATTTCAGAGTGGTCAATTGCATGGTTGAGTATTAGGTTCTAGTAGGTAACATTCAACTTCGATAAAAAGATAAAGTATTTTTTTTAACTGTTAAAACTAACTATCGTGTTTCAAAGTTGATGTATACCACGCAAAATATGCAGATGAAGTGTCTCTCTTGATGAAAATAATTTATGAACAATAGAATGTTGATGATGATTTTCCCATGTAGCGGTCTATATAGTCTGACCGTAAACCGTCGTATGTTGATTTTAGACCACTCAATCAGCCCGGGCTATGAAAACAGTCACAACAAAAATACAGATTCCATGGGCTGTTATTGGTTAACAGATTGGATAAATATTATCCATTGTTTTAGGCAATACTTTGCATGATAATGATTCCCATGAACTCTGTCCTTTTTTATTCAGATGATGATATGACATTATGTACAATATATATGCATGTCTTATTAAATGACTGTTGAGTGTTGAATTCGGAATCACCAAAATGTAAGAAAATTATTAACACATTTTTTTGCAGTTAGAGGTAAATTTCTAAGTGTGGATTCTTGATATGACCTTGGCTTGAGAATCAGCAATTGAATGAATGTTAATTGCTCAAAACAATTGGGATGTTTTGGAAAACATTCATACTAATATTTATCAATGGAGTGAAAATAGATGATGAGATGTAAATATTTCCATTTGATGCATGCCACAACCAGCAGTATAATGTATTTAGTAGATAATGTGAAGCACTTAGGATTGGTTTGACTACCGAGTGACAGATATTGGACTTTGTTTGACAACAAAAAGTAGCGTGCGCTTCCAATTTCAACTGTTTTTATGCACACTATTTGTATGTTAAACATGTTTTGAAAATAGTGCCATTACTGCACTTCCTCTAATTGTAAAAAATGTACATCTGCCATGGTATTAGTATTGTTGGATTGGCTAGTCTTGACACAAGGCTAAGGTCCTTTCCTTGATGTTGGGCTAGGTTGGTTTGGGCCATATTTAAGTTGCGGATAATAGGGGTGAATTCTGTTTGCAGCTCCTGCTGGATCAGTAAAGACAAAAAGTAAGAACGTTTGAGGTACAAGGAAAGGCAAAGAAAGACCAAACCAGTGGAGGAAGACGCGCTTAAAGATCGTACATGTCTGGATCAAATAGAACCAAATGACCAAAAGGCTTAGAGGGGACGGTTGTGAACTGGTTGTGAAGTAGACTGGGCAGCCAGGTCACACTCTTAAAATGAGGAGTAATTAGTGCCTACACAAAATATTTAAGGATTTGATTGATTGATTGCCACAATGGTATGGGGTAAGATCTGGAATGGAATGGGTGGATGGTATGGTGGAATTAACACAATGGGTTTCTAAATAATATGATTAATCATAACAAAGGGTAAATCAGACACATGTATTGGTAAGTGTTAGCTTATTTTTTGGCCAGAGCTGTAAGTCAGCATCACTTGAGCACCAATAAATGGTTTATCTAATACAACAAGCTACTAGAGCGCCTGTCTCTAAGACTAACTGCACATACCTGGCAGACTGTCACAGGAAGGGATGTTTTGACTGGCCTCAAATTCTTAGTGCTATTCACATTTTTTGGGCTCATTTTCTATCTGAGTTACTGAACTCTTTTTGCACTCACCCTATAATGAATATATTTGATTATGCAGTTGTTTATTGATATTAATCAAAACGTAGAGTAGACGAAGGGGCAGAGTTAGAATAAGATATTAGTGCAGCGTAAAGCTACAGTACAGCCTCAAATATAATGTTTACCCTCTGGTTTTTTCATTAGTTTGTTGAAACCTTATAAAGTTTAACAATATGTATTGTGGTAATCTCTTATACCTTGCTACAACAATAATGTAGTCTGCATTTTCACTTTCATCAATTCAAATTACATTGTAATCATTACAACTCTATCATTGAGCACGATTCACCCTCTAAAGTAAACCCTCAACCAAATACAAAAGCAAACAGACCAATATCCGTTTACCCCCACAAATATTATCACGGGCTCATCTTACCAATATATAGGCCATTAGATTTTGTATATGTCGGTATGACAAATAAAAGTCTTGATCATTCCCGCGAAACAACAACTAAAATGGGAAGCTTGTATTGAGAGTAAGTTGATCATGACTAGAGTGTTGGCAAATGTGTGTCTTTATGTAAGTTGTGGCTGTATAATCTGGCGATATAAGTGCGGTCTTCTGTGAGGCTCGACCGTGGACGGTATTTACTCAATTTGGCGATGTGTCACTTGGGGCTATTATACCAGGTCCTGGGGCTTTATGATAGTAAATATACCACATTCGCAATCGTTGTCGCTTAGAACATCCCTTTCATAGCTTTATATCCTTACTTGGGGTCCAAAAATAAGTTTCATGCGCTCGTCTACATTTTGAGATAGTTCCCATTTACATTTAATGTGATGTTTATGTAAGTAAGACGGCATCTTGTGATGTTTTAATCCTCCTCACCTTATGTTTTATGCATTTATGCACTAATTCCATGCTGTTTTTCATATGGAAAGACAAAAACTCAATTCACAGCTTCAATAGCCTCATTCGCTACCATTTGAATTTAGATTTCAAAATCTAAATCAAAAAAATGAATCATAAATTTTTGTTTTTCTTAACATCTTTCGTGATCAATTTAAAAATCATGTTTGAGTTGCGTGTGGTAGTTTTTATTCAACCCATTTCTATTTTATTTGTTCCTCAAACACCAGATGAACAACTTTAGAGTGTTCTTTTGATACTCCGTATTTGCTAAGTTAATCTGACATAGACTGTGATAATCTCATAAAATGGTGTTTATATTGACCTTTTTCAAGACAGCACAAAGTGAATGGAAACATTGCGAATTGTGACAGTCACGCTCAGTCAGCAGACAGGCACAAACCACTAGGATTTAACAATAGGGTCGAGACGATCCATTCTTGTATGACGTATCGAGGTATTTTTGTTGAGGATATCATAGCATTGGGTGAAATGTTGATCACTACATTGTTGAGTTTTTTGCAGTATGGACAGTAGAAACTCTTTATCCTGAATCTGTAGGAACAACAGTAAAATGCTAATTTTGGAAATAACCCATCGAGATTAGCAATATCAAAATAACAAGATCGATAGGTTTTAAAGGGTACGAACACCAACATTATCCTACAAAATATGACACCGCAGATGTGTTTTCCACTGAACTGAATGCGTTTGCATATGTCGGCTCTCATGGAATGCCCACTCTAATCCATTGTTGTGCTCTCCCTCCCTCCTGTACATGTGCTAACCAGCACATGAATGTGTTTGTGCTATTAAGATTGTGTCCCTCTCAACCTTGTAGCCTCGATTGTCCATTGGTTTGTCCACGCATCACGAGCCTCTCCTAGATGACTCCATAATGGGGGCTGGGACTCGACTTGGAGAGTAAGTAAGCACATTGTGTGGTATCTATTTGGGCTACGAGAGACTAATAGGTGCCTTATTTGGCTAACACTGACATGGCCTTTCTTTGTACCGTGTCTGGCAATATTTGGATTGTTTGTTACCCTGTAAAACATGGTGGTATGAATCTGTTGTCTATACTGTTTTTTATCTGTATATATTGTATTTATCTATTTTATTAATTCTATGGACTGGTTTCCGAAATAAAATACTTATATAAAATACTTATATACACATGCATGCATTTCATATGTAAGATCGATAGATTGAATGTTATATTAATCTGTGAAAAAGGTATAAACATGAATGGTATGGTGTTTGTAAATCATTCCCTGACCCCAAACCCCTCTTATGATCCTGGGGCCCATGGAGTGAAACGTTATTGATAAAAAAAAAAGTAAAATGAGCGTTTCTTTTCACAACGCTGACCGTAAACAAAAGTGAGAAACGTGTAAACACTTAGGATCATTGCTGATGGACAAGTTATGTATATATTACATACTTAATTATGCCTCAATGGTCTTCTCTATGATGATAAAAGAAGATTCACACCACATGAAACCGCGTTAGTCACACGCGGTTAGATCTCATAATATGAGGACTGTCAACAACTTTTACTGGAGTCCAGGTCTACATTGAACCATTCTTTACATTGTAATTTTTCACAGATTATGCAGATCACATGAGTACATGAGCAATCAAAATCAAAAAATTTCAACCCTGATTGAATGAAAATCTACATGAATCTCAATATTATGTATGTAAGTTATGGCTTTGGATTCAGCAAGAGTAAGTTTGTGTACACATTATGAGTTCATATATATATATATATATTGGGTCCAGATGTGTGGTATATTGACATGTACTAACTTCGGTTATCCAATACGGTGTAGTATTTATATTTGATGTGCAATAACCAACTTGCTGACATTTCGTTATTCTATTGACGGAAAACTCTGCTGTATGGAGTTTACTGGAGTGAATAAGAGCAGATTGTATAACAATTTACGTAATGTTTTAGTTGAAATATTCCAACCAACATCGAATCCCATAGAATGCAGGATATGTAGCTGTCTAGAGTTATAGTATTGTACTCCTAGATCATTCTTCAGTCAAAAGTGTTCAAAAAATCATATTTTCAGCTGGCGTAAGCCCTAATGAATATTAATGAATACATCAAAGTATGATGAGACGCAGACATTTACATAAATCCTTGTAAGATCTATCAGTTTCTCTACCAACACTATTCATAATCTTTGTTGGTTTGGCATTTTCAATGAATACCACCTCAATAAAGAGACCATTTGCCTGGGTCCCTAACTCGTACAAAGATATCAGTCAAACTCTATAAAGAGGCCATTTCTCTATTGAGACCACTTGAGGCCGGAGCCCCTCAGGTCGTCTTAACAGAGAGGTTATATTTGAAGTCACCATTTTGACCTGTTGTATATGCATACTTTTATTTCTATCTCCTTGATAATTGGTTAGAATTCAGTTACTTTCTTTGCACAAAATGCACATTTTACAACAGTTGAACCATCAATTTTATGGGAGGTTTTACTGTACTTTTGAAAGCGGGGCTCTCCGCTGATATGATCATGTTGTGTGTGTTTACTGGTGAGATTATCACCTTGTGACAATAAACCATAGAGGCTGCGGCAGGTGATCGGACAATCATAACACCATCAGCGGGACAAGTGTAGGTAAATATACGTGGCGGAAGTGGACAAATATACACGGTACTCCGTGATAAAAATGTTAGTCGTACTATGATTTTGTCCCACATATTTATTGAGTGGGGAGATGTTGAATGTTCGTATGCTCTCATGAAACTGCCATTCTCCCAATCAATAGATAACACGTACAATCTAACTGCAAAGCAAGTTATTTTTTAAGTAAAAAGGGTGTGTGGTTACTATTATTGTATTTTCCAGCCGTCCCCCCACCCCCTCTCATTACAGGTTGTTTATCTCAGTTCATCTCAGATTGTCAAGACCACCCTTCCCTATCTCTTTTTTTCATCTCCCCTTAGGCCATTATAAATGGTTACCCCCTAAATAGCAGAGGCATGTGAACAGATAATTGCGGCAGATAGTTTGTCTTTATGTTTGCTTATCTAAGAAGTAAAATAACAAATTCTTTTAGGTTACAAAGTCAATAGTTCTAAAAATAGTTTTGGCTTTAGCTCTATCCTAAACATGTATGTAAACAGCAATCTATCAACGTGCAAAGTCATATGTCTGCCAAAAGTTTATAACTTGTGTGAAACAATCGTGACTATTGTGTCTCAGGAACGACAAACAAGACAAAAAATACTTGCACTGCAATTTTGATTGACAGGGACGAATACTGACATGGACATTATATGTGCACCAACTGTTCTTGTGCTTCCACTGCTATAGCCTTTCTTTGCCACATGATTATTAGTGGATTAGTGTAAGGTGGGGGTGGGTGGGGTAGGGGGGTGTATAACAAAGGCACCAGCATTATATATTGTATACATAATTAATGAGAGCCTTTATTATGGTATCACTAACGAGTGTAAGCATTGAGTCTATCTCATTCTATCGAAGTTATTATGCCACAGCTGTGGCTAATGTTTACATGCCTTGTAGTTTGGTGAATAAGTATGTGTGAGGTATGACCTGCTAAAATGACTGGGATATGGGAAAATTTTGAAAAAAGTTGTTATTTCCACAATTGTGACATATCTTCAGACAAATAGTGCAAAATTAGATGCAGGATGCTTTTTTACCCTTTACACCCCCAACCACCCTCAACCTCAATAAACAAGTAACTCATTTTGGGCCATTTTGACTTTCCATGCTGTAATCCATAATCCTCTAACCACATTGTCACGGTATGATAGAAAAGCCACAAAATGTGACCGTGGTAGGCATGTGGTGGGAGCAGAGAGCAGGTCATCACTGGGAACTTCCAAGCTCAATTCTAAGCTTTTTTTTACACGGGTATCAGGCTGACCAGTGTTTCTGCTTTGATCCATTGTCTACCAAAACTAAATATTCCATTATGTCAATACATGGATCTAGGGAGAATGATATTAAAATCAGTGTGTTTTTTTCTTCTTCATGTAAGAAAAAGCTGACTGTATGGTACAATACATCCTGCTTTACTAGGGGTAGAGTCACATCATATCTGATTCTGTTCATTTTTTTTATAACATTAACACAATCACACAGATTTGCTCTCTGAGTACAATAAGTTTCTGTTAAAGTAAAGTAAAGACTCCTAAAAAGACCACCTCTTTTAAACTGAACACCCAAGAAAGTAACCAATCACTCTTCGACTTGTTCTGTAGAAATCATTACTGAACAAAGGGCGATACATAAGATCAAAATTTGGCGAAACTCGTCAAAACGCACCCTAAATATATACTTGAATATACTTTTAAGGTGTTTTTATGGTTCATAGATGATTAGCCTTACTTGAAAACAAGTTTGGTTGAAATATGACAAGTATTTCCCGGAATTAATTATTAAACTCGTATTCCAAAGCCAAACGAGATTTGCACACCATTTTAGTTTTGTGACGAACCAACCAAAACAATGACCGTTATAATAAACAAGCATATAGAATAACACATTTGTGATTATTGTTCATGGAAATATTGCTACATATAAACTGATGACAAGAAGAGACATTTTCCATCATTAAAATAGACATAAAAAGTATATTTAGGGTTAATTTCGACGAGTTTCGATCGTATTGCTGCTGAACAAACCCTGCAAACTGACCAGACATCTAATGTAATGCCAGTTCTTGTCCAGTCTCCAAGGTGGTCACCTGTTAACAGATGTTTGACTGTTTCATTGATAGAGTGGACACAGTAAAATGTCATCCTGATTGACCGGTGACAGGTGGTGACATCTGGAGCAGCAGTTAAACTTTACATCTCACAAATCCACTCATCGTCCATGTGGACACAGAGCATAAAGACATTTGTATTGGACAAGAGATTTCTATTCCTCTTGAAAGCAGGAGAATTACACATTTGTATTGAGAAAGATTGTAAAAAAATGAATCTAGATCTTTGTAATTTTTAAAAGAACTTCCATATACAGGCCATTGTCACTTTGAAAGTATGCAAATGATGGTAGTGAATCTTTCCGATTTGGAGACCTAGTTTGATACAGGAAGCGTGATGTTTTACCAGTAAGCTAATATTTAAGAATGTCATCGCTCCGTATTATCCATCGCCCTATGTGTGAAAATACGCAAATGTTGTCTATTCTGTGACTTTTTTATTGCCATTTGTTGGGACGTGACAATGAGACAAGAACCATTCACATTCTTTGCTTATGATTGATCCACTGTTTGAAGTGTTAATCAAATGGGAAAACTCTTGAGAAAAGACACTTTTATTTGCCAATCATTTTCTTATTGTGAATCGAGAGTTTATTTACTTGATTACTGTGTGAAGGGGTTTGTTATTGTGTGGACAAGATTGAAGGAAACTAAAAAAACAAAATTGTGTGTTAATAGATCGGTTTTTCCTGTTGTGAAAAATATAGGTGAATAGGTGATTGCCAAGTTGTATAATGGTTTATTTCTGAGTGTAGTAGACTAGTAGTGAATACAATTGTACACATGTATCTATCTCAAAAAATGACTTGGATTGCAAACAAATAATGGTTTCCCTTCATGATACTTTTAATTCTAACATTGTAATAATGAAAATGCAGTTGAAATCCACAGTGTAATAGTACTCTGACATGACTAAGATGGTTGTGATTTGTCAAATCAACTCTGAAACTGCAGCTAAAAATGTGATTTCAAAATTGTAAGAAGGGTATAATGTCTTAAGAACATTGGCTTTGAATATCCTGGATTTTATGTTCCTCTGAATCTGATATAGATTCATTAATGAGCAGATGATAACAGGGCAGTAGGAGGGAGCCGCCCTGTGTAATTCTGTGCTGGCCCAACGAGGCACAATAATACATTTGTCTATATGAGATTTATATATCGTATATGATCATGTAACTTACACTTTTGCTCACTTATTGGTTCTTATACAAGTGTGCTTTGCCTATATATTGATGGCACCTATTATTGAAGATAAAAGTGAGTATGCATTATGAAATTAATATTGAATGACCTATCAAGTGTTGTTTGGGAAGTTGAGACAAAGTAAGGAATTTTGTAGAGGAGATGGGTTTTGGATGCACCCGGTAATCTTTTTTGTACGAGGTATTTTGCCAAATTTGAAAGAACGACATTCTGTGGACATATTTTAAATAGGAAAGTGAAGTTGGATCATGCCGTTATGATAAAAAGTATATTGTTAGTTGTTATGAATATGCAGTTTGACGATGAATAAGTTTCTGAAAACCTGTTGATAGTAAAGCGGGACTTGACGTTAGCTAGTGCCTTGGTGTCCGCGGCACATAAAATCTTAGTCAGGGCACATCAAATCTTAGGCTGGCGGCACGCTATGAAAATACAATTTAGTATATTTAGCCAAACCCGAACGTCATATCCACAATGTTGGTATTCCCTATGATGAAACTTACATTGTATAATTGAAGTTTTCATGTTGATCTGATAGTTGGATTAATTTTTTGTTTTTATTTTGTTTTATTTTACCGTCTGCTGTTCAGCTAAAAATATTCAGGGCACATAAAAATTACATCAGGGCACATGGATTTGTCACACCACGTGCCCTGCTGGGCAACTGGAAAAAAAGTTAGTGTCAAGCTCTGTAAAGCAAACAAAATTACATTTTTATTTTGGTTGATTTATGTTATAGTACAAAATATAATAATCCTAAGACATAGCCTTATTTTCAGCACATGATATGCAATTATTTTGATTACTTGAAAAAATAAAGACATGAAATCACAAACTATGTAATGAGTCAGATTTCTTGATTCTAGTTTCTTTCGTAGACAAGGAATGTATCTTTCTCGCCACACATCTTCCTAGAACAATAGCTGATATCAAAACTAAGACAACAATGTATGAGATCAAATAACGATATCTGGAAGGAAGCCACAGAACCGTGTACTTCATTTTACCTCTTGCGTCTAAAACGGCAGAACCATAACCAATATTGGGAACGCCCATTCGGTAGCTGCAAGTTGGGACGTTAATTTCATTCAAAATATCTTTATTCTTCAGGTCTAGTTCAAAGATCTTATTTGATGATATTTGTCCATCAAATTTTAGGTCTGTATGATTTGCCCAACAATTGACACATGAATAAACGCGGGCTTTATGGATGTGAGCCGACAGGATCAAATCTGGATCTGCGGCTTCAATCAATTTATCCTTACCATAATGGTAATGATACACCAATGGTGTATGATTCAACAAGATGTTGATATTTCCATCCGTAGCATTAGAGCGTAAGTTCTTTAGTTCTTCAATATATTCTAATTTAAAACTAAGTGTAAAGAATGCATTGTAATACTCGTCATCTATTTGCCAAAAATTTACGAAATCAATTGACTTATGACTGATTCCGTTCGTCACAGTGTTGCTTTTGAAAAATTTATTGAATCGTTCTACTTTCCACTTTATCCTCGTGTACATAAATCCACCTGCATCATTATCACCTGGTATATAGATAGTCACCACATTGGCAGGAATAGTAAATATAGATATAAATCTATCAAAATATATTGCAAATTCGTCTTCGGAAGCGAAGTTGCCCTCATCGAATAGATCGCCCAAGAACACAACTATGTTTGGTCTGATGTGATGAAAAGCTTCAGTAAAAGTTTTCTTCAAGTATCTGTCACAATCGTAGGATGACACCAAACTAAAATGACCGGCTTCAGCATCCAAACGGCTTACAATTTGTGAGTCTGCAACCAACATTATTTTCAACTGTCTTTCAGTTGATTCAATGTGCAAAGATGGCCAGGAAAGACTGGCAATTTTGTAGCACCAATGTTCACAGTATAGAATGGTCAAGAGCAATGATAATAGTAGCAATTTGTTTATTGTAACAGTTACGTTTTTCTTGAAGACATTCATTACCTTCATTAAAAGTTGTGTTAAGCTCTTTAAACAAAACTGTCTCTTAATGTTAATTGTCATACTATATCCAATGTTGTTTTATCCTTATATTAGATTTATAGTAGTCATTCCTAGTAGTTATTATGTACAATACAAACAATGTGTTATATTGCTAACCTTTAATATACTAATTTTCTATCCAATTAATAATTGTATATTCAAGTATAAAATATCTTATTATGTTAACTGCCTTTTTGTCAATAGCTCCTATATGTGACAGAATCATAGTAATCTATTAAGTTTTAAGCTAAACCATCCATATGACAGAACATATATTCATTTTATATATCTTTCAATTTTAAGATTTACATCACAATGCACCCCTCCTATCATGCATGAGAAGCACATCAGTTCGAACTCAAGCCTCGTGTCTCGGAAGTTGTTTTCAACGCATGATGTTGAATTGTTCATGTATCTTTCCTGTACTTGTCTGGGTTTTTTTTGTTTTTTTTGTTTTTTTGTATTTTGGTGTGTGTGTGGGGGCGGGGGATTTGCAACCTAATATGATAAAGTACACATCAGTTCGAACAGGTTTATTATTTTCTTGTTTCCTGTTTTAGGTGTACAGAAAAATAATTCATCTAAATTAGTTTGTCTTTTTTTGCCAGAAAATCCCCTGTATGTGTGAGAATGTAAGTGTTACAAATTGGTATATGTGTAAAACTTTGTATGACCAAACAAATTGTAACTTGCAACATATTTTGATAGAAAATATATTATGAGACAAGGCATTGGTTCTGTGTCTATGTGCATAGCTTATGCTTATTGCACTGGGTAGCAATAATGACAGTAATATTTATGACTTCGCAGAACATCTTTTCAGAAAGGCTATTATCTGAACATGATGAATAGATACATTTTTGAAACATTATACTTTTTCAATTATATCTTGTGGTAAGCACATAATTTTGTACCGTGTTATTACCTGTACTTGTGAACTCTTTAGTTATCTCAAAATGGGTAAATGGAACAAATACCATACGGTACCATACGGTACATGACATATTTAGTTTTATTTTGAATGTAATAATGGTACAACATTCATGTCAGCAATGAAAGAAGTAAAAATCCATTTTATTCTATTTCATTTCTACAATTATGCAGTGACAAATCTTCCAAATATATGCCTTTTTCCTATTCATGTTTAAAATAACTGTTTTCTTGTCAGAGAAAAAGGCAAATAATGGTTTTGTCAGTAAAAGAAATTAAAAGTTATTGTTCTTCTGTAACAAACTTCCAAATTGATAGAAAAAAAAATGAAAATATTTTGGAAAGACACCATTACATAATAATGATAATTATCGAATCATGGTATAGCACAAACGACCCATGTAAATACAAAAACGATACAATAGAGAAAGTTTATTAAAAAACCTTCAAAAGTATGTTGAGACGTTCATTGGATGAGTTTTGTTCTTTGGTGTATAAGTGTTTGTGTGGTGGGCACTTGGCGACAAAGAGTTCACCCAGTAGAATATACTCACATTCAATGAGTTCACCATACAGAATATACACACATTTGTGCACACGGAAATTGGCTAGTGATTTCTCACGTAAATATGAACTGGATTTCCGGCTGGGCCCTGGACAAAGCCTTTTGTAATAGCAGCTATGTAAGTGCGTACGGTGAAATATTGATAGTTTCCGTCTATTTCCAGTGCATTATGACGTTTACCATGTTGTTGAAAAAATCCTCATGCAGATTTTCCCCCACCTGATCATCTATATTTGATTGTAAGGCAGATGTAATATCTGTGTGTGAAGCAAGAACAGATTTTCCCATTTACGGCCTGCCTGTAAATGAATTATGAGTTGTGCATTATCTGTATCCAAAGGCATTCCCATATCGCGCCATATGGTAGTTCAGGATTCTACGAAGAATTGCTTAAAATGTTTTCGTGTAAAATAGTTTTTGTTTCTGCTGCTGGGATAAACCATCACAAGAACAATCATAAGTATACCAGGTGCAATTGGAGATCTGGGGGTTTTAAATAAAAACTTAGAAGCTTTGGTGGACACTAAAATTTAGACACAGCAGCCGGATTAGAATATTAGCAAATTCTTGTAGGAAAAACACAGGTTTCAGTTAGGCTGCATCAGAAGTTAACATTTTGTTGATAAAATCAATCAGGCGTAGGCCATATGGCACTGGGGTAGTTTTTTATGGGGGAGTTGACAAGCACTTCTGTGAGCCTCTATTGATTATTGAGGTCTGATTATTGGCAGGTTGTTAATTAATTTGCTGCATTAACAAGCACATGCCAATAAGAATCTGAACGTTAACGGAAACTGACATGTTCACCGAAAACACACATAACTATTTGTACTATTGGTGCAATGATGGGCCAAAGTTAGGGAAAAAACATTTCATTGTGTTGCTTCAGCAGCTGAAGCGAAAGCCTTGTGTTTCGTTCGTTTGTATGTATGTTTGTCTCCGGACAAGCTAGAGCTTTTACGCTTAGCCCGATTTTGTTCAAACTTTACACAACTATTTGGTATGACGCGACACCAAGTGATTCCATTTTGGGCACTTTGCCAATCAAAGTGTACTTTCCATATGCCATTTTGGGTCCATTTTCAACATTTTCTGCAATAGTTTTGTAGATGCTTGTGAGAAAGCATTCAAACTTTGTACAATGCTTACATGCCTACTGAACATTAACTGTATTCAATTTTGGCACTTTGCCAATTAGAGTTTACCTTTCACAGGGCCATTTTAATTATTTTCTTTCCATTTTTCCACTATAGTTTCAATACTGTGTGAAACATGACCATCGAATTGGCATAGCGGTTATATTGGAATAAAAGTGCTCAGATAGCACAGCATTACCATATTAATGTCTACTCATTGGCAATAGATATTTACGTTAGCCATATTTAGAAAGCGCCTGCAATCCAATGCCTATAACATAGATGTAGGATGAGTCACAAATCAAGTAAGACTTTTTTTTTGCTTTGATGGCGAAGCAAACATCTTTATTGCCCATGAGTCAATGTTGCTCTAGCGATGCTGTGCTCTCTGAGCACTTTTGATCTAGTTAGTTTTGTTATTGACCTTCACTAAGTTTCACACAAAATTGTATTATTCACATATATCAAACAAAATGAAATTAAACTACATATGCATAGTATATGATGTGTGCAAATGGAAATTGGTCTGATTCATTTGTTTTTTGCTTTTGTTTAAGAAATGGGTTTTGACCTTGTTTGCTATTAAATGGTTTGTGCGAAATTGGTATGCTCAACACTCACTTGAGATACGCACATTAAAACTCCTTCTCTTATAGTTGTGAACTGCTCAGTATTTTAAAATGGGGTAAAGGTTTATGAATAACTATCATAAAGCAATAGAATCTATTAAACTCATTATCTGATAGACGGATAATGTTGCTACGACTAGTACTTTTGTTTCAGAAGTGAAATACATGCACAAGCAGACATTTGACTGATGAACATTTTCAATAAGTATTCATTAAAACAAAGGTTGTGATTTTGATTGATCACCTGTTGGGCAGCTGGGCATTGATGAACAAAATCACTATTACTAGTTGCTCACTGATTAATTATAGATTGGGTGACCGATTTTATGATTACATTGTTAATTTTTTTGTTACTGTAGAACATTTTTTAGATACATTATTCGGTCATGCCACAAACATTTTGCATAGTCCACAAAACACAATATCATAGCATTCTTATTCCAGTATTGTCTTAATTTGATTAATGTAAATGTGTTTCCAAGATTGACAGATATACCAGGTATATTCTCAAAGAGCTGTCATAATTTAGGAGTTTGGCTAGATGATATAATTCAGTATGTTCAGATATGAAAGGTTACCTTACTCTTGACTTTGATTACTCTTACCCTCCACCCCCAAACCCACCCCTTGATCTTCTTAAATGACAATCTAGCTTGCCAACCTCCAATTCATCTCCCACTTCTGCTGATATCATGAATAAGTATTGAAAATCCCTAATTCTTACTCTGAAGATGCATTCTTGCAGCTTTGAGTATATGACCTGTACATGGTTGTGCACACCTATCAGTAAACATTAGTAGAGTGCAAACTATGTACACCTGCGTATACACTAACATGTACAAATCACATGCTGTTGAGGTGAAAGTCAATCACAATGTTTGACTGAAGAAGATATGGTTGTTTGGAGACTGATCCATATCTCATATATTAAACTTCTCCCGCATCATGACACTGTGAAAATCTGTTTGATTTTGTTTGCTGCCCCACTACATCTGAAGGTTTATTTGTCAACTGCTACGGGTGTTTCTGGAGCAGGCAGCAGAAAAGCTAGCAAAATATTTTTAAAGAAATTTTCATTACTTAGCGTTCACCGTCGAGTAGATAAGATGTTGGACACGACACCCGAAGGTGGTAAGTATGAGGCCCCTTCTGGACTGATGGTGGGTGTTGAGCAAATTAGTCTGTGAGAGATTAGCATATGAGCCACAAGCTTTTAAAGGCTGCGTGGTACACTTCAATCACCCTGACACAGAAACACTAATTTTTGCGTTAATGACTATTTAAGTGAGACAATTTTTCTTTTGGCGATCTATCACTAATACTTAATACACTAAAGACTCTCGTCCATTAATTCATATCTTCATATTCTGCTGGTCAGTGTAAGGATGACGAGTTCTCCGCCTCACCTGAGAGTGTACACTTGCAGGATGTACAAGCAGGTGGCTGTGTACACACACAGCTAGATGCTTGTCATTCCCCCCTGAAAATTGGCTCTAACAGGAGCGTAATTGGTTGCTACATGGCTACAAATTCATGCCTAATTATGGTTGAATTAATAAACAAGTACAATATTTCCAATTTACCTTAGAGATGAGTTAGATGTTATTGTACACAGGCAGATCCTTGTTTTTGCGAAGGGAGGATCGAGCACACTGGAGGGATCTCATGTTTTTTTTCACATGCATGATCTACAGCGGACTAAATGCAAAAAGAAAATGAAAATGAAATATTTTAGTAGAAAGGGGCAGGGGAAAGCATACCCCCACTCACTTGGATTTGTCTATGTTTTACTTTTAGGCTTGATTAAAACTCAAACATTGTGGAAATATTTTGAAAGGCAAACAAATGTTTGAAATTGATGTGCAATCATTATTTGAACGGACTATTTTTCCATTGTTGATTAGAAAGTAAAAACCCTCTAAATAGAATGAGACACCATCACCAAAATCTTAGGGGGCACCAAAATTCATTTCAGAAAATGTAACAGACAACAGTTTTGATAGTATTAGCAAAAACAATAATGTTAAACTGTAACCTATTACCACTTGCACTTGGCCTTGGAATTGACATGTCCCGGTTCGCCTTCGGTGATTGGTAACTGTTGTGTAAATAACACAATAGGCCAGTTATTTTGCTGTGAGGTATGGCTCCTCATGGCTTCTCATGGATTCTGTGGTCTACCAGCAATAAGAGACTGGCAAATGAGCACAGCCAGTGGTGGTGTTTCTATTGTATTGGAAGACAGTTCCAACTGGTCAATTCATTCTATTTGTTAGACACTGGAAGTGCCAAATTTTTAGTTATCCCAGGAATTCAGGATAATAAGGGACCATTCAGTATTTATAACAGGGTGGGGTTGGAGGATTTTCCAAAAATGCTGTGAAAACATTAACAGCCTGTGAAAAAATTGATAGCCTGTCCAAACAGTGTGACAAATATTCATGGCCCGCCCTAAAATCCTCCTACCCCTACCTGTCAGAAATACTGAATGGTCCCTAAGTAACTTAAAAGACAAGAGCTGGCAGCGCGCTCACAACTCAAAAGTCTCACAGTGGAGTAATACTTCAGGAAAATTGTCTTGCAAGACCTGCTAAATACAACACACTAGTTTGTACTTTGTATTGGTAGGTGGGTGGGGGTGGGTTAGGGGAGCAAGAATTGACTCCATGTACTATATTCCCCTGATTCTGTAGCGTTGTTAACAGACCTGGAACCCTGAAGCTGCAGCAGCGGCCCCAGTTAATTAGTTGTCCATCAGCAGCGGTGAAACTGGACAAATCAAATTACAGTAAGACAAACAGATGGGCGGGAAATTGGTAAACAACGCTCTATGATGCACACTGCTGTCAATCATTGAGTGGCCTTGACATTGATCTGGTGGAACTGTATCAGTTTCCAATGTTTTGGGTTTTTAGCTAAAGGTATGTATTGTATATGCTTGAACAGTGTGGAGTATGTTTTGAAGGAAACTAAAATGAAACACAGCTACTGTAGCTGTACATATGAGCTATGATTATGTGTTAGAGAGTATATATGTAAATTAGTATGATTGAGGTCACTTCTATATAATGACCATCTCTAAACTAACACCTTGTCGCTATTTGAAACCTCCATAAACACAAAACCTCTACTGGAACCATGTGAGGTTGTCTTAAAAGGGTTATTACTGTATTTTGGGCATGTGGAGCAAGGTAAATCATTATCAGAATATAGAGCTTCAACTCATTTTATCTGTTATGATATATCATAATATCAATATGATTTTTTGTTTGTTTTGTTCATTGGCATTTGTCCCCACCATCATTCTAATCCTTAGCGCAAATCACATCTGTGTGATTCTGTTAAATAAACAAAATCTGATGTGATGTGAATGTACCCTTGGTAAAGCAGGAAGCCCCACCATGGGAAACAGTAAATGTGTAAAATGTACAAAACGTATGTATCTCTCAATGCTACAGTTACATTATTATACACCGTTTTACCTTGCAAAGAAAATAATGAAACCAACTACTAGACTGTACCCCCATAAGTTGCACTATCATTGTGTTCATTGATTTCTACACAAAAACCTTATCCAATTTGGATCATTCTTTAGCCAGTCAAGGTCGCAAAATGTTTTGTATGACACCAAAGCTTATGAATCTATTACATTGGGATGCCAGAGGTCAGACGTACAATTGTCTGTTACGAATTATGCTAGAAAAGGCAAATCCATCACTCATAGACTCGCGTTTAGGGCTTGATGGCTGTGTTACTTGAGCTATACTGCAACGCTGCATCTGTGCACAGGAGGCCAAAAATATGCCACTGTGGCAGCTCACATGAGTAGGTGTGAGAAATGGAAATGATACAATTACTTTGCGCTATTCATAATTTCATTTGTTTATCAGCCTGCGAATGGAGAAAGCCTGTATTGAGTGGATCATGCAATTTGGCATCATCGGTTTTCACAGCTTGATCACTCACACAGCCTGTACAAGTCTATGTTATATCAACCCGTGGGCTTTTGAATTTTTATGTAAAAGAATATTTTTGGGTTAGACTTACATCAAAAACAAAATCAATACTTGGTTTTTCTTACTTGGCAATGTAAGATCGTACGTTTGACTTCACGTTGGACTTGTGATATTGTCGCTGAACATTTCACCAGTGGAGCTTGGTTGGATTTTAAGAGCAGGTTCCACAAATATTAGGACAGTTGAATCACGGCTATACGCCATATATAGCCATGAGATATGATGGGGACAATGTGGTAAGACGTTGTTCTTTAAATACACTTGTACATTTATCAAGTTCAATACATTTATGTCCAATATGTGTAAATACTGACAAAATCAAATTGCTCATATTGAATACAAATTAACATTTCCATTACAGAAATGCAAACATTGCCAAAGGAATGATCAATCCCTTTCTGATCCGTTCTATTTAGATTTCATTATTTAGCAACAGAATACTATCATAAACTCATGAATCTTCATTGCAAACACATTTTAAGATGATGCGAGGTTAGAATGTGATCAAATGGCCATCAGCATGCACTGTGATATTAGCCTGGATGGTTAGTGCTATCACTGCAGCAGGCTTATAAGCCTATTACCCTGCATCTGGACTAGTCTCTTTAGCCAGGAATCAGGGCTAAGGACATGCATGCCATTGCTCATCACAGCTGGAGAGGGGATGTAAAATGTGTATCACCAGAACCACACACAGTCATGTTTGGTAATTAGGGAGTACAGTAGAACCTCTCTATTGGGACCACCTTTGGGACCTGTTTTAGGTCGTCTCAATAGTGTGGTGGTCTCTATACAGAGGTTCGGTTTGGTATGTTTTGAACAATTGGGATTGTGAAAAGTGGTCTCAGTACAGAGGTTGTCTTAATTTGAGGTTCTACTGTATATTGAAACCTGACCTAAGTCCACAACATCTCACAGTAGTCGAAACATAATGAAGTTTCCTATTTTGCGGGCCCCACTTCTCTACATCCTTTTTCTATGTACCGGTATTATATCAGCCATCAAGTTCCATAAAGTGGTGACTTTTCCAATGTGACTATTTGACACAAGAGCTCACATAGACTAACTTATGCGCAATATTTGCAGACATGGTTTGAGAGTTAGCCTGTTCCTGTACCCATGTTGATTTTTGGACATGTGGGTGATTTGGTCATTTGAGCAACCTTCGTGGCAAAAGTCTCACTTGTTCCATTTATTTCTGATTTGTTATATTCAGTTAGAAAGAATGCTTTCACATGACCATGATGCCTTCACCTGGATAGTTTAAGTGCACCAATTTGTAAAACAATGTGCACTCTCAGTAACTTAAGACAGGTTAATATTGCTAATAGCTTATGCAATTAGTTTCTGTAACTTGTTACCGCAAAATCTATGTAGAATGCATCAATATCATCTACCTGCTATTGTTTTAGTCTTCCTGAAGGTCCACTCCATAAAAAGCCCAGTATCTTGTAACTCATTTTAGAAGGCCTGCCTTTTGTAGAGACTGATGTCATCATTAAGAATAGCAGGATGTCTGTACATGAAAGGGTGGGTCAGTGTGGGTCAGCATGCATTGGCGTTATATCATGTTATTCCTCTGTGCTGTGTTCTTAGTTATTAAAGAGTGCATTCAATGCCTGCAATTTTTTTCTTACATTCTGATGTCTGTGGTTTAATTGTCAGCAATGGAATGAATCAGTTGACTCTTTCATAGACACCAGGTCATTGCCATCCTTGTCCTTTCACTGGGTAGCAAATCTAGAATGATCCAGAATAAGTATTAACAAATAATAACAATACAGCACACAATATCTCCACCATTTATAGAAAAAAATGAAGAAATGCTGATTAACAGTTGTTTAGTCTGCAGGGCCCAGCAGACTAAAATTACTGTATTCACTTCTTACTCAATCAATATTCCCGATTCTTTGCAATAGTAAAAAAACACAGGGTTCATGAATTATTCTTCCATCAAAGACACAAAATACCTCTCATTATGCATAAACCAAAGAAGCAAAAAAAACGAGCTCCTGAGTCATTGGATGATTTTCACTCAAAATAATAAATGCAGTCACGGAAACACATCATGTGACTCAACATATCAATAGATCGTTGTGCAAAAAAAGCCAAAGTGTAACTTTTTGTAGTAGAAAAAAACAACAACGCATGAGTCAGCTACTTGAAGTGGTCATCAATTACAGAATGCTCCCCGCCTCATCAATTACTCGCACCTCGTGCACGCCGGCCACTTCCTGGTGGAACGCGCACATTATGATGGAAAACGTGTGCCAGCTACTTTCTTACAGCTGTGATTGAGACATCATCATTCTAGCAAACTTCTTTATTGAATCATAGGTGGATTAAATCATACTGTATTCTCGCGCATTAAAGTCCACTGGGCTTAATATCGAAGATGAGCTTATCATTCAAATAAAAGCCCTTGGGCTAATAAGTGAGAACTTTTTTCATTTCAAAAGGTACCAAAAAGTGCCGTTTTGCGTCCACCCTGAACCCCTACGAGTGATCAAAAACGAGTGAAAATAAAATAGTTCGCCTCAACAAAACCTGTACTCATATGCAGATGGATGGAAAACCTACTCCGATGCTTCTTTCATTCATGCTGATGGTTTTTTCCTTCTTTCTTTGATGAATCCGGATGCTACGAAATCGTTGCGGCATGATATTTTTTATTTAAGTTGAATTCTTATGTATTTGTTATTCTCATTACACGAAGAAATCAATTATCTTGGGTTGCAACTTTTATCACTCAGGACTGAGGAGCATTCATTGATTCTGCCAAGTGTAACGTCAGTACAAAGAGACGTCGCACAATGCCACATATCCTCTGTGCACTGTGTGCATTTGTGGCTGAGTGGATAGGGAGTTAGACTTCTGACCAGAAGGTCATGGGTTCGATTCCTGGTTGGGTCTGGTGGTGGATGTTGAGCAAACTCATACCTAGATAGTTGCACACTGCTTTGTTGCACCTATACATTAATTAGGTGCAGGTTGTTTGGTCACAAGATTGTGTGAGTGATGAGCATTGTGCACTGAATGTGCTGCCATATGCAAGTATATGAGAAACGATCAATAGATCAACAATTGTCCCAAAACCTGGTGTAAAATGTGAAGTCATGAAAACAAGACTTGGCTCACGACTATAAACCACATTTGAGCAGTGTGCAGTTTGAAACTACCATAAGGTGGTAAGGAAACATGTTCTTATTTATGGGCTAATCAATGTAAAGCGCTGAGAGAGGTGCCATAGTAAGTTACAGCCCGTTGTCATGATCTCTGTTGGCTGATGATCAACACTGAAGGATGATGGTCTATGGGTTCTTTGCATGCAACATTGCAACATTGTTGAAGAGGAGATACAGTGGTTTTTTTTTGGCAATTTAAAAGTAATACTGTGCACTGTGTATTTTGACTCAATTTGCAAGACGTATTTTCTTGATGATCTGATTCACAAGATCAATGTACTGAATGGTCAATTATTAGGAGAGTGTGCAATATTATATTTGATGTAATGAAATAAACTACGACAACAAAAACCATAGTTAGAAAAACAAAATCATATCGTGTGGGTTTTATAACAATGATACGTGTAAATCTCATTTTGATGTTACCTTCTTATTTATTTATTTTTGTTTATTTATTTATTTATTTATTACTAGTCGTATTGGATAGAACAACGTTAATTCTAATTATACTGTCTTCAATTGTTGTTTTCTTATTTTAACTCTCATGATTTGCAATTAATTTGTGAATAATATGTAGTGTTTAACATAATGCTTTGTCTTTGTTTTCTTCAGGTGAGGTGACAACTAATTTGAATCATGTCTCATGACCTATCTTCACTTCAGTAAGTTGTATTACTTTCTCCAGTAAATTGTAAAATGCTGTCACTCCACGGGCACATGCATCGTAGAGGTTTGAAACCAACCGAGACTAATGAGTGGCCATTCTTTCTTTTCCCATTATTAGTCTCAGTTGGTTTCTACCCTCTACGGTGCATGTGCCTGTGGTTCATTCTATTTGTTATTGTAGACGTGTATTGTAATTGTAAAATAGTTAAAAAAAACTTCTTTAATAGTTCATTTAGTAGAATTTATCATCTAGTATTGAGACATTTGCATTTCAACGTTCATCCTAAATATTTCATTTGAAAATTGTTGAATGGTCTCGCTCCCCATAAACAGGGACTATCGACTGATGCATTAATTCTACGCCTTTGAAAAGGGCTAATTTGTTATAACGTCTTTTTGATTTGCATTATCACACTAATGTTTGTCACCTAAAAACATAACAGGGAAATTATTGATTTCACTTCTTTTCTCATTATGCTAATTGCATGGTTCTAGTTACAATGCTAATCAGCCTCACCTCCATCTTGTTTTCACTCAGCATTATTATTAAGTCATTCACATATTAAATGAAATTTGAAATAAAAGCAAAAGAAGCATCAATTATGTAATTCATATTTTCTAATGAAGAGAGCATAGTCATAATTTTACAAATATTTCTTTTCATAATTATTGATAAATGAATAAATATTTACAATCTATTATTCAATCATATATTTACTTGGCTTAAACAAAAGTCAAAAACCAACAAAGGAAGACTAACATGTCATGAATATGCAAATGAAGCTGGGGCAGGTGTGATTGCTCATCTAATTTAAATCTGGTTAATGAAGCATGGGTAATAAACCGCCTTATGTAGTGTATTGCTAATTACTCTGTGTTTCTAATTTTCTTCTTTAAACCTAACTATTGAGCAATTATTTCAAGCCTACCAGAGAGCTTTCAAACCCTCACAGAGCATTCACAACATATGGTAGGCTTAATAGGTGTAAGGCAGCTGTGTTGTAGCATTAGATCCCCCTTCTATTATTACCCTGTCTTTGTCTCCACCAATTACAATAATCGCCCCACCAGCAGCAGATGACCAACTGATGACCGTTTCCTCACAATCTTAATGAAATCTGCTGGTGCAGAGAGAAAGTGTCGTCATTGTTGTTTCATTGACCATAAAACACACTATGAGGTGAAAGCTGCAATTGCCCGGTGTACCAGTTAATGTCTCCTCCATTATGGTACACAGGGCTATGCAATTACAGTAGAAACTCATTATCTGGAAGCTGTGGGGAGAACAGTAAAATGCTAGAGTTCGCCAGTATTCAAGATAACCAACTGATATGTTTAAAATGTGGTTGGAGAGAAATGAAATAACCCACCACTAGATAACAGAAAATCCGAGGTAAGAAATATTTACATAGTGTGGTTCTACTGTAGCTAAGACCTCACCTCGAGGATAGTAACTCTGATAGTAATGTTAACTTATTCTCACATTCATATACTGTAGCGATCCATCTGAAAGCTCATGTCCATGTGAAGTCCCATCTTAAAATATAAATCATTCAGAAAACCACAGTACAATCATAATCAGAAGACCCAATATGCCAATTAATGTTACATGAATAAAGCCCACATTAAGGTGTCCGTGAGTCACAGAAAACAAGGCAACGTTGTGATAACATCGCAGCAAATGGGGCAATGTTGAGATTACATCACAACAAACGAGCTAACGTTATGATAACATCAGAGCTGTGGTTTTGTGCATAATTGTACAGATTGATGTTACATGTTAGTAAATTACTCTTTTTTGATTATTTTGCAAATATTTGAAAGACGTAAGATTTGTCATCTGTATTTATTAGCAAAGTGAAAGGTGCAGTATTCTTCTCAGTTGCATGCAATACTCCAGTACGAACATATCTGGCAGCATCCACTGTACACTAAAATGCATTCGCAGTTTGTACCAGCTGTCATGAATACACAGAACCACTTGTAGTCTTCACGCTTTCATTCTCCTGGCGTTGATCTCTTTCAACTATGAAAATATCGCGTAACAACACTTAAGTGACCCATAAATAAAATAACCAAATAATCCTTGATGTCGTTACTCAATGGGATTATCCGCAGATTAGCGGGTAATCGCTGCCCGCTGGGGCCCACTGAGCTGAGCATGTGTAACTGAGCCGGGCTCAGTGAGCGCCTCAGTCAGATTGAGGGACCCCACGGGGAAGCTATCTTGGGCATCCTCCCACACTGTTCATGCATCTAAGAACTCCACCGACATAGCGTAACTTTTGCCACTTCAATGGGATTAGCACCTTTACGAAAGGCTCATTGCTATTACAGTAGAACCTCTCTGTTAAGATCACCCGTGGGACTGAGCTCAAATGGTGTCAATAGATCTAGGTGGTCTCTGTATAGATGTTCATTTTGGTCTCTTTATCAATGTTTGGGAGCATAAAAAATGGTCCCATTAAAGAGGTGGCCTCAATATAGTGGTGATCTTAATTAGAGGTTCTGCTGGAACTCTTTCTGACTGCTCAGCAGGTTGACACCAACCTACCAGCCTGCTATAGGAGTTAGTAGTGTGTCATGGGGGAGTGGGGAGGGGCAGGCAAATTGAGCATATTTGCGGATCGCAATTGCCCATGCATTGGCTGGACCATCATAATAGTTTGAAAATGAAATAGCCGTAACTTCCAAATGCTGTGATAATCCAGGCGTTAGTGAGGGGCTCAATTGAGCAGCATCCCGTGGGACAATCATCAGCCTCATTGAGTTGAGCGCACACTCTCTACGGACAATTATGGCAGCACCACCCCGTCTTTAGGGTCCTGCCAGGCTTCTTCTTGTCTTTTTGAAGCTCCCTGCATAAACTCAGCTGCCCATTTTGGACACTGTGGGACTTTGGGAATCAGGAAACAATACGGCGTAATGACCGTGGTGTCAGTGGTGAAACTGAGTTTTGCGTACTAAATGCTAGGTTTTCTGTTATTTAACCATGTTTGATATGAATTATTTCAGCAATGTAATGATGTTTGATAGTTAATGTGTTAATGCTGTGTTTTTTCTTATTGCAATGTATGGAATATTATTATTACATAATCTATATTGTTATGGCAAATTTATCCAATAAATCTTTTTTTCCAAAAAGAAGTCAAATCATCAATCATAGAAAGTACCGGGGTATGTTCTTTGTATAACATACTTGTTACTTTTATGTATTGACATATCCTGAGTGTAATAAACAGTTCCGAGCAATTGTCATTCATTTTTTGGAAGAATCCTTTTCAAAATTGGTCTTTTTGCCATTCATAGGATAACTCATGGTCAAAGCAACACGCTATAATTGCACTTGTTCACTCACAAACAGTCCTCTAGTGTCACAACAACGTATTATGACTCACAACAACTACACCGGCATAAAACACATGAAAACTTCAAACATTGATTGATTAGATTGAACCAAATGAAAGTGCATTGTAGCCGACAAATTGCAAGACCACAGACAGCAGAACTAGTGTTTTCCACAATGCACTAATCAGAGGCATGCCCAAAAGCGGCAATTAACAGAATCACCAAATGAGATTTGTGCCCAATACGGACGCGGTGATCGTGAATGGCTGCAACTGTTGCTGGCTGTTTGAAGCCCGCGTGCTGGTGTTGCCCCGGGCCATTACAGGGTGAACGACCATCTGCTGCTCACACTACCAGCGAATTACATGTGATGGGAGGAGGGCAGGGCGGCAATTACGCAGCACTGATAGTGGATGACTAAATCAAAGGTTTAACTTAAAAGGAAACTACATTTATAAGGAATGGAGAGTTACAAAGATAGAAGGAAATGGAAGATTAGTGCTAATTTGGCGGATTGGAGCTTACAGTAGATGAATGTTTGGAGAGGATAAGGTCCATGCATATGATAACTCCCACCCCATTCTAAATTGTAAAACTTATCATATTACATAGTGTTACTTCTAGGCAAGATTATACAGACTGTTTTGGTGATTGAATTTGAAAAGGAGCCTTTAGGAGCTCGAAAATGTTAATGAATAAAATCAAAATTAAATTTTAAAACAAAATTTCATTTTATCTAGAATACAGCCGAAAAAGAAAACTACACACTATTGATAATATACAGACTGTAACATAGGAAGTTAACATTGACGTGAATTGCTGAAAATATCAATTAAATGCATACATTTTCCATATTTAGACAAACGGTTATAAACAACGGAAACACCTTTGGAGCGTGATTTCTGTTTGTCCTATAGATAATGTGACCATCTATCTATACACCATACAAAACCATATTTATCAAGCAAATCAAAGGCCCAGACTGCTTTTGTAGCAGACATGGAACCAATGCTACAATGTAGCAATGCACTGCATATTTATGGCTTTGAGCACCATTCTGATACAGCACATTATGATACACAGCAGATTTGTACATCATAATTGCCGCTTCCACTGTGTTAACTTGAAGCAATTAAAGCCCATTACCTGCAGACAGACAGCAATTAGTGACTGTTTCATGCTTTTTGACTTTTGCTCATGATCCAAATATCAAGAGTCTGTGATCTTTGTCCCTGTGTATTAGGACCATGTTCAGCATCAATAGCAAGGGTTTAATCTGTTGACTTACACCAATTAAAGTCCATTATGGTAATAATGCTCAATAAAGAAGAGCCCATAGCTGTATTACAGTGGAATTAGTCTTATGTGGACATGTTTCAGAGAAGCCTATTAAGGTGTTGTCATAACTTTTGCCAATAAACATAGGGTCAACTGATATGTTATGTATGAAATATAAGGAAGGGGAGACATTGTGTTTTCATGAGGCAGGTATGTTTGAGAGATGTCCGCTTGGTAAGGCTCCACTGTACTAGATAAAGCAGGGGAGGTTTTGTGGGTGGGTGTCAATTGCCTTACCTTTGGCATTAAACATGTTTTTCTAAAGGGACTGAAAGTGTATATTTGTGTGGTTATCATCACGGTCTTATATTGTTTGAGCATTTATTATAGTGATCTATTGATATTTCCATTCATGTACAGTAGAACATCTTTATTAAGACAACCTGGGGTGGTGGCCTGAAGTGATCAATTATAGAGAGAGCTGGCCTTGCTATGCAGGTGACGAGCTTATAGAGGTTTAGGATGGATTTTTTTTATTTATAATCCATTTTTAGAGGTTGTCATAATGGAAGGTTTCACTGAGGTAGGTTGTGGGAAGGAAGAGGGACAACTGTTGGGCAATCACAGTAGCAGTGGGGTGCTTTGGGGGACCTGATTTGCAGACGGACAAAGGCAGAATTTATTACCTTTTTCAGCATATGAAGTTCATAACAATTCTTCACATGAAGAATACTGACTTGAGAGCCATATTTTTCTAGAAGGGAACAGTGGAAGTCAGGCTGAGTTTGGAAAGTGAAATAGGAATCATTCGCAATTCCACAAACAGGATGGGAAATAAAAACCTCCCAATGGCAGTCGGCTAGTATGTCATCATTTTCATCTTTACTTGCTAGTTTAAAAAGTTCACAGCTGCATCATTCAGGGCTGATCTCTATTCCAATGGCTGGCTACTTTTCAGAGTTACCAGCCCAATGGTGGTTCTGGAGTAATTTTTAACCAGCTTTGGTACCCTGCAATAAAGCATGAGCCCCCACGTATGTTATTGCACCCAGGTGTGGTGCTGACTTCCTGCCCTGGTCATTTGGCTGCTGTCTCCAATTACGTTTTAACGCCTCCTTGCAGTGTTATGGCGTCCTAATGCTGGCAGCTGCTGCTGAGGCCTTAAAGGCAGCGTCGTTTCGAGGCTGTAAAACATGCATCAAAATCAAACCTTAAAAATGAACTCGACATAATTTTGTGACACCATTTTCTGATTTTAGTAAACTAGATGTCAATTTTTAGATCTGTTATTGATAGAGATTATGGAACACAATGCATTTTAACATGAATTATATCTAATGATATACTTGATGTATATCGAAACATCTCTAACAGGGACACATTTCAATTAGAGGCACTTTCTTCATTCTCACCACCTGTTTTGCACCTAAAAAGGGGACAACTCACTTATGGAATGAGAATTGTTGTCCAAAGTGCTTGGACTTAGATCTTTGCACTGACCCAGTCCACCACATGTTAGCGTAGACCAACATGTAGTCCATACAATGATGACTTATAGGACACTCTTCTGCTCTAACTAGTTTCCCTGGTCGTGACGCTTTAATGTGTTTCGATTCTCAATTTATGTTAAAGCAAATAGTGAAAATTATATCTGCCATGCAAGATGCAGAAACAAATGTACTTCCTGCAACTAATTGTTTTTTGTCTATCATTGAAATGGGCAAGCAGTGCAATGCATGATTGATGGAGGGGCAGATGCAGAAAGGTGTGGGGGAATCACATGATTTATCACTTAAAAACCTTTGTCACTAAAATCATCTATTTTAGATGATTATGTCAAGAGCTATTAAAAGTCAACTGTTATTCAGAAATACCAATGACTGCTTTCGAAATTTAGCACTGACTTGTAAAATGTACGGTAGTTATTTGATAAAGTACCGGTAGTATACATTGTATAACAGATTATATTAAAATGTGGTTCACTACATATACATAATAGATGCTTTATGGGAATCTGACGATTTATAAATTTACAATTTAGGCTGTTGCACAAAAAAGATTTCTATTTCTCATGCATTATTCCATAATGACTATCTTGCAGTGTAACTATTATCTAAAAATAAAAATCTGGCCATGAATTTGACATGAACATTAGAATTAGTGATAAGAAAGAGCAACAATCTTTTTTCTGGTAGTGAAAAAGTTAAAATGAATTACATTTTCTCAGAATCAATTGACCCAGTCCCCCCAAAGAAGGAGGTAGAACTTTGAAAGTGTGCAGTAATATACACGTTTGACAAGAACCAAAGTTTATTTGACATTTTAAACGGCAGCAATACCCAGAGGGGCCAAACAATGCTTTTTAAACAGGTCTTTATAAATTACCCAACTAGTTGTGTTGCTGTAGTTCTAACAGAAAGGAGACAAAAGATAAATCTCTTTTGTTTTGTAATTCTTGTGATACGTGAACTTTGGAGATATTTTCCTGTCATGTTTCAGAATAATCTTTTTATTCAAATAAAATAGACAACTCCTTTTTTATATATATTGTACATGTGGGAGGTTCAAATGCATGGGCTGAACCTGAACAACTTTTCGTATCTGGATCAAGAAAGCTCTTCAGAGTATTGATATGAATTCAAAGCTATGAGGTTATTGACATCAATGTATGTAATTTTCTTAACGTATCTAGGATGCAAAGTTTTGCATACAATTACAATATGTATATTGAACATCGATATTCTTTTATATAAAAAGATGACTAACAGGAAACGAACTAGCCGTTGTCTGTCAGTCTCCCATAAACAGGAAAGTGGAAGTGATTAAAAAATGATAAAAGGAAGCTAGTGCTGCCAGCGTGAGCCGACACATCGATATGTCACGGCCTGATGGATCGTTGTTTTATATGTTCCTTGTACATCATATCTTACTACACAAATGAGTGCATTTTCAAGGTCTCTCATTTGTAGACTTCTGTGCAACTGTTGAAGTATGATGATTGACATATTGAGTGGCTCATATATGTAGAATATATATTTTTTTAGCTTTGTCCATTATTCTGGTGTTATAGTTTAATTTTTCTATTTTGTTCCTTGCTAACTGCAATGCAAGGCAATCACCCAAAACTTATGATCAATCGAGGTTAAGGTACGAACAAGAATTGTGTGAAGTCCATGTCCGGACTTTAAACAATTTACCTTTAAATTCTCATGATCTATTGTGATCAAAGTACTTCTGTGAGAATCTTCTTTTAGTTATGGCTAATTTTCTAGATATTGGCATTGCACATACTATAAAGTTTATAACATGTAATTTGCTAGACTATTTTTAAAAAGTGCATGATTTGCCTTAAAAAGGCTTAAAGATCTCACGTATATTTAAAAACAAAGCAACAGTGCATTTCAGCTTTTCACATATAATAACTACACATAAAACTTGACATAATGTATACAAATTATGGATCACATTTGCAAACTCCAGTTGTGCCCTATGTTGGGGCATTTTCATTTCTTTTATTAGTTAGATATATTATTTTGCATTATACATAGGAGAATGATCCAGTGGATGGTGTATGATTAGGATTACCGATGATATAGTTAAACTAACATGTGACCATCAAAATAGTTATATACATCAGGATAAATTCTGACTAGAGAATGTGCTAACTAAACCACGTTTACAAGAACACAGCTGCATCATAATGAATATAGTATAATATATGACATGTATCAGAGAGGATGGAGACAAAATGATTGGGATGTATTAAAATGGAAAACAGAAATCTGCGGGCAGAAATCTCATATTTTTCAGCCTAAACACTCCACTTCTCTCCTCTTGCATGCGTACACATAGGTTACATGTGCATAATATACTCATTGATGGATTCCTTGAGCTTGTAGCCATTGACTGATCAGCATTAAACACCTGTTCACGGTGGAACCTCACGCAACAAAACCTCTATGTGAAGAGGTCAACCCTATAATAAGAGTGTTTCTCATAGTCCTAAATTGTCATAAAGTGACCACCGCAACCTTTGGTAAAGAGACCACCTGTCTACTGTGACCACTTGAGGCCAACCCACTGGGTGCTTCTAATAGAAAAGTTCCACTGTTGCACCCAGCAGCTGTGTTCCATCCCCATGAGTTGTATGAAGTTGACACGAGCCTCGACCCGTGAACAATCCACATCATAGGAACGCACATCAAATGTGAGAGGAATATTAATATGTTCACTACAGCAGCCCGAAAACATGATGTTTCATTCAGAACAGAGCTTCCTGTTTTTCTGCCATGAGGTCTGCAGTTCACAGGTACACCCGAGCTAGATCCATGTTCCTTTTTAATCAGGAAATATTGCAATGGTTTTGAAAGAAATTTAGGATTCGTGTGGCAAAATTTTCAAATTCACTTCCCACCCCATTAGAATAAACATGTCCGTGCAAACGTACTTCAGAAATTCTCATGATAACACTCTTGATTTTAACTCGTTCTTTAACTTTTAACATGTGTGTGGGTCATTATGGGTATATTGCGCATTTCACTTTAACACTATTCAAATATGAATAACTGTTGCAACTTTAAACACTTATTAAGCACTTAAAAGCCCTCCCCTAAATTGACCAAATTGTGACGTAATGGCCCATAGGCTTTTACATGAATGGTTCGGGTAATTAATCATGTTCATTCCTATGTCATGCCATCTCATATTTTTGCACATAGATCAGTTTGTATCTGCTCAACTAATTTACCTGGCCTTGGTATTGACCTGAGCGCTGACCCGGAACATACTGCACCGACCTACAAATTGACACACCCACTAATGTTTCTCCTAATGCCCTCGTCAGGTGGCAGATATGATTTTTTATTCTCATATGTAGTGTACATGGATGGTGAAAACATAAAAATAATAGAAAATTAGAAAATAAAATATGTTGATAAACAGTCATCAACAGTTATTATTTCTGTATATAAAGAATATTCTTTTTTCAAGATCAAATAAATAGCTATGTGTCACCTAACCAGTTGTGTCTAATAATGCATTGTATCACTTTATCTGTTTAAAACGTAATTTTTCACATAAACACCATTTGAACAATTTCAAACAGACAGATGTCATTATCAAAAACTTTGCAATAGATACACCTACAGATCATAAATGTGTCATATGAGATGGTCTATAATTTTATCATAAGTGATAAAATGTGCAGCTTATAAAATTTTACTCAGAGAGTGCATTTATTTGTTTATGGCCTATTGTAAAACTGGAATACATGAAACAACAATGAGATATAAAAAGAAGACAAATGAGATGATATGAACTATGATGATAGCAAAGTAACTCAGAAAGACGCCCCTAGATGGCGTCCAAAAACAGTGCTGTGGATCAGAATACTTTTTCCTTTATCACTAAACTACGCTTATGTAATACAGTAGAACCTCTCTATTAGGACCAACTTTGGGACCAGTGTTCTCAGGTGGTCTCAATAGAGAGGTGGTCTCTATACAGAGGCTCATTTTGGTAGCTTTATGAAGGTTTGGGACTGTGAAAAGTGGTCTTACTATTGAGGTGGTCTCAATAGAGAGGTGGTCTCAATTTGAGGTTGTACTGTATAATTAGCATATCAATAGATGACGATTTCAGTCTGTGTTATTTTAAAGGATAAATATCAAATATGTCGGCAGACACAGGCCCGCCAAACTGTCATGTCACCGTGACAGTTTTTGCCCATCAAGGGGTCTAGAGAGATAAAAGATAGAGCTGTGATGTGGGCAGCGTGGGGTGAAGCATGACTGAGGCAGTGGACTGAGGCAGCAGCAAACCCAACCAGCCGCGTGACATTTGCATTTCAAGCTTTTCTTATCATACGCCAAATTCATCACGTTTGGTGTTTGAAGATGCATTGTTCTGCTGCTGCCCTGGCATTTCACTATTATATGTCAGTTCACACTGTAACTGTCCGCTCACATTTTAAGGGTAAAAAATGTTTTTTTTTGTTGTGCTGTAGAAATGTCAGGAGTAGAGCTATACTTTTTATGAAAGGAATGGGGGTCAGAGGGGATCTTGATATTTCACAGAGAATTCTTTTAGATTGTGTGGGCCAAGCTTAAATAATTTTGGTACAATTTGTGGGCCAAGCCTAAAGAATCTTTTCCTCATGAGGTGGTTTGGTACACCTCAAACTAAAACGCTGCCCCTTTTGTATCTAACAATAATTTTGCAGCATTTATCTATTAGATCCTATTTGTCATGCTTGTTTTAAAATCTGCATTACTGCATAATCAAAATTAACCGCGTTAAAGCAAGTTTGTGGTTTCAAACGCCAGACATATCCAGTAGACAGTGTATAGGAATTTATCAATCAGGAGTCACAAGGGAATGAGACACATGGACAAGAGGTCAGTGTCTCACCCACAATGGGGTCACCGATTGGATTAGGCCATTTTCACACATCTCTTAACGCTATTGATCTAACACACGGAGATCGTGTCATCTTCTGCTTGCCCTCCTTTCGTTAGTGTCCCATGCTTCAGTGTCATTCGTCTTATGAGACGATTCAACGGGCCAAAAGTGACAAGCCAACATTTGTTTTTGCCTGTTTTTGCTGTTAAAGTGACACATTTGAAAATTCTTATCTATGAACATGAGACATGCAATAACACATTATGCATGGAAACCATATTATAGAGGGCAAGAAGAGCATATTCTTTACCGGTCAAAAAATCTGGCCTTACGGGGTATTTTTGGATCATGTACATTTGTAAGAATCTTCTATGCTATGATCTTGACAATTTTATTCTGATGGTGTGACTTTGTATGATTGAGCCGTTGTTAAGTACAATACAAGTACAGAGAGAATATGTAGAATATCTACCCCACGAGAGGCTATCATCAATTCCTCTCAATAGAGACGTGGTATTTTAAAGGCGGTTGTTGAGAGAACTTATCCAATTACATAATGACACAGCCTCGAGCTCTGAGAAAGTTGTAATAGAAATCTTTTTAAAGTCAAGCATGTACAAGTTATAAATTGTTTATAAATCTCATAGTAAATCTCATATATTATCTGCCAATACATCTATGAGTTGATTGATGCATTGCCATTGAAACGTAGCCTCTTTTAATCTTGCAACCAAAGATTCGTATCAATGAGAGCCTCCAAACATCAAAAACCGCGGCAGAGTTGGTCTGCCCTTGGCATAAGATAAATCATGTAGTTTTCCACCTCATTGGGTTTCATTAGTGAAGATGCTGAGAAGTCTTCTGATTAAAGCTGTATTTATGCAGATCTGTAAGACAGTTATGATTTCGGACAGCGATGGGCGGGGAAACATGATCAAGCTGATTCAAGGATCTTGTCAGATTGGTAGATAGCACAAACGGAAGAGCTTTGATTGCTCAAATCAACAACAGAACTAAGAAAAGTATCATGATGTCCATACTTGTTTATCTTGGACTGTGATAACTCGAATTTATGGAAACCTGAAAGGTTACAATCATTTCTTCTCATGATTATAAACTCTTGTAATGAATATTTCTTTTTGCATAACTATCTTTTTTACCTCATTACAAAAATTGTACAATATCAAAATCTTGACCATTCAAATTTCAATGTGAATAGACATTGTTGTAAAAGCCCACGCCCTATTAACTGCCATTCATGTTAGAATCATTGCAAACATTGAGGATGACACAGCCACAATATAATGCATGCAATCAATGGGGGGAGGAGACAAAAGCCATCAAAATCTTGCCGTTATGAGGCGTTATCACACGTCATGATTTATGCCGCAGCGAGATGCAGCGGAATTTTCCACTTCATTTGCCACAATTACACAGGGTGATATAAAGACGACACGTATTAATCACCGATGAAAACTGATCAATACAACTAATGGAATGCAACAGTCACTGTGAAGGCTTGTAGCACCACAAGGCTTTGGTCGGGTAACTAAATGTTGGTGCTTTCACATTGAAGTCCATCCATGTGTGGGATTTACTTCCAAAAATGTTAACTGTATTTTCACGAAACTTATCATTTTTGACCACTGTTCATATCTGAAAGTTTTATGGAGATGTTTTGCTTATACAGTAGAACCTCTCTACTAGGACCACCTTTTGGACCAGTGTTTGGTGGTCTCAATAGAGAGGTGATCTCTATACAAAGGTTCATTTTGGTAGCTTTGTGAAGGCATGGGACCGTGAAAAGTGGGCTTATCATAGAGGTGGTTTAAATAGAGAGGTGGTTTGAATTTGAGGTTTTACTGTCTTTTGAAAACATTTCTACTGTAATTTCTATCAGACATGTTCCAGTGACTAATATGTCAAATAATGTATGTTGTCTATTTTGTGTATTCAAAGTGAGCATCTAAATATTAGGATTTGACATTTAATTCCCAATTGAGGAGATGTCATTCCGAAATCACTGATGCAATGATGTAGTGATATCTCCAAACACGAATATTTACAAGTACAAGTGCCACATTTGACAAGAAATGATGATGTATAGATGAATAGGGTGACGTCATTTGCATGTAGTGAGGATCAGAACAGTTATGATGTACAGGTCACAATGGATACCCAACCCCCTCCCTTCTAAGTGTATCAAAAGGAAATAGCTATACTACTTTATTTTGAGATGTAGACTGGGCAGCCAGGTCTCAAATCTGAGGAATAATTAGGGCCTGCTCGAATAAACTGAGGATTTGGTTGATTGATTTGATTGATTAGAGATTGAAAAAAATGCTCAAAGTTTAATGGTTTTATAACAGGAATACATGTTGTATGGGTTTTCTAAGATCATTATGATGACAGAATGTGACGTTGTGATGGGTGATCTCATTTGGCTGTGAAGTACATTGACAGTACAGGTTGGAAATATTTAGTAAGTTTTAGATTATGGATTCTTCAAATATAAATCATAATTATCATTCATGTTTTGAATTTGCTTGGTTTTCATAGTACACCAAACTTTTTGATATACATGTACTCAAAATCACAAATTGTATTGCAACCTTCTTTTTATATCCAAGCTTGAAATATTTGCGGTAGATAAAGAGTTAAAACAAAGGGGTTGTGGAGGCAATCAAGGCTGTTTTATGACATGGGAGGAGCAGGAACTTGGGGCGATCAATGCTGGAGGTCAGTTATGTCTGGTCATCTCATTGACATTGTATGAATCAGCACAGTGAGATGATAGTCATACAACCACCAATTAGGACCAACTCAATAAAGGGAGCCCCCCACAATGATATCATTTTTGTGGTATTAAATTGCACAAAGAGGCCTCCATATAGGGGCACTTTAGAACTCACACCCTCCTTGTTTTATACCGGTATGTTTTGAAGAGGATTTTATCAGCCAGGTAGGATACAGAATAATCTCCAATTAGGATCAACTCTATGAGGAGACTATAAAGAGGCAGCTCCAAATAATGACACCATTTTCATAAAACTCGCTCATATTCAGATCATTTGAGATCATCCCCCTATTTTATCCTTATACGGAGTTTCTAATCAATGAAGATCAATGAAGACAGACCCTATAAAGAAACAACCTCAAATAATAAGACCATTTTTCATGGTCAGAAACCTCCATAAAAAGACCACGATGAATAGAGAGACCACTTCTTTTAACACAGCCTGAGGCCCGTGCGACGGCCTCCGCTGCTCTTAATAGAGAGGTTATCCTGGATTGAGTGAGCACTGTGATGCCACACACCAGGGTGAAGTGGTGCTCTCAGCAAATCTGGATTACATCTCTGTCTATAGTCCGTCATTGTTGATTGTTACTAAGAATTTTGATCAATAAAGTGAGGGTCGGGATTTTCATTGTCATGGTTGCTACCACTACAGTGAGTTGTTACAAGCATATCAATTGGTGTTAGCTCCCATATGTATAACCCATCACCAATTGCAATAGTAACGTGTTGTTATTGAAATGCATAGAATTGTCACCGTAATACTTCCAAAGTATACCAAATTAGGACAGGTGGAGGAATGTAAAATTCAACATGTCATCCAACTTGGCACCTTCATTAGAAAGAGTTGATAAAAGATGCTTTCTCATTCATAGTAATCAGGCCACTCAATTGTGGTTGCATGAATGAGACTTGTCTTTTGGGGAATTATTGAGAAAAGATTTATAAATGAAATATTTTGAAAACTGCATTGCTACCAAAAGAATTTGGTAAGAAATGCATTTTGAAACCACTATTGTAATAACTCCATCAGAACACGTCTTTACTAGTTCGGAGCCCAGCTGCTAAAATTAGCTAGTTTATTTGAAAGTCACATACAATGTACGTGTAATACAATACCATATGACAGGTACAGCTGTCCTTGTTGTGGTCAACAGCATTAATCTTTCATTGACCCTGAAACCCATATACACTCTAAATGTGAGGTCAGAGGGTTAACACAGATGTAAACAGATATATCACAACCACAATATTCCAAATATCAGTATCTGTATTTTTACACGGCTGCTTCATGTGCCTCATTCCCAGTGCAGTAGTAACCTTGTGTGCTGCTGCATATTTGGCTGCTATTGTTTGGATCCGTATGTGGCCACCATTAGGCTTATCCTGCCAGCGATAGATCAGGGCATGAGACAGGAGGGGATCCCATGGAGGCCCATAGTCCTGTGCTGCTTCACTCCCTGTGACACTCAAATCAAGGGCATGCAACAGTCAGAAATTTTCACCATCCCATGATCATCAAGATTTAGATCTTAGGGACCGTTCATTATTTATGGGAAGTGGGGGAGGGGGGAGGGATTTTCTGAAAATTTCTGTACAAAGTTGGAGACCCACTCCTCTTTTTTCATGTACAAAGTTGATGGCCCACCCCCAATTTCCATGTACAAAGTTGGTGGCCCCCCCTTAATTTCCTCCAGACCCCCTCCTCCTCATAAATAATGAACAGTCCCTTATTTCAAACCATATAACTTGCAAGTTGTATGTGGCAATAGGATGATTTTTCCTTTCTTGAATCATACCCTTGTGATGAAACTTCAGAGATTACATTTTACTTGGACGTATTATGCTCAGATAATGATGATGAAGGAATTTGAGTACAAGAAACTTTGTATAAAACAAAGAGAGAAGTGTATAGTTGTATTGCGAAGTCAATTACTTCACAAGTTATTTGGATTAGCAGCGACATCCGTTTGGCAACAAAGCACACGAATCCGGCAAAATGGCCCTGTAATTGTAATTGCACAAATCCCTGGGGTATAAATCAATAATCGTGACGGTCATTCCAGACATAATCCAGATTTATCCCTTATGATGGAGACGAGCCTATAACGATCCGGATTGTCCCTGGGAGACTGCCATTGTCAAGGTGGAGCGAAGAGTCTGTCCGTGATTAGATAAGTTCATTAGTTTTTGGTGTAAATATAACATAAACATCTTCCCAAAGACCCATACTCGTCTACTAACCCGTCTAAAAGAACCATGATAAATACACGAAATGAAAGAGGTTCAATTTGAATCATTCTCGTTCTCAAACATTTGCAGCTCTCCCTAGAATTTTGGGACAGTTACAGAGCAGCGTATGAACCGAAAATCTGCTGATCAGTGTGCAAACCCTGCAATTTACCGCTGCTGTTTGATTTCCTTCAATTTTCATTAAGTCTATTGTCCATGGGGGAAACAGGGCAGTGATGGTTGAAATCATGACATCATGAAATGTTTGGAAATTTCGGATAGGGCTTAAATTTTTCGGATGGCTACAATTTTATGCTATAATTTCATGTCGAAATCAATCATTTTATGCCGTTTATTTCATTGTTTTAATTCAATGTTTGATTTGTTTCTATTGATCATGAGAACAGTTGAAAACATGCTGCTATCTTTGTAAATCAGTGTATTAATGAGTGTTAAACTTATTTATATCAAATGCATCTTGTGATCTACAAGGTATGAAAGAATTTGCAGTTCAGATGAGTAGAGACACTGTTGACTTTGTTGCAAGAATGATGTAACTTTTACTGTAAAGGTTTCTCCGATTAGCAAAGGAAATTTGTTTATTATGAGAAGTGGGTATGTCAGTGATTTGTGTCAAAAATGACTGAACATCATAATGAGAACGTTAGTGTTAAACATTTCCATCACTGCATCCTATTTACTTTGTACATCATGAAACTTCATGTGCATCAGACATATTTTTTACAACTGAATGTTCAGTATGGGATTTTGTTGCTTCAATTTCTCTTATATACATGTACTGGATCTATCTCTCTTATACATTACTATCAATGGCAGATCCAGGTCTTTGGAAAAGGGGGGGGCATCTAGAGCTGGATTTGTTCTCATTTTAATCAGCATGAGGTAAAGAGCCTCATTATCAACTGTGTGAGTTTATTTTGTATGCACTGACCATTGAATGATTGCATACTTCCAATAGTGTTCAAACAATATGAAAGTGACAGTATGTATCTTATTTAAAAGGTGGAAGTAGGCTAAGCAATTTGAAAGTATTATAAAACTCTACAAACAACCCACATGATTTACATTTGAACAATATAAATATCCAAAAGACAACATAAAATTAAATCTAAAGTTTTATTTTGTATATATATCAGCATGCAGAGTGCTCCGACCTTCTTCAACTTGTCAAATGTAGCTTTCAAAATTACTCAAAAGTCATGCCTGTTTGTTTTTATTGTTAAACAAAAAAAGCCTCATCTCTCGTCTGAATTGACAGTTGTTTGTTGTTTCTGAAGCTGGTGTCAAACACACTCAAATGTTACATCATAAGTACATCAAGGCTGTTTGGCTGATCTGGTAGTTATTATACCAAGTTCACTGTTCCTACAGCCATAACTTTTTTAACACTCACTTTCTATAGCTCAAAACTAGGCCAACCATCATATTTGAATTTATTGTAGACATTGACAAAAACTATTGTATATTAAAGAGGCTGCTATAGAATGTGTTACTATCACATTGAATATATCTATCCAGTTAATTTACATGACCAGCCCAGTTATTCTGCACATAAGATTTTTAGAACAGATTCCCAGCAAGTATCTGACAGGAAAAATAGTTTGCGTGAACATTGTTGACTTGTTGATAATATTTAAGAGGACTATAATTTGATTTACAACATACATACATTTTAAGGATGATTTAAGCGGTTAGCAGTAGTAGCACGTTATCTTTTTGTAGGTTATAATTCGCAGTTATTCTTTGATATCTATGTCTTTTTCTTTAATTCCGCATGTTAGTATGACACAGTGAAAGGTCAGCAATTTGTTATGTAATGTTGATTCACTGTAATTGCATTGGAAAAAATCAGACACTCATCCAGCCAAAGTTTAGCTTAATTTAACCTTTTGGCTAGGCTGAACAAGTAGGCCTCAATGTTTAACAGTAACAGACTTTCTGCAGTATATATAATTAATTGCTTTTGTCTTATTTTTCAGTGAGCATCAATGGTACCTATAGCAACCAGCGGTTGCTAGGCTTCATGCTGGTTGCCGTGCCACTCAACGCTCATGATGAGACCACGACCATCGGGACATTCCAGGTGAGGCACATGGGTGCATTATGAATAGAATTTATTTTAGTTGAAAAGCTTGATATATGTTTCTTAAGGTGTCAATCTATGGTTAGTAAAGAGATTTCAAAGCTATGTATGACATAGTTTAAATGGATATACGTAAAGGCATGCTCAACATAACTCAACATGGATACATATTACCATGTACGACCATCCAAGTGCCCACCCTCGCGTAACAGCCATCTCCCCTAGTTTTCTTAAATGTCCCTAAGAATTATGTAGCAACTGCACCCCCAGTTTGAGAAAATTAAATTTCAATATAACAGCCAAGGGCACTTGGATGGCTGTATACGGTAGATTCAATCATATACCATCAAATGTTAATATAAGAAAAGATGATCATGAAATATTTTTCCATCTATTTTTATTAGATTTATGCCACATTTCTGATGACTGAATCAAATTTTCCTGGTGTTAGTAACAAAATAACTGGAATTGTGACATTAGCTTTGATGTAAATATGCGTTGGATCATTCCATATTTGTCAAACATAACAGGCTAAATCAAATTCCACAGATTTGTATCTCTTTTCTGCTACAATCAAACGTCAAATGCACAATAGAATATGCTAAAAGGGCAACTGCTTCAGTTCAACTTGAGCTAAAGAAAAATAAAATGTAATGATTTTACTGTAAAAGTTCACATAGTAGAGCATGGAGTATTAAGTTGAATCTTCATGAATTTAGAGGGGGTACTTTTATGTGAGCAGGTAAAGGTATTTTACATTGACATCTGAATAGTTTTGATATTTGAGACAGTGGGCCTTTAGATGAGCAAGGGTCATTGAAAGGATGTTGAGAGTAATTTGATACAAATTAATCATCATATGAAGCATCCACCTCCAAAACACATTTACTATCACAAATTTGAAGTGACTTTCTGAGTGTGAAATCTTATCCTTGCATATTTATGCATCTTTTGGAATCAAAGTGAAAGATGATGATAACAATTGAATTTCCTTGATAGAAAATTACAAATCCCCATGCTACCAGTGTTACGCTATTAACTCCATTCCTAAACAGTCAGTATATAATTCCACACAAGTTGGGCAGCCTGACTTCTCATATATAATTGCTGCAGTAGCTTTGTTTTCACTATTTCCCCCAGGTCCTCTGCTAATAATGAAACAGCTGAACATGGAACATGCTATGACACAAGTGCACACGGAATCATGCAAACGTTTGTACAATTCTGCTTCAGTTCTGACATACAGTGTAACTTACAATTAAGGCAACCTTTATAAAATACCACTTTTGCAAAGTCCACTTCATTTAAAGACCACTGTGAACCTCCATGAAGAGCCCACATTTCTATTGGGACCACTTCAGGTGGTATTCAGTGTAAGTTATTTAACAAGTCAGATTCGACTCTATCGGTGGTACTTTTGCATTTCAAAGCTTGAAATGAATGTAGATATAGGAACTCCATACGATTGGTTTTTGTGTATGATTATTAAATCTGTACTGGATTCTCATCATTACTCAACATGGCATCTGTGTAGACTGTCAAAAGTAACAAAACGAAATGTTCATATTGATTGTTACCTTAGTAATTAGCTAAAAATATGTAACTTTTGAAAAAAAAACATTTGAAATCATCCCTTTACTAATGAAAAAAATGCAGCTTTGCCCCTTACAATTAGAAATTATATCTTTCGTAATCTATTCCCAATTTATCCATGCATAACCATAATTGGCAAGAAGTGGCCTCTTCAAGTGAGACAGTGGAGTCCATAGAGATCCATGTGATTGGGTTACCCTCTGATTGGCGTGTGTAGTGGACACAGTTATATAACCATCTGGATCCTGGGCAGTGAGAGGATAAGCACCCCCCTACAAGGTGTTCAAGTAATAACGTCTTTGTCTCTGTGTACACTTTAGGTTTAGTAAATTAAACTTTGGAAAGCCTGTGTCCAGGGAACTAAAGTCTCTCAAACGGGACTTCGATAAGAATTGTTGTAGTCGATTTGATCAGAAAAAGCAGTATGAATGAAATATATAGAGACAAAATATGGATTATACAATCTGTCACTTTTAAAGGTGAAATGACTCAAAAATGGCCGTCATTTTACCCCATGTTGAGGCCTGTATTGTTGTTGGTCACAAGTGGAAGGATGAGAGGGTCAGCTGATTGGCTCCATTGTTTGTATATGACAGGGTGTCTGGATGTCCCATACAGTTATTTCTTAGACATGTGCTAAAGGGTAAATACATGTAAATAAATGTACTTTCTTTCTCATTTCTTGCTCTATGGATATAATAGGATTTAAATAGTTACCATGATATGCTAAATATCACATAAAAGCCCATAGGCTAAATATAGATGGAACATTGATAAATATATGGGCTGTGGTTTATGTGAATGTCAAATTCCAACTGCACTATGTGATTTGATCTAATTTTAACGTTGGCTGTTAAAGTCAGGGTACGTAATGTGTAACTACATGTAACATGATTTTGAAATCAGTGTCCCCTGGTATTAAAATATGGGTCTAAGTTTCATCAGTCCAACTTCCAATGTTATTGTGCATCAGCATGTACAACAAATGGTTTCTGTCAGTCGACTTTTTACAAGATAAAACTAAAGGCTGAGACGTCAGAACATCAAGTCACACAATGTTCAACAACGCTCAGGTATTTAATCCCAGTGACGTGACGAGAATCTCCTCAATGTGTGTTCTGTAAAATGCTAGTTTTTAGGAGATTTGAAGTGATGTGAAGATATTCTGTTTACACGAATATTGTTTGCTATCATCGAAAATAGATCCCAACATGTAGATTAGAATTTGATAGTGGAAATGTTTATTTTGAGACACTCAGCAGATGGAAATAATGGTAAGAAATGATGTCTGCTGGGTGGTGTAGCAATAAAGCTTTTGTTAACAGGGGAGGTGATGATAGGGAACATTAGCCCCGGCCATAGCTCGTAGCACAGATTACAGATTTATTGAGTGTATAACTCAATGTACATTAACACATATATAATTGCCTACTATATTTGATGTGTTTTGTCTTCATTGGTCGTCTGACATTAATAAAGGAAAGTGTATAATGTACAAACATTGTTGTAAAATTTAGAAAAAATGTATGGGCTTCAATGGTGTTTGATCCCACAACCTCCTTAGCACCCAATGGTTCATATCAACCCCTGAGCTAGTTGAATCATTCAGAAAAGTGCAAACACATGAACAAAGGAAGATTAGATTTTAAACATTGAGACTGACAAGAATAATGTTTAATCACAATCAGAACTTCGTTTTCAAGTCAATGGGCCAAACAAGAAGCCTTGTGACATAATGACCTCATGTTGTATCAGGTTTCTTGTGAACTGTCACACCCCGTAATTAATGGCCGCCAAGCACCTGTTGCTGAAAATGGGCAGTCAACATCTCGCCTCATTGTCTGATGTGGTAAAACAGATTTGTTGAGCATTTATTCTCATTTTTGTGACATTGAATGTCTCTGATATCTAGAAAAATGGCTCATATTCATATTTTATTTCACCATGTTGATGGTCATGAAATATTATGGAAACATTATGATTGTGAACAGTTTGGAAAAAATGTCAGAATGAAGATTTGCATTTGTATGACTTATCACATTCCTGTTATAAATTTATAATTAGTTTAGCTTTCTGACTATTTGTGAATTCAAAGTGGCTAGGGAGTCGTTAGGGATGCGTTAAGCTGTAGAATTATGTGTAAAGCTATACTTCTTTGCAAGGGAAAAGGTGGTTTTGAATATAGCCCTTCAAACAATTGAAGATGGAAATAGTGAAATGGTTGACAAAGATTTAAGATTATTTAAGTTGAGTACATGTACATGTATGTGGCAACATTTATATTGGGCTATTTGGTCTGTATATTCATGGAAGGGGATAGATTCAACTGAAGTTGTTTATGGTCTTGCTTCAAGTGTTGATCCATCTGATTATTTCAGATTGGTGATGGTGACTTATGCTAATCTCAAAGACCAGTTAATAGTTAACAATAAACACTTCAGTCATATTATCCATTAAAATTTTGTGGTTTATCAATCCCTCTTTGTGTGATCAATTCCTGAATTGATCATAGAAGGGAAACATTTACAAATTTAGTTAAACATACCAAACATAAAATGCATATATGTGATTTAACTTCAAAAGAATCTGAATTTCATAATTTGAAGAGTCATCATCTTAACTCAATGATGATTTAATGAGTTTGTTCTTCAAGCTTTTGAATCTTAGAAAGTCCATACACAACAATGATTAGTTTGGCTGTCTGCGTGTACCTGCATAATACCCAGAGGATGAGCAGATCACGGCCCCAAACCTCTGGATTGAACTTTCATTAAAATGTGCAAACAACAATCAAGTTCTCATTGTGTGTCTCTGATCACCAGAGGGCAGGTCAATACCTCTATGTCGATTTGTTTTGATGATTATTTGCTACAAAGTATAATAATCTATCTCCATTGTTCTGCACCCAACCGCAGGTTAGGTGGTCATGAACATCACTTTGCTTATTGTCATTGATAAGTAGCTCAGTAGACAGGGGTGTTGTTCTGGAAGGGTTGATGTAGGTTTTTCTGTTGAAATGGCTGGTGGAGTGTTAACAGACATATTTGGTGGATCACAAAGACCAAGAGAACTAAATTGCTATGATAAAGGGTTGAGATCGCGAGATCGGATAGTAGGTTGATCGGGACGATTTAGAAGTTTGATCATGAAAGTTTATAAATTTCTATATTAAATTTACAGGCAATTCCCAACAATTCCTGGTGTTGAGCTTTTGTTATGAATCACTTTGTTCAATAGATGCCAAGAGCTAGACAAACAGCATTCGATATAACAATATACATGCTTTGTCTATCTTGACTGAGTGTGTATCGTTGTCCTTGCTCGTAATTGCATGTAAACAGTCCGTAGGGATTCGCAATGAGAAAGTCTCAACTCCCGATACAATTTCCATTGTTTCTATTTGCCTTTTATCACCCGAAGGCTGCTTCTGATGAAAATAAGATGAGTCGATTCTTTCAAAACATGAAAAAATCATTTCATTAAAACAAGCAGGTTTCAAAACAATTCTTAAGAAATCACTCAATTTCTATTTGATGGATGATAAGCTGAAAATTGTTAAGAGCTGTGTGGTAATATTGTCTGAGTGAAATTGCAGTATCTTTGCACATTATTGTATCAGGGGATATTGAGATTTGTGTTACATTACTAAATCTCCCCGAGATTTCCCCATTCCGGAGGGAGATTTCTAGCTTTGCTTCTGTTCGCGTATGTACAGTACATGTACATGTATGTATGTCCGTCCGAAATAAACAGGGTCATAACGCGAAGACTATGTCAGCTATTGCTTTGCAAATTGAATATGTCTTGTTTGAAGATAAAAATACCTCTCAAAAAATTTTGTTTGTACTTTGGTCTACTTTTGACGAACTTATGAGCATTAGCTGTAAATACCTTGTTACCACTCTACAGGATGAAGTAGAGAAGTGTATTTGACCTATTACCACCTAACTTCATATTTAAATATATTGTTAGATTTTGGTGTACTTTGGCCTACGGTATTCCCGCGCATATAAGCCGATGGGCTTAACATGGAAGATGGGCTTAATGTTCGAATATAAGCCCATGGGCCAATAAGTGAAAATAAAAATCATTTTCCCTGCCCCAAAAATGATGAAAATCGATAGTTATGTGCACCCTGATCCCAGACGAGTGACCAAAGACACGTAAAAACAACATAGCACACCTAAAGAAATCCTGTACTCGTATGCGTACACATACCATGAACATGCTTTGGGCAATATTAGAAGCTCCGACACATTTCACTATTTTCCATCAATGGTTCAGAATGAACATCGATATAAACCATCGACTGGAGCTTGAATCAATGTTTGTAGGTATATTTTTGTGTTAATGTGCAGCTAGAATACACCAAAAGTAAGAATTAATAAATAATATGTTTTTCCAAATCACATCTTACCGGCACCGTTCTTGTTGCTAATGATATGCGATTCTCTAGAAGCTTTACACAACGCAACCACGCTATAGATATATACACAAATCAAAACAGACTCGCACCTTGATCACTAAATGCTTTTGGTATATCTCTAGTGCGTGAGTATGATTTATAATGGCGAAGTTCCAGAGTTCAAATATTTATTAAATTAAGTTTGTACGATGTTACCAAGCTATGAAAATTCTTGTGACAATGATGAATATGAAGACAGCATTGCTAGAAAAGATCTGAAACTAACATAATTACAATTGATGATAAAAGGAAAACATCGTGCACACTGTCAAAAGTCAGTGCACTTATCATCGCCGGAGTAGGTAGACTAGTACTGTACGGTAACACGTAAGAACCCGTGGTTAAGAAACTTTGTGGCTCTATACAGTCAAAATCCAATGCTTATTGATCGCTAAAGAGGGGGTGGGCGAAATGTTCGAATATACGCCCCTGGCCTTGTAAGTGGAAACTTTTTCCATTTTCAAAGGGTCCAAAAAGTGCTGTTTTTTGGTTATAAGCCCATGGGCTTTAATGCGCGGGAATATGGTACATTTGATGAAGTTACGATGTGATTTTAAATTATTACGAATTTGTGTTTATCTGTCTCCTGGGAATAGTTTATGATCTATCATCACCAAACTTGACATTTGGTATGACTATATTGCTCTTTTAAGGTGAATTGATGTTTGTGTAATGGCCTACTTTTAAAAGAATTATGGAACTTTCGAACAAAACAATTGTTACCACTGTACTGAGAAAAGTATTTTATCTATGGTCATTAAACTTAACAATTTTGTTCTCTATATTAGTCTCCACAGCTGAATTGATGTTGGTGTCACATTTTGTATCGAAAATTTGTTTCCAATTTTCTATGTTTAGAAACATTTATGAAAAAGATAAGAAACACACACAAAGTATACTAATTTGATTTATTAACAATGGAATCTCAACAAACAATTACAAAGAAAATATCATGAAATGAACACACGGCTACTATTTATTATTGCCCACAGGGGTGAAAAAGCTAAGTACGGGTTCTGAAAAACTCCACTTGGTTTTGCGGGTGGGGGCATGAAAATTAGGGGCACACTTAAAGGGGTCTTGGTATAATTTTAGGGGTCCCTAAAATTGTCAAACATACTGTATTAATAAACCATACCACTATTGTTTAATTTTTTCATACCCCACTCTCATAATGAATGGTAGCTCTCTATGCTAATTAATTTACAATGAAGCTTAAATTTTCAGTTAGAAATGAACATAAAGTTTACATATTTAAGCTAATTTATTCATAATGTAACTTCATACTTAACCCTTTGTTTGGATGTCGTTGATGTCTACTGTTTCAGCCTACAATAAAGCCAAATATAAGCTCAAATGTACCAAGTATTTCTCATGAACAAGTCCTCGTATTTTAAGCATGAGCGTTCACTCAAGGTTCCACAAAACATTCTCAAAATGGCCCCAGTTTGAAAAACATGATACAAAACGTCTTGAACTACTGTAAAACTAGAATATTTTGTGGCTATTAAACTTTGCAATTTTCATCTATAAATCAATTTGTGATGATTTAATTTTGCGATTTTGGTCCATCCAGGGCCTATTTTACATAGGCTACTAATGTTTGCTGACTATTCAAGTTTGCGTTTTTGCACCTACCCATGAAATTTGTAAATTAAATCGTGGGCAAACATTTCTAGTTTTACAGTAATGAAATTCCAACCCATTTAGAAGGCCCGAAATGGATTCCTGTGGTAGAAAGGTCATTTCTCTTTATGTTATGAACAGAAAAAAATTGAGTCCACTTCATCTGCTGTTTATCAAATCGTCAGCTTTTCTAAGTGAGTTGTGGATTCTTATGTGGATGGCAAACGCAGTCAATTGAAGAAAACATTTGCCACATTCACCACAAACATGTGGTTTCTTCTCACTGTGAGTTTTCATGTGTTCTGTCAACTGGCGATTGCGAGCAAAACTCTTGGCACATTCTCTGCATTGATACACTTTCTCACATACTGAATGCTGATGAAGTTTTTCTTCTGCCTGGATTCTCGTGTGTTCTGTCGCTTTTTCTTCAACATGATTTCTCATGTGGCTGGTTAAGTTGCCTTTTGTACTAAAGCGTTTCCCACAATCATTGCATTTATAAGGCTTTTCTTCCGAGCGGATTCTGATGTGCTCTGTCAGTTTTTCATCAGTTTGATTTTCTATGTGACTGACCAAATTGTCACTCTCACTTAAACTTTCCCCACGTTCATTACACTCAAACGGTTTCTCTCCTACAGGTGTACTCAAGTCAGCTATCAAGTCAGCATTTGGAGAGGCTTCTCCACCATTGTCCTCCTTATGCTGGTTCTCTCTAATGTGTATTTTGATGTGATTGTTTAAGTTCCATCTATAACGAAAACACTTCCCACATTCACTACATTCATATGGTTTATTACCAATGTGGATTCTGATGTGAACTTTCAAAGTTTCACTCGAACTAAATGATTTCTCACACACTGTGCATTGATACCTTTTCTCATTAGTGTGGATTCTCATGTGCTTGGTCAATTCGCCACCTCGATTAAAACACTTCCCACATTCTGTGCACTCATGTGGTTTCTCACTATTATGGATTTTGATGTGACTGGTCAAGGTGCTACTTCGCCTAAAACACTTCCCACAGTCACTGCACTCATAAGGTTTCTCGCCAGTGTGGATTCTCATGTGGATGGTCAAGGTGTCACCTCGATTAAAACACTTCCCACATTCACTACACTCATGTTTCTCCCCATCATGGATTCTGATGTGACTGGTCAAGGTGCTACTTTGCCTAAAACACTTCCCACATTCACTGCACTGATAGCGTTTTTCACCCATGTGGATTCTCAAGTGCGTTTGCAGTTCTTTATTCTGACTGAATGATTTCTCACACACTGTACATTGATAAGGTTTCACCCCTGTGTGATTTCTCATGTGTTTGGTCCAGTCACTACTTTGTTTACAACACTTTCCACATTCACTACATTTGTAAAGTTTCTCCCCTATGTGCATTCCCAATTGTCTGTTCAGACCTACACCCAGAATGAAGGATTTCTCATGCAACTTGCGTTTGTTCAGTTTTTCCCCAGTGTGGATTCTCATGTGTCTTCTCCAGTCACTACTGTCACTAAAACTCTTTTCACATTCACTACATTCGTAAGGTTTCTCCCCAGTGTGGATTCTCATGTGGACGTTCAAGGTGCTATTGTCGCGAAAACACTTCCCACATTCACTGCACTCATAAGGTTTTTCACCAGTGTGGATTCTCATGTGGATGCTCAAGGTGTCACCTCGATTAAAACACTTCCCACATTCACTACACTTGTATGGTTTCTCCCCAGTGTGGATTCTCATGTGCTTGGTCAAGTCACTAGTTTGACAAAAACACTTCCCACATTGACTGCACTCATAAGGTTTCTCACCAGTGTGGATTCTCATGTGGACAGTCAGTTTGCTACTTTTACTAAAACACTTCCCACATTCACTGCACTTGTGAGTTTTCTTTTGTTTCCTTTTGCTCGCTGATCTAAAATGGGTCTTTAAATGTACATCCAATGCCAATTTTGATTCAAAAGTGTTGTCACATTTATCACATTTCAATGTTGGTTCCATATCCATTGTATCCATTTTGCTGTTAAAAAGTCGTCTGGCAAGTATTTTACTCTAATTATCACAATTGTTTTGTCTATTCAATCTCATATAGATTGTTCTTTGCATAGATTTATTCTAATTCTTCTACTTACTTATGTCATTATAAGATGCATTGAAGCATAAGTACTTTTTAAACTTTACTATGCAATTTAAAATTGATTTTAATGATCGCTTGGTGATTGATATTAGCTATCAAAGAAAAGATATTGAATTTTGAAATTTCCAATTTTGATCATAATGATCTCAGCACAATGTGTCAATCATAATATCACATGCAATATTTACTGTATGACCTGTTAATTCTAACTTCTGATAACAACTTCTTAATAACTTGATCAAAATACAATTCCATGTCATACTACTTTACATTATAAGTAACTCTGATCTAGGAGGGGGAGATTTTTGGCATTCCAACGACTACTTGTTATGAATTAACAACAAGGTTGAAAGCTTTTTAATCATTTGTGATGAGATGTATGTTTAATTTACCCTAGAATCATGTGGCTGGATGTTTTAAAGCATATTTCAAATTCTGCGGTTCCAGGGTAATTTTAAGGTGACAAAAGTAATGCACATGGTTTTTATGTACAACTTATACTTCTGAAAATGAAACCTATTGGTTCAAACATGTAATGCACTTTATAAGACAATGTAGAAGTCACAATTGATGAATTGAAATTCATTTAAATACAAGAGGTCTTTGATGTCATTTATGAAATCACACGGTAATAGGCCTCATTTTGCTGTCACGATGGAAGACGGGTTGAATGGGTCCATAGATGATTTTCTGTAACACAAGTGCTTAACGTAATCACAGTTCACAGAAGGGGCAAGTCACCAATAATGGAACGATTTGCTCTGATGGAACAAATTGGCCATCAGATCAAATTGAGTCGAACTTTTTGAACAGGGGCTAAAGACAATGATTGTCTCATTCCAGCATTGGCTATATTCTATTTGTCCTTATGTAGCCTACTTTAGGGACCTTTCAGTATTTATGACAGGGTGGGGTAGGAGGATTTTAGGGGGGCTATCAATTTTTTACAGAAAATGTAGCTCACTTTTTGAGACATTCTGTACTAAAATTTACTGTTTTTATATCAATATTATGGATATCTATCAAGATTGAGTTAACTGACAATGATTGCGTTAACTGTTAGGGGGGTCATCAATTTTTATCACATGAAATTGAGGGGGAGTATCAATTTTTTCACAGAGATTTGAAGGGGGGGGGGCTATCAATTTTTGCACAGCATTTTTGGAAAGTCCTCCAAACTCTCCCTGTCATGAATACTGAGTGGTCCCTTAATCTCTATAGTTAGAACATATCTTTAAAAAGACCATCTCTGCAAGAAAGACGATTTTTCAAGGTCTCATACCTCCATTATAAAAGAGTGAGAACCTCTATATTGCCATGACCAGGCTGTTGATGATCACAGACTGGTCTATTATTTGTCTTCTGCTGGGTGAGCATGAGACGGGCGTCTCCATCTTCTGTCATGCTTAGACGTCACAAACGGCACGTCAAACTGAACAAAAAATAATGATTGCTCACACCAAAGTGTTCTATTGGTTTCTATTTGTTTAACTGCTGTTCATCTTCTGTGATCCATATTCATCATAATTTTAAACAGCTTTGAGAAGGATGTTCAGTGCAATCAGTGGTATGCGAAAATTTGTGATTTGATAAAACTTTCATACCTTTTTAACTTTATAATCTGTTCTGTTTCTATTTGTTTAACTGCTGTTCATCTTCTATGATCCTTATTCATCATGAGTTTAAACAGCTTTGAGTAGGGAGTTTGGTGTTACATGTATGTGAATGAGAATACGAGACTTTTACAGTCAGGTTGTAGATAAGTGGCGGAGAAGCTGTTGTGATTGCTCCAAGGTTCATGTGGCAATATGATTTTTTTTTGGCAATACACTCAACGCTTGGTCAGAATTGAACTGGACACCTAGTTTTCATGGAAATATTCTACTACTATTGTATTATCCTCTGCATGTAGCAGATGGAAATTGAGAAAAAAAAAATGTGAATTCATATAGAGATCTGTGAATGCCCATCAAGACTGTTTTAGCATGATTAGCAACAAGAAGATGGTCACTAAGTTGACTGATACGGACTTGAACTCCTCACAATCTCGTTTTTTATGGCAAACCTCTGTTATCAAACGTCAATCCTCTATATATACAGCAGGTCGAAATCAACACAAAAAGCAAAAGATCTATGACTGTCATAATATATAATGGCCACTCATCCACAATGTTTAGCATGATTAGTGCAGGTGTTAGCAGAAGCCGCCTGAACACCGTGATGATTGGTTACAGATGGTGGTGATAGAGAGAGGGCCGGATGAAAATCTACAGCTCCAGGTGTAATTATATATTGGGTATGATATTCATAACTCTTGAGATTGAGTGCATCACCATGATGGCTAACTGGACAGATATTGAGCTATTCAAAGTAATATCAAATGCATCAGTGACTGTGTAGATATTGAGCCCTTGATTACCTGATTTGTTGTGATACATGGTGCATAAATATATTAACTGCATATGTACATGTGCATGTTCAGTTATATTCTATGCTCCTATAGGATTGTAACATCAGGTTATTGGCTTCACAGTAAGTTTCTAAGATGTCTCAATCTCTCGGGATCACAAGTTTTCATAGGTCATTGTTCTTGCCACTCCGATTAGCATTCACTGACTTACCCTGTATCTATTCACCATTGATACCTGTGATAGTGGTCTTATGGAACAAATTCAGTTCAGATTTAAAACATTTACACATAATTCATGTGTTAGATACCATGAAAAGAAGTAATGTCGAATTACAAGTTAAACAAAAACCATCCGTACCCTATACATCATATTTACAGCCCTTCTATAAAGTACATGTAGAGGAGCATAAATGTCAAAATCTTCATAAAGTTGAATGAGAACATTCTAAGTGAACATGGTTTCAATGTAAGTATGTTTCTGTAGACACGGCACAAGTTGCCTGCGTGTAGCCTCCTCCAATCATAACTCTGTGGTGGTGCCAGAGATCATATGCTGTCTCACACATGGTGCTGATCTATTATGAAACTCAAGATTCTCTGCTCTAACCCGATATTGATGGCGCCATAAGTCAATGTTTACTTTTCAACTGGCAAAGTCTTAATCATTAACAACTGACGTCTTTGAAGTAGGTGAAGGTCTTTGTCCACCAATGCCATTCTTTTACTCAAACCAACAAGTAGTTTGTGAAAGTATAGGTTATTCAATCTCATATGGTTTAATCCACAGCATGGGTTTCTTCATTCTTGTGTTGATGATACTGCCTTTAGAAAAACATCAACTAAATTGTTGACTTTTTTAACCTCTAAATTGTATTTCGTATGCACCTATTGTACATTAAAATCTAGTTCATGAGGACACGTTTGTCCTTTCACATAGATGTACCCATGAGACTCTTTCCACTCTATATTATGGAGTCAAGTGCTTAGAGTTGAAATCGCAGCAGTGTGTTGATCTGACAGGGATGAGTTTGCTCAACACCAGCTTTCATTCTCACTCTGGGCTTGACCCTAGTTGACATTTCCATTCATTAGTTCAACCCCTTTTACACTCAGCACACTTATTCAACTTACAGACTTCATTCTGTTTATCACTTATGTTATGGAGTCAAGTGCTGAGAAATTGGCCTGTACGTCTGCATGGTCTGTGTGTTATTGCTCCCACATGTCGCCATTCACTTTTCCCAGCCCTTATCTCTTCACAGAGTAAACAATCCCACTCCTAACAATATGTTGGAAATGGTGAGACCCTTTATTAGATGGGACCTTGCATGAGGTAATGTGCTTAAAATAATAATGTGTTGGCATGGAAGAATGGGATTTGTGGGTCGAAAAGTAAAAAAAAAAATAAAGTTTGAAAAATGTGGATCATATTCTTTCTATGAAACTGTTCAAAAGCAGATGTGTCCTATTAGGGAACTGTATTTTATCTGTTTTGTTGGGTATAAACAGATATTTTCCTACAGAATTAAGCCTGCAAAACCGACTAATAAAATATAGTCAACAGCAAGCAGAATAGAATATGTCTTTATGTATATTGTAGTGCAAGTTTCATGCTCAGTGGCATTAATAAAATACACTCAGTTTGTTGATCATCAATAGTATCAGTCGTCAGCAGACGTGATTCCTCATGGTTTGTGATTTTCTTTCATGGTGCCTTTCAGCATGATCTTTAGTAGATTTTCGTTTGTTATTTCTGTGTAAAACAGTCAGACCCATTTAATTCAAAGTGAAGGGAGTGAATACAAATTTTAGTTATCCTCAATTTTGAGTTATTGGATGAAGAAGGTATTATTAGGAAAAATGGCTGTTTTCCTAGGTTATCTCTAAAATCAAACATAAGAGTAAAACAAGAATGTTCCAACTTTGATTTTATTTGCTTTGTTTGACTAGAAGCAAATCGCAGAAATTATGTTTTAAAACTCAGTTGGTTTTACACGTGGCGCTATGTGTCACTAGAAAATGACTAGATGCATCTTTTTGTGGAAATTACTTAAACTCTCAAAGTCAAAATCTTTACCACAACTAAAAACATGTAAAATGTGCCGTTTTGAAAGGAAATTACTGGAATACTTCAGTTGACAAATAAGTGATGAAACTGGACTGGAAATCTCAACTTAAAACTGTCAAAACGTGCTGAGCACACTGCATGCACAGACGCTTTTGAATGTTATTCATTAGATGATGTATCAGTTACATTATCAGATTTCCTACATTGTCTTACACCATTGTTTGTTTATACCATGAATAGTAATACAGTGATACCTGTCTTATGATATGGGTCAAATCAAAAGTGTCCACCTAATACAGGTGTCACTATACATGTATGCAGGCTGATGCTATCTATGACATGTAAGATTGGACAAACAAAATGTGTCCACATAAACAGGTGTCCAATACACAGAAGTGTCTATAAATGCATATGCCCATATATGCAGGTGAGGTTCCAGTTCATTATCCACAATATGATACAAATGTGATCATAATACATTGCATATATAAACCACTCTACTGAGTTGTCCATATAGACATGTTTCACTGTATCTCCGCCCACCTCCACCCAAAATCAAACATCCTTCGTCATCCGAGAGCTATGCCTATCATAACAGCCTAAATCCCCTACATGAGCCAGGGTGATGGAGTGTCCAGTCGGAGGATTAGTGTAATCCCACACCACCTTAATTGGCCCCCTGTGGGCCGGGGTAAGGGGAGAGGCTCTGATTGTTCTGGGGCATCATATCATCTGCTGTAATAAGGATTGTCTCCCTTTGTGGTTAATATTTCAGGTTTTTGCACTATTTGATACATAATGTTCTTTATAAATTTGGAAAAAGGATATGGCCATTCCAAGATCCAGATGGATGATGAGATAGATGTTTGTCAGAATCACATGCATCCCCTTTATTGTTTACTTATAGTACATGTATACAATACTATAAGGAAACAATGAAGGGGTAAAGAAAGAATGGCCACTCATTAGTCTCAGTTGGTTTCTACCCTCTACGATGCATGTGGCCATGGTCAGAGTGATGATACAAAGACTGAAGGACACTTTATAGGCTTTCTGACATACAATGTATTCATTATTTTATTTGAATAATAAGATGCTGATTGACTAGTATTGTGCTTGAGTTTTTCATATCAACTATTCAGACATTCAAAATAGGTAAGAGTTTGTGTAGCAGTGCGTGATCTAGATCCAACTCTACTATGCAGACATCAACGTGTCAAAATGCATAGATGTGTGAGAGAAATGATATATCACACTTGGGTCTATTATTGGCCAAGAGCTATTAATGAGTATGATAAATCGGCAGCTAACAAGGTACAATTGCTTCCTTATCATCTTGTGTTACGGAGAGCTTGTCCATAATGGCCTCAGGTATCATAATGACCCGGTGCAGTTTCATGTCCCCTATCTCCTGTGATAACACAACACCTGGCCAGAGCTACATATCTTACCTACATAAATCATACAATAATACATATAAACGAAAAGCATTACCAAGGTGACAAACCAGAGTACATTGTACATGTACGTACTGCCTTATAGCATGATATACATGAAAAACAATTGACCAAATAGACCTTTCTGGAAATCTCAACTTTAACTTTAAAATTTCGAAAAGCTAATGAGCATACCTTTCTGGTTCATATGAAATAGTTGCTGCTGAGTAATCACTATTTCTAAGTTACAAACAAATTTGAGCAATCTAGCTATACATGTACCTTTGAGGCTGGTATCAAGGAAGGTTGGATGGTCAGTTGGATGAAATTAACGAGTTAAAAACCACACAGTAAACAAACTGGAACAAAATAAACAACATTTGTATTGTGCTCAGTAACAACAATTCTTCTTTAAAGTAAAAACTCATTTATAGCAAATGTCAAATGTTAAAATTTCCAAAAGATGGATGTTTGCATTGTGCACGGAGAATATTCAAAAGTGATAAAAATCCTGCATTTATAAATGTTTATAAAGATAAATGATAGAAACCAAACTTTTCAAGATTGCAGTATATTTAAATGTGATAGTAATCCTGCACTTGGATTCGTGTTGGTGTAAATTAAAAGCACTTAATGTGTCGGTGGCAGCAAATGTTGAAGGTATCAGGCAAAAAGTTTGCGGTTTCCTGTTTCTCCCAAAACAATAGTATTGCCTGGAGAAGCCTCGACAAAAACAACACAGACACCAGCTTATGCTAACACAACAACATCCCCAAGACCTAGCACCAGCACAATGCGTATCGAACATTTAAATTAACTGCAAAATCTGGTAGGAATACCATGCTTGAGACCCAAAGGTCATAGGTTCCAGTCTCATTCAGAGCTATTGGTGAGTGTTGAGCTAACTCATCCCTAACTCATTGCAAACTGCTCAGTGACACCTACATGTATATGTTAATAGATAGGATCTGGGAGAGCAAGCTTCTGTGAATGTTTGGAAACTAATGGAGCTGGCTACTACAGAGCTACAGACAGCTTTCACTGCACTGTATAGTACTAGGGGAGTGGATATAGAATATTTCTGCCAATATGGATCATTGGATTTGGAGTGAATGATAGAAGTCCATGAGACTGAAAGCAGACGTGAAACGCATCCAATAGCCATACAAAATGGGAGTTGTTAGTCAGAATGTAAGTTACAGGTTATAGAATGGGT
>CM032666.1:15897741-15957403 GCA_019095985.1 Streblospio benedicti | reverse complement strand
AGTAATAAAGTCCATTTCAAAATCACATGACTAGAGTGATGTTGCCAGCGTCAGGCGAGGTAGAGTTAGGCAGGAACTCCGGCGGAAGAGTGTGTAAATCCAGAAGCGGAATAAGCCACGTGTTTGTGGCGATAGTGTAAACAAAGCTCACTACGATGTCTGCTACAAATCCGATCTTCATCTGAAAAGAAAGAAGTATATAGTTGAAGTATTATTACCAGAGATCATTTTAAATCAGATATTCGATAACTCTTTAAATCTCACCAACAATGGACATACATCAACCTCCTCATACCCATGAAAACACTTGAAAAAATAGACTTGAGGAATTTCTGACAGTCTCTATTCATACTAAAAAATCTCATGAAATTCCTACTCATTCCCTCAGTTACCCTCTACCTCACCCTGAGCCTTCACCGCACCCCTACCCTCTTACTAGAAAGACAAACCTGGGTCTGTGAATAATGCTTAAACGTGCACCAATTTAAACAACACGATTACTGTGACATTGACTTAACAGAACTAAGTGATGTGCCCCTAGTTTTACTGGGTGACAACAACAATACATGCACAAATTCCGTGGGCGGGGCTGTGTGGTGGCACGTACCAGCGTTCTGACGCTCAGGGCGCCTGTGGCGAGAATGACGACGTTGCCGATGATATGAGGCATCATGAAGGCCGTGATGATGGACATGGTGACCGGCACCACCAGGAACAGAGGCGAGTAGCCCAGCCGCACCGACTGCAATGAGGCACAGAGCATGCGTAGCGGGCTTTGAGAGGGTGCCTTTGGGGTCGTAGGTGGGTTGGTGAGCAGGCCGATACAATTGTATATAGCCTTCAACTCACCCAATGATAGCTATTTTTCAACCACCTTGGATCCCACCATTATGCCATTCATGATATCCACACCAGTACCCACTGTCTCCATTAACTTCGTCTTCCTAAAATAATATGCGTTTTAGTGAAATGAAAATGAACAAGCTACGCCAGAGTGTCATGAAGGGGGTAGAGAAATGAAGGAGCAGCGTCAGATATGTGAGTAAACACAGATAAAAGTGAATGGAAAGAAAGGTCTGTACAAGCAGGAACAGAAAAGATGCAGGATATGTAGAAGCTTCACACAAAGTAGAAACTGGCCATGAATTATGAGCATGTCTTTTTAAACTCGTGATTTTTAGAACTACGAAAGAGTGCCATAAAATGGAAAGTAAAATGGATGATCAGCCTCAGATATGTGAAGTAACACCGAGAAAGGGAAGTGGAATGAACAGCAGGAGCAAAAAAAGAAGCATTGTAAATAGAAAGCTTTATACAATCAAAGGTACCTAAGAATTATGAGCCTACCATGTCTGCGACGACCGGCAGCATGATGTAGACGAGCAGCGTGTCGCTGAACACCTCGGTGAGGAAGGTGAGCAGCAGGCACACAGCCAGCACGAGCGGCCACGGCCCCAGCCCGTCCAGCCCCGCCAGCTGCTCGCCCAGCCACGCCGACAGCCCAGACTCCTGCAGTAGGAGGCCAGGGACGACGTGTAAACTCAGACATGAATTGAGATAGGTAAGTTTGAAATTTACTGATATAATTAAGGAAGACATGTGGCTGATCCATAATGGTCAGGAGGTCCTGGGAGACCTGACGCTCCACAGCATGCCACCGATCAAAGAAAATATTTAGGACGATTGAACTGATGTTCGGTTGTGGGCCCCATAATGTATGATATCCTATTATCTGGGGTGGTGGAATGTGGGATCCCACCACCCCAGATAATAGGATATCTCAGATCTCCCAATGCTTACATTTATATTGGCCAACGTTTGTCTGTCTCTGATCTTTCTTATGTCAACTCAGTTTTGTTTAATTTAGAGCTTTTAATTTGGTGCACATTTAGTTTGAACAAGAAACATTTATATCTCATTTAGTTCCGCGTAAATGTATCTCTATTCCTCTACGTCTCTATTTTATGTTGGCATGACGTAGGCGTAGCTAACATAGGCCTACTAAATGCATGAGTGAATGGCAGACTACAGTGTTCAAGTATGTAACTGGGCAATACTCGATTGAGTGTTTGACCGAGTATCTGAGTGACTTTGTTCATGCCTGAGTGTGTAATTGCCCGAGTAACATATAGATAGGGGGAATGGGGGTGACACAGGATAGTAGAATATGGAACATGGTGACACAAAGATAGTGGAACATGGAATATAGATAGAGAGTCATAGTGGAACCTGGAACATTCCCTCGATTCTTTTGCACTTTTGTCGCGATTTTACAGTGTTTTGAGCCAATTTTACGCATCTTTTGACGCGATAGAGCATTGCTGATGAATTGTGTTCAAAATTGTTTGCTTGTGGTCATTTACTTAGTGGAAAATGGACCACGAGAAATTATATTGAAACATGGATATCATGAGTCAAAATATATTGGAACATGGATCTCAGGACCCCTGTGTCACACAACCCCTCCTTATAGAGGCTGGACGTGTTATCGAGTGCGTCACCGAATACCCGGCGAATGCCTGACGAGTGACGTACGTTTGCGACCGTGGACAGCGCGTTGCCGGCGCCCATGATGAGCACCAGCTCCCAGGGGAAGTGAGTGCGCATGTGCGGCCACGTCATCAGAGCCTCCACCGGCCGTGGGGCGGCGCCACCGGCTGCTGCAATGGTCAGAATTGTGTATGCTCGCACTAAGACTGCACGCAGTCCTCCAGAGAAATTTCAACAGTAAAACACTGATAAACATTTCCTCCATATATATTGTCTCCAATCCTTGCTTGTAGTCCTAATATCAAGTAAGGACTTCAGGAATTCTTACGAAACGATAGATACTGTGCGGGGTTTTCTTTAAGAATGATGGTAGTCTCGTTAATTGTAGTGGTGAACTGTTGTGAACTGTGAATAAGTTGCCAAGTGATGTTTCTACTGTTTAGACTGGTGGACACTGCAGTGCAATGAATGCCTTTTGCTCCAGAACATCGACAGTATGATGCAAAATAGATTATGAACTTCTTACCTGTTGGAATGTGCATGTTATGGATGCTCGAGCCCCTATAGCCATACTATAATCTGGATCTGATACCAGACATGACAGTTCCATGGGCAAACTCCGGAAGCGTAGCAAGCACCCCCCCCCCTCCAAACCAATATATCACAAAGGATAAGTTTCCAGCATGATAGAATACACTTGCGTGCGCGTACACTGCTTTCATGAGATTCTTCCTCGCGTCACTATTTTGAACCCCCAGATAGTTTTACCAGTCCCCTTAAAGCTTACCATCCTTGTCGCCTCCATCACGGTCGCCGCCTATGGGGATGAGGAAGGCGAGGGTGAGCACGAGTATGGCGACGGCCGAGCTGCCCACGTAGCCTGGCGGGAAGAGCGCGTCGGCCCAGCCCGGCATGAAGCCCGGCCGCAGGAAGAACCACAGCACGATGAGCAGCAGGAGCAGCAGCGCGGCCGACACCTCGCCCGACCTGCGGGTGGTAGTGAGCGGGGTTAAACAGTCAGGTTGCTGTCATATTCTCCAGACTTCATTGGGGCGTTTTCGTGGACACAACAGGGAAATAACAATTTAATATTCTCTTTCCTAAGGTATTACAGGTATTACAGGTCATATGTATTTTCTTCTTTTCGACCAGATCTCTAATTCTATTTGGTTATTGACTGTTTAAACATTCTTCTTTGAAAGTTACAAAAACACAGTTGGTTAAAATAATGACAGGTAAAGCTGCAGTTTTTCGTCGACACTTTTAGCTGCTGCTGCTGAATGCTCTATTGAACTAATAAGTCATGTCTCTTATCGTGAATTTTTGTTGATTTTTTTAGTAATGTATATGCTTCTGATGAATGGTAATTGACGGCATCTATGATTAGACAAATGGTAGAATAAACATGCCTGGACTAGCTACCTGATGGGCCCCAGCTTCTTGTCTTCCTCCGCCAGCCACTTTTTGATGTGGTCCCCGGCCTCGTCCGTCTCAGGCTTCTTCTTGCACGGAAAACTAAACGGCAGGATTCAATGTTAGATTGTCAATGTTTTGGGGGATTTTACAATTTCAGTACTTAGTTGTTGGAATGATACCACTATGACAAAACAATGAACAAAATCATATGTGACTCTTCTACCATAAAAGATATTATTGCTGCCATTTGAACAATAGATGGGATTAGGTAGTTGAATTAGTTTGCTTTGTTATCATTGCATTTTTCTTCTTAACATTCTTCAATGGACGCATATTCGTGAATTCGTGATATTAGGTGTATGTGTTCTAATATTCTCACACACCAGCCTTTGATAGGCTAGCTATGCATAAGTATTGTGTGTGTCAGCACAGCATATATATGTGAACATGTTCAGCGTCACCTACTTGCAACATGATGTCCATGATCATAAACACTTGCTAGCTATAGGCTGTCATGATGACAGGGAGAGTGTAGTTATGCACATGAGAGACGATGAGAGCAAATGACTAGTCCCTGTCTCTGAACACTTCCAACTTAGGCCGTCCTAATGACCAGTTACCGGTGTGTTGGCCAGTGCGCGTGCGTGCGGTACCTGTCTCTGAACGCCAGCAGCTGGTAGGCCGTCATCACGGCGAGGAAGGCGAGCAGCATGACCGGCGCGAAGCTCGCGATCCACGTTGGGAAGGTGAGCGGGGACGTGAGGCCCGCGGCCGCGTAGTATCTGCACGTGAGACCTTCGGCCTTAGCATCATGGGAGCGGGTAGGGGTAGGGGGCATATAATGGCCTACTACTATGGTTTACAAACACTATACCACACAGCTTACATGCAGTATATATGACTAGTCATATATACTGTATGACTAGTCATATATACTGTATGATGTGTAGTATAGTGTTTGTCAACTACTGTAGTAGACTATTTTTACTCACTATCCCCTCCGATGATGCTGAGGCCCGAGCGTGGGACGAGGGGGAGACAGTAGTGATACGTCAAGTCAACTTCATGAGCATATAGTACGTAAAAATCAATACACTGCAGCATTACTATTTGTTCACAAATTGCTGAGAACATTACTTAAAATTGATGATCCGTAAATCAAGTGTATATTTACTCGTATATAACAAATAATAAAGACCTCTTCTACTCGATTTCTGTATGCATGTTCAAAAACATATTCTTTTTTGTTTTGTTGTTGTTTTTTGCATACATATATGTATGTGGAGCTTGTAAGCAATGCCACAAGTAGTATTGTTATGACATGGACCTGGCTAGTCTGGTGCGTTCAGATTAGGTTGTGAACTTGTGATACGTGTGATTTGCCGTCATAAGTACACGTCCTACTGATCTCCAGGGGATCACTGGTATGGGATAAACTTAATGTAAAAGACCAGTATGTGTGTGCTTTGGAAAATATCAGGACGTGTGGCACTCACTCTTCGATGATTTCGAAGGCGATGAGGGCAGTGGGCATGCCGGTGGGGCAGGACACGCCCCCGAGGAGGGCTCCGTAACGCACGGACAGCACCACGAGGGTGTGCAGCTGCCGCCACCGCGCAGATATGGCGGGGGTCGGGGCCAGCTAGGGAGAGAGCAAGGGTGACCGTGGAGTATACGTCGTATATTCTTACATTATAGTGTAGACTCATCTATACTGCAGGGTATATAGCACACAAATATACAATTTATTACTTTAAACCAATATTTGCAAGTGTTTACAAGTGTTTGTACAAGATAGTTCCAACATATCTATGCGATCTTCTACAATATAGGTCTTGCAGTAGACAAACCCGATTGTCTATGAGTGATGAATATATGTTACACATGTACACATGTACATGTTACACATGTACATGTTCCCTTTACAACTAAATCGGCATTTGCTGATGGTTCTTCAGTGTGGCAGGGCCTAAATTGTGGAACTCATTACCCGTACATATAAAGCCATAAGAAATTTATCAAGCTTTCAAGGACAATGAAAAAAAAACACATTTCTTTTTACCACTGCTTTCGGGAGTTAATGTGAAAATATTATGTATGTTTATTTTTATTTTTATTTTCTTTCTGTATAGCGCACTTAAATTCGTGTTTTGAGAAGTAGTAACGCTATATAAATATTTCATTGATTGTATTGTATTTAAAGTAATGTACTGTATATTTGTGTAGTGTATTCTTCATGGAAGTACAATATTTTCATTTGTCAGCCCATTTGTCAGGGACAGCTTACAAACGGGTTTTAGTTTTGTGCATTGTTTTGTAAAACGATTCTTATATATCATCGTTGCTGGTAGTGTGTAAAACATTTTAAATGTGTTTACAATGAAATGCAGTTCGATGAGAATTCTCAATTCATTGTAAACACATTTCCAATGTTTTACACGCCACCAGTAATGATGATATACAAGAATCATATTCGTTCTACTATACAATGCACAAAAACTCGTATGTCTATTACAGGCTCAGCATATTTACGTCTGTTCCCGGTGTGTTGCCGTCGCTGTGGTCTGCTGGATTGACCTTGTCGCCTCCATCGTGGTCATGACCTATGACATATGACCTTTTCCCGACATCTGCCCCACTCTCAACTTCAGTGAAGCTGAAATAGAGAATAAAAACAGTAGAGTTGATAATATCGACAGGGAATGCAACACATGTACATCTTTTATTTGTCGGAGATGATGGCTTTTTGAAGATGCGGTAAATTTGAAGTTTGCATTGTGTTTAGCTTTCTTGTCGATAAACCACGCGTAAGAAAAATGGCACAGGTTTGGGAAAATGGCACAGGTTTGGAAAGATTGAGAATGCAATAATTTTCTGGTGAGTGTTGTTCTTAGTTAATGTCAATTCTTGGTGATGTGATTAACTATGATCACTTTTATATTGCATTACACATTTATCTATTTACCATAGCATACACACCCTTTCAGCACAAATATTTCTTCCCTGCCTTCCATCTTGGCACGTGATCTGTAATCAAAACCACTTAATACAATTTCTCATTCAGAAAATTATATCAATTCGAATTGTATTTAAACAGTTATTGTCTCTAGTAACTCTATATAGAGTTTACATATATCTTATGTAACTTATCAATTATCTTATATGTATGAGACTACTAGTGTAATAAAATATCTATGCAGGCAAATTATGGCACCGTCTGTATAAAAACGAATATATGTCGTAAAATTGTAACAAGGTCGGTCTGAATACGCCACCAATAAACATGAAAGTTTCTATTCTTTAGATTTACGTTGATTTAAGAACTAGGACCTACATGTATCAGATTGTTCAGTAAGTTTGTAAGGAAACCGGAATCAAGGCGTAATAACTGTACCTCCGTGTTCTACTTTTATTATCCACCGCGGAGTTGTCTGTAGTCGACTGGTCAGTATGTGGGTCACTCGTGTTGAGGGAAGAGTTTAACACAGCAGATAAATCACTGCCTCCATTCTGGTTTCACATATTGGACAGGACATGAAATATCACAATTATTGCATTTTGAAAATAGTTGGGTGCTCTGCTATATATTTCAATGGCTAGTTTTCTTAATTAGGAAGAGCTGTTGAGCCTGAAAATTGTACCACCACGTAAACTTGTACCAGTACAATTTCACGTCAACTTGAAATTGTACCACTGTCGATAAATGGTCCCCAATAAGTTACTTGCTACGGAATGGTACCACACGTGAAATTGTCCCGCTCACCAAAATTTTACGAACATAGTAACACGTAATCTACCTTAGTACAAAATCATTTTGACACTTTTTGCCTTGAGAAACTATTTCCAAATTACCCATTTTACTGTTCCTCATCAGGACCACCTGACTTGATCAGTGGATACTGATCTGGTGATATGAGTGTAGATGCTGTCGGTGTGGGGGCTTCAGCACACAACATATTTTATTATGAACTTTGTTAAAAGTTTGAAAAAAGCATGAATATGTCAATAGTCTACGTACATCATTTTTATTTACTTTGATTTCACTCACCACTCAGCCAATCATTACTCCTTATTCCAATGCTCATCCTATAACTCGATCTCCTGGTACTCGTGGTAATTACAACACTCCTAATACTTTTTCCGATATTGTACTCTTTGTACTCTTAATGCAGTAGATGGTCTATGGGGGTAGATGATGACCACCCACACCCCTTCCACAACATGTGAGCGCTCAGAATTTCATAAATTTGGAGGGGGTGGGGTGGGTTTCTGCCCTTTATTGCAATAGCCCGTATCCTTAGCACGTAGATCCACCCTTGAAACCCTAACCGTATATATCTAACTGTTCTAACAAATTCCACTAGGATCAATATGGTGGTAGGACCAATGAGATGGGGACCAATATTTAGGAAAGGTGCAATGCTCCAGAAGAATTTCGCTTGGTGATACAATTTCAAGGCAACAATGGCAAAATGGTACAATTTCACGTAAATTGGAAATCGTTCCAGGACCACTTCACGACAGTGGTACAATTTCAAGTTGACGTGAAATTGTAGCGGTACAATGTCACGTGGTGCTACAATTTCAAGGCTCAACAAGAGCATCAAACCTGAGACAGTGTTAATTACTTGCTGAATGCTGGAGCTACGTCTAAGGTTGATACATTGTACATAAAAGATAAGTTCACATCTAAAAACATGCACTGTAGTGCTGCAATAAATGTCTTTCTTGCTTCATATTACATAAAATAAAGGGTTACAACAGTGCACCTTTTATGCACAAAGGTGTAATTTTTAATGCCTAGTGCATGAACGTGGACATAAAATGCTGTGACAACCAAAAGGGTCATTAACACATTTTTAATGCAATATTTTATGATTAAACCCAACTAGTACAAGAGCTAGGTCACGTTTATCGGGTGTAAAGAGAAAGACTGGTTATTATCCTGAATACGTACAGTATTTCTAGGGCCCAAAAACCCATTTCTTACAACATTCTGCATGGCATAGGATGTAAAATGATTTTGTGAATGCAAATGATATAGTCATTAGAATACCTATGAACAGAAAATGTAATAATGGGTTACTTAAAGACTCCAGAATCGATTCTAAAGCAAATTTTAAATGGGCTTCTATATTCTTTGAAGCAGAATGGACTTACGTTGATAATAACAAATTGCAGAATCAAATTGAGATGAAAAATATAATTCAATTCTAAGATTTTTTAATGATGTTTCGGCTCCAAAACACAATCTATATACATGGAAAATCAGTGCTAATCCTGATTGTATATACTGTGCAGTATATAAGATTTGATCATCTGCTTTTCTACTGTAGATAGGTACGTACAATGTAATACATGCGCTGAAGTGTCATTTTTTTCTTTCTTTATTTTTTGTTACAAATTACTTAAAGTATTCATGTTTGGGAAGAAAAAAAATGAAATAAAATACTACGACATCATTTTTGTTATACTTTGTACAAAAACATATATTCTTGATAAAAATGATGAAAATATATCAAATTTTCAGATATTTAGGTAAAGTACCTGAAATATTGGTAAAAGTAAGGCGAGACTTTGAGGACTTTTAGTAAATATTTGTAATGCCATTCAAAGCAACCTGACAGGGAGACTCTGAATTTTCATTTTTTTTATAAAACAAACAACTTTTAGATCATCCTTTTCTATTCTTTTCAAAAATAGGATATTTGAGGGGATCTTTTCAGCTCTATGCCGTCACTTTATTTTGTTCCCAGTGTGCATGTGTACATATACTGGTATGTGGAAAATGACGAAATGCGACGATAAAAGCTTTTGTGAAAAAGTTGTTACTGGAACTTTGCTTATACAGCATGAGGACCAGCACTAAGGCCTCTTTTAATGTCATATATGTGGGTCTTATTTAACTTAACACGTTAAGCATGAAAGGTTTATCTTTTTGTAAAGGGATCATGTGGCGGAAATAGGCCATTCGCGTCTGGTGATGGCGGCTTTTTATTGTGTCATGGCCAAAACTCTATCAATTGGGGCCAGTTTCAAATGTATATTCCAACCTGTCTAATAAAGACACACCGAAATAAAAGAGCACACCTTTCCACATATGACACCTGTCCAGTACACGCGGGTTCACTTTGATATAGCATATGGAAGGTGCGAACGATGATAGTACGGGACAGATGCCCAAAATTCAAGAAGAGTTCGCCTATCATCCCTTATGTGCAGAGCGGGTTTTACAGTCTACGTTCCTTATCAACCATATCAGTTGCATATAATATATCCGTGGGATGTGACGATGAAGTCCACTGTACCTGAAACACGTCTACTGCCTCTGGCGGCGGCGGCGGCGTCTCGTGGAAGAGCGACTGCGCCACGGCCACGAGGGTGACGATGACGGCGATGTTGGCGATCCACATGGACAGCAGGAAGGCGGAGAACCCGAACCCCAGCAGCAGGCTGGCGGGAGAAACAGGGGGAGGGGTCGTAAGAGGAGGGAGCCAGCAAAAATGTAACAGTGCTTATATTGCTGCATGTTAAAAAGAAGAAAACAGAAGCAGCCCCATGGGTGATGTCAGATTGCACTAGAATGACATCAATGAACTATATACATGTATACCAGTTGTACAATAATAATTGTTCAGTGTCTTGAAGACTAGTCAATTCAGAGACTCTATCCCACAATCAATATTGTCTCATACACGTCCAAAATGCTTTTGTACACAATGAAACCATTAGTTTATAAAGTAAATGATCTACTACATCTGTAAAACTACTTTTCATCAAACAATGGTACTCTAGACAAACTTTTAGAAAATACTACAAGTTCCGCCGTACGCGTAAGGTGAGACCCCGGTGCGCTTGAGCACGTTGATGCAGACGCGGCGGTGCAGGCCGGTCCGCTCGATCACCAGCCCCACCGTCACCGTGCCGATGTTGGTGATGGCGCCTTGCTGCAAACAGGGATACATGAGAGTCACTGACTCTACAGTGTGGGTGGATGGCTTAGTAAGAGAGTGAGCAACTTAATGAGTGAGTGAGTGAGTGAGTGAGTGAGTGAGTGAGTGAGTGAGTGAGTACGTGAGTGAGTGAGTGCGTGAGCCAACCAGCCAACCAGTCAGCCAGCCAGCCAGCTAGACAGGCAGGCAGGCAGGCAGCCATTCGGTCAGTCAGTCAGTCTGCCAGCCAGTCAGTCTGGTGTAATTCACTGCCAGGAAGCAATTTCATCAGTAATTACGATGGTGATACAAGTATCACTATAGTGTGTGCCGCAGTGCCGCATTCCTGACTCACGTTGATGAAGATGGAGCAGAGTCTGGCGGAGGTGATGAGGCCCATGGGCGGGAGCAGCAGCACGGGCAGCAGCGAGGTGACGCCGGGCGGCAGCGCGCACGACGCGTAGTAGCACGCCATCAGCAGCAGCACGTAGGCGCATTGTGCAGCCTGGGTGCAGACAACCACATTCTTTAACGTCATTCTTTTATACCTTTTTGAAGTTTTAGCCACAGCTCGAGGCAGTGAATTTCAAAAGCATCCACAACTTACTAAATCTACTGGGAAAGGTGCAGGCAACAAGTCCTTATTCCTTAAAGAAAGGGAAAATGAGATGTTGTAACTTTATTTGAACAGTATTTCAGCCTTTATAGCGTTCCTATACTAAATGACTCTAGCCTATGCTCAATCCTCAATACCTGATTAATTCTCATCATCCATCACTATCACAGCTTGCTATCAGTCAACAGCATAAGGATAAGCAGCTTTGACATTCACACTTCAGTTACACACTAAGATATTATCATTGGGTTTAATTGTATAGAAATAAATTATTAGATATAAGATGTTATCAATAGAATGACTAGAATGCCTCGCAAACACAACTGTCATGGTGTTGTTATTATATTCTTACTTTTGACCCTCCACCCCCACCCCGGCTCCAAAATGTTTGCATTTTTACACAACGTGCAGAACTGCCAACAATTTTTGTATCTTCATATTTCAATTAAAAAACGTGTTCAAGTCTACACAAAATATTTGGTTTATGTATGATACTTTTAGTGTAAACTTGGTTATTTACATAAAAAAATAATTGAACTTACAGATTCGTTGCTTATCACCAGCAATGGTAGTAACAATAAAGGAAATATCACAATGGCAATATGTCTTTGATATTTCACTATCGTATCCTTTAATCTGTGCTTTACACCCATGTTTTTTTATTCACAGCAGAATTGCTATAAAATATGTGTATATATTTCTGTTTTACATTCTTGGTATCAATCTCGTAAGATGTCCTTTACTTGGTCAATGATGGCCTATCGTCACTGACATTGATTTATGTAAAATCATTAATCTGTCTATTCAACATATCACAACACCAAACACAATATAAAAGTGCGTTTGATTGCTTTGATCTTGTGCCTTAGTTTCACACCTTATATACATTTTTGTCTTGCTATGCCTGTGTACAATTTGAAATATAATTTCATATAATATAACTTTTGTGAATGTGTATGAATGACATAAAAAGCAGGTGATGTTTAGGGGTAGTCATGTCTATTCTCAAGATGTGTATGTGTTCAATTTACAAAGCCTTGACAGCTTTGTGATGATAAATAAGGATCAAAGATTGCCGTTTAACATTCATTTCAAGGAAAATTGATTAGAAATCATGGTACGACAGTCAATTTGGATGCAATATTTTTGTAGATCATAATTACACAATATGTTTACCTTAAGCATCTGATGGTTGCCACCTGGGCATTGCGCACTTAATTTATTTAAACGTTTTTAAATGCACGAATTAAGTGTGATACATACTGTGAAATTATGAAAATATTTCATACTTAGTATCAAATTGAAAGTATGGCCTAAGAAAAGTAGTTTTGTCGGTTAACAGCAGTAATCTATAAGAAGAACATTTTTACTTTTGAACTGTGACTAAGGAGTTCATGTCCTGGTGTGACCTGTTTAGATGTGTACACTGTTTAATTTTTGTTAAAGGGGTGGGTGTGGGTTGATATGTTATGGTCGAGGGGTAACTGCAGAAATACGTTACGACCCAAACTAGGCCTATATCTGTACCTATTTGCACGGGATATGATGACGTTGCACTGCTAGTAATATACAAACCTCGTTATAAGACATATAAACAACCTTGGTTGTTTACTATCAAAGGCAACTGTATCATTGGCTTTGATATGATGAAAGTACTAAAAGAAAGAATGAAAGAGAGTGTCACTCTCTCACTCTTTCTCTCATTCGCATATTAAACCCGTTTACAAAGTTCACTGATGCTGTTGCCTTTGCCTACGACATAACCCAGTGCAAACTTACCCTTGAACTGGTTTATGACCATTCCAGTCCAGTCCACTTCAACGATTTTATCTATATATTTGCTTCTGCACATAATGGCCGATAGTTCCAACATCATGGTATCAATTTAATTGTGTATACAGGACACGATGATCATAAAAATCCATGTTCTAAAGTGGATGTATACGTTCACTGCAAGTTATTTTTGCGAGAATTCAATCATCGTAACTTGTCGGTAAATATGTATAAGTATAGTGGTTGTCCTACTTTAGGCCCAAATGACCCTGTCTTTTAGGCCAGACAAAATTCGTTTCAGTGTTGATAATGAATTCATCAGAGAACAGGCAGATACAATATGTTTGGTGCTACAAATTATTTTTCATTGCAAGGCAGCTATGACATCGTAAATCATAAAACTCTTGTTTTGCAGAAGATGTAATTTCCACCGTATATCCAAAGTTGTTTACATATTAACAACATGCTCTCCAATACAGTCAATACAATAATGTTCAACGTTGACAGAACGATCCTACATACCTAGCATCAAACATCAAACTTTTTCATATTCATCTTTCGACCAATGTTGGGTTCAAGACTTAATATTTGGTCGCTCCCACCTATGCGAGCTTCCCCTTTTATTGGACAAAACCCATTACATTAACTGCTTGCGGACCTTTCCTAAAATCAGGATTTGCCAGTGCAAGTTTGGTGTCGAGAAAATTCTCCTTCACACCATTGATATTGGACTTGATACTGCTATTTGAAAATGTTTCTTTTATTAGGCAGTTTTCTATAGAGAAATGTCTGCACATTTTGAAAATGTGATTCTTTTGTCAATTCAGATATTATACAAAATCACCATTTTCCTTCACAGTAGATTGAACCTCTGACTGTTGAAGCTGATGCAGTCTACGTGTGCTTATGTACCTTGCATTTTTTTGTAGTTTGTTTTATCAGCTGTTTTTCAGCATTTAATAATCTAACCCTGTATAAGCGTGAGCCATTCTCGCCATCTTTCCGTTTCTTAGTTACATTGAGCTTGTAAGTTGATGCCGGTGGTTGCTCCGATCTCATGTACTTCCATCCAGTAAAATCAGGGGTACATCACTTGGTTCCCTAGCTTGTACGTACAATTGCCACAGAACTGGAGTGATGTACTTTCGTGCACTTGGCAGATATCTGTTATATTAGTGGACATTAGGCAATAAATAGCTGCTTTTTTATGAAAAACTATCCTGTGTAATTAAGATAATGAAATTCAAATTGCATTATTTTTAGTACATAAACTGCAATCCTGTCTTACAAACCGGCTCTCTTCGCTCGTTTTTACCCATATAAAGTGCAATTAACATACCCGGCTTTCAGTAAATGTTCGTAAAAATTTGTGTGCTATTAATGAATAATGTTCAATCCAAACAAAGCAACAACAAAAAAGGTCAATTTGTGTCTATCTATACTAAAGCTCTAGATTTTACCCTTTAAAAAGTGTCCGTCCCGCTTTAGAGACAAGGCCCGAGCACCCTTCAAGGTGACGTCATTGTCACCTTGTTTATCCAACCCTGAATTTCTTGGAAACGAAAAACTGACTTCACGCATGGGGAACAATTAGTATGCAGCTTTTCTATTCCTGCCTGAACCTGGCATGATGGTGGGGTGCTATCAATGTGTTTTGGGGGGTGAAAATGTTGCGTTGAACAAGTTTCACCATCGTGGGATAATTATGTTAATTTTTACATCGTCCGAGAACCAGGTCTTGTCACATAACTTAATGTTGTGCCCTGTTTTTTACAATTTCGTAACAAACTGAACAATTAGCGGGGAGGGGGTCGGTGGTCGTGGACCGAAATACACAGGATTCTCAGAAATCACGCAAAACATGTACGAGGTGGTTAGCCTCTATCACGGCCTGCAAGACCAAGAACGCGGTCGATGCCCAAAGATGGCGGCTCTCAACGTAACAGGTGCGTGCAGTTGACAAACATGAACTGCTGTAAGAAAGCATTGACTTTTTTCTTCCAAGCTATATGCTCAGATTTTTTTTTTGTGGGTTTTTTTTGTATTTTTTTTTAGATTTTACTGTGCATTTTCACACATATGAGTTTCACATATGCAATGGGTTTTTAAATGTTTCTGACACCCCCACCCCCACCCCCCACACACCTTTATTCATAAATGACTGCAACTTACCGTATAGTAGGTCTACTACTGCCAGATCGAGTTGGAGAAATGGCGGGGGTAGTGGTGAAGGATTATGCATTCACGCATACAGTCCAAATGGCACATTGTATCTAGCACCTATCCGGGATGAGAGACATACAGCTGGCTTGCTACATGTACTTTCTCTCTCGAAAACTGTGATCTGTACAAGTCAGTGGGGCGGACATCGCAGTAAGTAACAATAGGTGACAATAAGATGAGCGATCATGTGCGTAACTCAATGAATTGCTATTTGCTAACAAGTCACCCCCTCCCCCCATCCCCAACCCATAATAGTCGGTCTACGGGGCGCTCTTTTACGCTGTACACGCATCCCAGTGACACGTACGTATATCCAGTGTTACAATATCTTGTGATAAGAATAAAACCCCGAAATAAATGAGAATACCATCCCATGCAATTCTCAAGCGCCATGATTTGGCACACCTTAGCACTTTTGGGCTAGAATCGTGAGGTAATTGGTAGGGTTGCTGTATATATTCAGTTTATGTAAGTTTGGCCATCATGAGAAAACTCACGTTCTAATGTCCTCTGTATATCTCTCATTCTCACTCGTTTTTTTTTTTTTTTTTTTTTTTTTTTTTTTGCGTGGGTGGGGTGGGTGGGGGTGGGGGCACCGTTTGCGGTGGTAACTTATAATAATATTTATTATATATTGATTGTGTCATTACTTAATTATGCAGTAGTTTGTATCTATATTCTGATTTGAGGACTACTTTATGCAACAAAGGTTCAAAAACGTGACTTTGGCATTATTTAATTCTATTGGAGACGTTCAATTCAAGGTCTAGATGAACATAAAATGTGGGCTTTCATTTGAACTAATATTCGGTCATGTTGGTCACAATCTCTGGGCGAAATTCAAGGTGAACTACATTGTATCTGTCATAATTGCTCCCTCTGAAAGAAAACTACTTTCATTTGAAATAAATTGATGTAAAATATGTGAGGCCATACGATTTATATGGCAATGAGGCTTAGGAGTTTGTAAAAAGTCTTGCTGTCGGCTTTACACTATCTCATATAAACGATTATTAACCACACAATGCATTGTAATCATTTTACCCGTGGATGTACAAGACGGAGAGATTTGAAACACTGACTTTCATTGGAAATAAAGTTAGACATCCCCCTGTTTCTACCACACTGGTGCTTGAGGATCCACGTAAGTTTTCAATGGCGCCCCTTTGCATCTGGTTTCACAATCGTTCCCACATAATAAAAAGTGTCATAATTATAATGTAATATATATCAGGAACACATGTCTTTCATAAAGAGCATATCTGCTCACTGTGAAAAAAACAGCAGCTGCATGTTTTCAGTCCAGAGTGATGAGATGGTAGGCCTATCCTACCACATTTCGTCCTTGGCATGTACATTGTCTTCCTCGTTCCTAGTGATGTTTTTTAATAAAATGTAAGTTATTATTTAAAGTATGGCAGGGGTATATGCGTAGTAAGTTGCCATTTAAATGAGAAAAGTATGGAACGGCTGTATTAATTACCGCGTATATGCTATTTATAACCAGAACAAAGGTAGATAAGTTCCAGTGAATATTTTTAAGTCTTTCAACTGTCTAATATAAGGTGTACATTGACACTACGTTGAACGCTGTGTTGTTGTGTTTTTTTATATTCAAGGATCATTGATAAAGCCATTAACGTGCCATTGATTGCTGAACACGATGTTTGATCAGTGCAACACAAAACAAAGGTCTTTGTCTTTCCATTGTATAACATGTGACAATTCACACCATATATAGAAATTTCAGTAAAAAGATGTTCAAAAGCCTGCCATGAAATAACTTGAAGGAGGAGACAAATGTTCTATTCTTTAGTTTGTATGAATGTTTTATTTAGTTATGTTATATGTTATAGTGTCAAAAGGTGTAATTATGATTACAATTTAAAAAAAACTTGTTTTGTATCTTCAATATGTTTTGATATACTTGTTTTATAGTATGTTCAATATAAACTCGTAGTACACATTGTACGAGAATAAATGTCTAATTGGTTTTATATATTTTTCTACCATATGCAATAAGTACAGGGTACGGTGGTCAGTAGATTGGACTGATTCCATGCCCTGACAATAGTCTCTAAATCGGTCAGCTTTTGACCTTTTGACCTTGCACTTATATTTGTGAAAATGTTTAGTAATTGTAATGCGGTGTGAAACATTAATATGCACATTCTCTGTTAGACGTAGTCATATATATATAACACATAGTAGCTAACATCGCATACATGTATACCGCCGTGTTTAGCCATTTGCTCGTGTAGCCTCTATAAGTCAGCCATTTCGATGTTTACAACTGCTCTGAAGCGTTTCCTATTTGACAGAGGCTACAATACATGTACTGGCAACACTCAGAGCAATAAAAAAGTACTGCTTTGCTCGAGGCTTGGATAAAAGCGTGTAGGATTTCATAGGATGTTCCCTTCACGTTGTTTTATCAAACTCTGGGTGTCTATTCAGTGCTGACATTTAAAAGGGAGGCTGTGATCATGACATTGGTCAATGGAGAAAAGCCAGTGGCCTGACTATTGTTAACAAAGACCTTTTCATTTAAGGATACATTTTCACTTTGTACTTGCGCTTCCTATCTTCTTTGTTCAAGTTCAGCAGCACCTTAAAGGAAATAAAAATCGGTCAGGGTGCATACCACTGATTTAATTCAGATTCATATTTAAATGAGGGCCTATGTTACAACAATAAAAATTGCTCTCCAACCAAGCTAATAATTCGCCGAATAGAACAGCAGACGCAAAAAGCGCTAAATTGGATTCTTGGAAAGCTCTCCGCACCATTTCACCGGCATCTAGGGCTTTTACGAGGCGGGCGGCGACTGAAGACGGCAAAATCTTTAGATATATAGGGCCGATAAACACTGAACGGCGGTTATTACCAAACTTACCGCAGTCGAGTGCGTTAGAACAACATTGAAGCTGCTTCGCACTGCTCAAAGATGATCCCTTACTCAATACACTCGTCGGGCTTCGTGCCTACCGTTTTACACCGGCTGTTTCACGGTGGCGCGGGCTCTCACGCGGACAGCGGCGGCTGGTCGCTGAGGACGCCCCTGCACGACGCCGTGTGTCACGAGGCCGTCCCCGTAGATGTCGTGCGAGCCCTCGCCTCGGGTGCCGTGGTCAACGTCCAGGATGTCGACGGCTACACGGCGCTGCATCTGGCCGTACTGAAGAGGCGGTGGGAGGTGGTGCCCGTGCTCGTGGCTCACGGGGCGGACGTCAACGCGGCCGAGAGGTGGTTCAAGAGGACGGCCCTGCACAAGGCGGTCGTGGTGACGGACGTGCCCGTGTCCGTGGTGTCGCAGCTCGTGTCTGAGGAGAATATCAATGCGCCCGATAGCGAGGGAAGGACGGCCCTGCACATGGCCCTGTCCAAGGGCAGAGTGGACGTGGCCGAGAGGCTGGTCGAGCACGGGGCGTTCGTCTACTTGGATATGATCGTGAGAACATTGGTGAATTTTCAACCGTCAGATTTGAAGCTGTTGAAGCTTTTGCTGCGTCATTTTTCCGTGCCCCACACGCTTTTGGGGGTGGAGTTTAAGCTCGAGGAGGAGAAGCACTGGCAGGTTGCAGTGAAATTTGAAACGGACAATAATAGCAGGGATGCGGGAAATGTGGCTGTCATGGTGGAAAAAGACTATAGCCGTGAGTCTTGGATGAATTGGATGGCGAATATTGTGGGTGGCTCTGTGAATTACGTCAAGTCGCTGGTGGGCGAAAGTAATTCCACTGCCGATGGGTCTGAAAAGTCAAAAAGACTTGTTCTGAACGATCACAGCATTTCTCAAGAAGCCAACGCCCCAACAATTGCCAAAGACGTGATATTTAGAGATGTTAGTCATTGCCCCGAAGCGCTTGTGAAATGTATGGGACTGCTTTTAAAGAACGTTTGCATTGTGAATGAGAAATTCAAGTCTTTTTCTTGCACACCTACGGGGGACGGACTCCAAGAGTTGGTTGATACCACGGAAAGGGAGATACGGGAGTGGTGTCGCAGGCCAGACTTACTGACCAGGCTTTGTCTTGGCAAGATCCGGGAGAGTTTGAAAGACAATGGCTTTAAAACAGAAGAGTTGGGACTTCCTCAAAGTCTCTGTGACTTGGTGACGTATGAAAGTCTTGCTGACGAGTTGTGTGATGTGTTGACGGTTGAGCATCATGGACATGAAGAAAAGTAAAGTGAACATTCGAGAATTGTTACATGTGTTTGAGTATGTTTTCAAAGAAAAGTGCTAGTGGTAGCTTGTTATTTATCGGTATGTGCTACAAGATAGTATTTGATATGGCTAAATGTGACTATAGTTGGATGAAAATCATAAGTAACAATTGCTTCACATGGTTATGAGTGTGCCAGAAAACGCCTAGATTATTTATAAAACATATGCTTACAAGCTGTATAATCACTATTTGTTGTATGATATGTTTGGAGTCAGTTGTCATGTAGTTAAGTTGAAAGTGTACGTGCATATTCATTTTGTAATTAAGATTTATATTTAAGATTGTGTTTGGAAGTGTACGTGTGTAGGAATGTAGTGGAGTTAATGTGAACGTGTCGCCGTGAAAAAAAGATATTATCAAGTCAACTTTTCGTACGTTTGGATAGGATCATATGTACACAATATGCAGAATACTGTTGATAGTCATTCATTATTTCAAATATATTATTTAAGCTGTGATTATTAAAAAGTCAAGATCACTTCATTTGTTATTCAATCATTTCTTGCCTGTCATAGATTGCCTGGGAATGTACAATTATAGACTTGAAAAGTGGATGGTAATTATTATAGCATTAGACCCAGTATCAAAAGAAGTTACGTCTCTTTCATAATGGCTATCCTTTATTCAGGTGAACGAGACATTCCTTTACATATTTACTAATGAATATCAAACTGAAACAAATGGGAATATACGGACTTAGTGACCCATTTTCTGTCTTACTTTTCGTTAATAGCTATTATCATAAATAGAACACAACCAGAAAAATGTTTAAGTATCAACACTCACATTTTTTGCTAAACGACGCAGTCATGTTTGTACAACGTTTTCATATTCAAGGAGAGGAAAATCAGGGACAATACATAATGTACCCAACTGTCCTGACAATTTGAAATTATGGTAAAAGTCTGGACATTCAAATTTTGAGGCTGATTATTCTAATATCCAAACAGTAGCTTTATGATCGTTGGTTCTTAGAATATCAAATATAATGCATATATGAATCAACACTAAAATGAATTATTTGAGTGATGCTATATTGGAATCAATAACAGATGATCCAGGTATTCAATATTAACATACACAGGGACACACACACACACACACACACACACACACACACACACACACACACACACACACACACACACACACACACACACACACACACACACACACACACACACACACACACACACACACACACACACACACACACACACACACACACACACACACACACACACACACACACACACACACACACACACACACACACACACACACACACACACACACACACACACCGCAAACAGACCGGAGCCTATATTATGTTGATATCAACTATTTATCCCGTCATAGAGTCTATAACAACATATGATCATAGGCTATAAACAAATTTGAAGAGAATCTCAATTTTAGTGAGAAATGTATCTGAGAACCACTAACCCGCCAGCTTAGTGGACATGCATGATAATGCATGTGGATATTGCCTTACTCTATATTTCCTTGTGTAACTTGAAGAAACGAATTCATTTGTTTGATTGATGCACATCTGTTTTACTGTACATTCCTGGGCGTCTGGTGGTGAAAGACCCCCCCCCCCCACCCCCCCCCCCACCCAAACACAAACACCCTTACCCTGTGCTCAATATTACAGTTGAATATGATATAATGACAATGCGAACACATGATAGCTTTAATTTCATTTCGTTCAACAACTATTGGATAAATAGGATTTGATATAATGCTGCTTACATTTATTCAAGATAAGCAACTAGGACGTTGACATTTTTCTCAGTGGTCCCGAAGGGTAATGTGACACATAATTGATACAAATGCAGTTCCATAAGGAACATATGCAACAAACTGGAAAATCCACCTGTTACCCTTTAACATATCCTTTATGTTTTTGCTTCAAAGGCATTTAAAAGCATGATCCATTGGAACCCACTTCCCTACCCCACACACCCCTCTGCCCGTTTCCCCAAACCACTAAATGTCCCCACAGTCCATGCATGCACCACCCGCCTCAAGACACCTGTCCATTTTAGTCTATCCTCACCATATATGGCACCGCTCCCGACCTCTCGCGCTCAAACCATTGCTCAATAGCCGTAGTCTACCAATTAGTGGTTATGACGGATTTTAGATATTGTTTTCTACTTTCTTTGTGTAGATTAGTGCGTAAAATGTAGAAAAGAAACTTGTAGCTGAAAGACGCGTACGGTTATATTTCGTGAGCTGGGTGACTCATTTAAATAGGATACATCGTCGAGAATTGTTGCTAGTTTAGAGTGTTACCAAATCACTGGTAATGAATTAAAAAAACAGAAATGTGAATCAATTGATGAACATAAACGTAGGATACACTACGGTAAGCAGAAATTCAAAGGCGCCAGCTGAGAATTGCAGTTCCATGGGGATTGTGCCTGTATTATCAATTATGAAAAAAAGTACAGTTTTCACTCTCCGTTTAACCCACTACAGCTGCTTTCATTTGTCTCTACATAGTCTCCGTCTGGTGCTATTGGTTCAATCCAGCAACAAATCCCATTTAAAAGCAATCCACCCGGTTTATAGATTGTGAATCACACCTTCGCCTGCGGTATACATCAATATGACACTGGAGTGCGTCATGAGCAGGTATCTATACGTGTTGGAACAACGGCACACTATCGGGTGTCATGTCATTAATCAGACTTTAATGTATTACCGCACATTACCTAACACACCAGTCAATATAGTCAACACGCATCCCCTATTCTCTTTCTCCGAACACGTTTTAATAAGAGCATCCATAATGGGTATGATTCACTTTACAGTTTGTGGTGATGAACAAAAAAGGGTCATTGATGTGTCAATTGCAGAGAAACATGGTCCTTTCTAAAAGCGATACATTTTATATACGGTTGGAACGATGACATCAATCACAAAACACAAAAATATACAAATGATACGCATTTACCAAATATCTACGTATATGCAGCTGCGCTTGTCACCCTAGTGGTAGGAAAGAGTCCCCATCGACGCTGCTAGGTAATGTTCTAACGCCTTTCAAGATATACTAGGCGATTTGCACCATTGTCATTTGATTTATGTCCATAATCTCAACTGCACTCAATAGTTGCAGCATATCTGACCCACATATTAAGAGCCCAGCAAATGAGACACACTAATAAAAGTGGGACCACTTTATCTTCTTCTCATTATAAAACAAACTTCTGATAACTCGAACTTTCGTATAACTCGAATTTTATCTTCTTTTAAATTCCAGTTAAACGGGTATTCAATAGCCGTTGGAGAGAACGAATAATCACACCTAGGTAAAAAAATGGATAGATTGTGTTAAACAATAACGACTTGTATATATAAAGAGAGTTCATTGTACGATCGTTTCGCGACAGCAGGCAATTTTGTTTGGATTCTCCAGGGATGTTCCTCTACACAAAACGGTCACCGTCTCCGCATAATGTCAGAAATGCCTTTCACACGATCCCTTCCTGCATGCTTTTAATAAAATGAGAGTTTTCCACTAGGATACCTAGATGTGACAATAAGGGATTTCCGCTTGATACAATAGCACTTCAGAGAATTAAACCCATAATTATGGACATATAGTCATATACTCTTAATTATGTACAGTATTGTGGCATTCATTTTCTTTCCTTAGTTTTCCATTGCCATTCACTAGGGAATGCGGTTACCTAAGCCCTTGTTAGTTTTGGGTGTGTGTTTTTAATTTTATAAATATGGACAAAACTCAACAAATGTAGGCCTCTCTTTGATGCCATAATGTAACTCAACAGCGTAGTACTCTTGAAAAGACTTAGTTCTCTATTTCAGACTTTGTTATTTTTCTTACCTAATAAATTCGAAACGAACCTCGACAAATGTATCTTTGATAGACTCGTGTGACTCAGCAGCGTAGATGCTCCTGAAAAGACCTATTTTCTAACCCCTCCAGTCGACATGAGTGCTGGTGACACACTCAGACGCATTATCTGTCTAATTAAAACAGCTCATGTTTCATCAACCACAATCGCCTAATTAAAACTGCCACGAAAATTGAGACTGGCCAAAAACAATGCTTTATTACAGGAGCACATCGTCCATATAAATGTGGTGGTTTCAGCAAGGGGGTAGCATAAGTGTACGCACCCAACACACGTGCGTCCTATTTAAAGACACCATGATATTTAAGGGTCTACCAATTCTTGAAACGTATTTTTACAATTGTCCTTTCAAATGCGGGCATGAAATATTGAATTGAAGTAGAATAGTTTATTTTCAACATATTTTTATAATCAACTGCACCCGTTCAGTGCCAATTCTATGTATATACTTTGGCCTTGCAGTATATTTTACTGTCATGTACCAAACCACCTTCTGCCCAGCAGTGGATTGTAAATGGGGAAGCTACTCATGAATGGGTTCCAGGCATTGGACATGGGAGAATTTTTAGGGACCTGTACATTTTGGAGAAAAAAGGGAAATAGACATGCATGGATTGCATCAATAATTACGGGTACATACATGTAGTAATTTCAACGTGCTAATCTACACAGACACATGTTATATAGCATATGGCAAGCATTCGACATCAAAACAAAAGTAAAACCTAAATTATAGCTTTTTTGGGTGCAAAATGTGAAAGGTCACAGTATAAGACCAGAATCCGCCCGGGGCGCCACAAAACCTTAAGCGCGCTGCAGAGCGGGACAGTTTTAATATACTCAGTCTCACATGGCCTTGAACAGTGAGGCTTAAGCCTGCATTTTTCATCAACGACATTCAAGATAAAAGTGCCATTGGTTGAGTAATCACAAGTTGTGGCAAGAATGCAAATGCCAGCGGAGAGACGTTTTTTCTTCTACCAAGGTCTCTGCTTACGCCCACTTTCCGACAATGGGTGGGGTTTGCGACATTGCTGTCGCTAAAAGTGGTTTTTACGACACTGCTGCCAGGGCCGAGCTTTGTTGCGTCTATAAATCATGCCCCTTGTATGCATGCATCAAACGACAAAGTCAATGCATCAAGCCTTTTTATTACTGCAGCTCATCTCATCCATATGGCTTCAAATACTATATATGGGCGTTTATATACGTTTATATATATATAGAGAGAGAGTGACGTAAGTCAACTATTCTAATCAAGCTTTCAAGGTGAACACCGACTGTACGCCTACACCTATGCCTGTGAATGAGTATTTTTGTATGCTTGCTTTGTAGGCCTACTATAGGGTAGACCAAATTAAATTATACATAGCATTGTCTTCTTGTCATTATTCTATATTTTCCCCGACCGAATAAGAACCCTTTGTGTGAGTTTTTGTCCCCGGAGACTACACCACCAACACCAACGTCTTAACTAACAAAGCACCCGATTTTGCAAGCATCTTCATCTGACAGCGTAGAACAATGAAGCCAATGTCATAATGTAAATATGACATGATCTCTTTATGCAGACAAATAGAACTGTGAAAAGATAAAATGATCTGTCAATTACCCACCCATATACCGTCATAAACCCTTACATATTGACATTTACAAAAATCTTCAAACGAAACCCAAGCAATCTGGGCCGCATGTGAGTAGCTCGTTAGCGACTCACTAGAACAACACGTCTGCCGTGGATCGGCAGGTGCTCTGATACTCTAGCCCAATAGAGTGTGGGGGTTATAAAGGGTCAAGAAATCCCGCATCCCTATGTTTTCCATTTTCCCACATTCCCGGATTTTTGTTTTTTTTAACATCCCACAATTTTAAGGCTTATCCTCATATCACACTTCCTTGAAATCCCACCTCCCTCTTTTGGGTGGCCTTTTTCCTCACATCAGTTATTTTTCGGCCTTTCCCCTATATCGCACTTTCTTATAAACCCGCCCCCAGAGTCAAAGGGCATGGCTTACGAATAGACACCGTATTATAGGAAACGGCGAAAAATGAATGTATCCCGTGTTAAATTTTTACAAAGCTGGACAGGCTTTCGGCTAAGTATAAGCGAATGGAAACAATGACAACTCATGTCACAATGTACCATTTTATAATCATTTGTAATGGTTGTGTAAATATGCTTTTAGGTCCTACTAGCCTTGTAATCCAGAGGAAAACCAATAATGCACTATATCACATTCCTGATTACTGATTTTTTTTTCCTGCGTACGTGTAATTCTGCTAGTACAGCGGCCCAGGACAGCACATCATAGCAGGTTGTGCAGTCTGTAATAAAACGCTGGATACGTAGTTTGGCTCTTGACGATCAATGGCTGTGAACCGGTCGTGGTCTCCAGGTTCGGTGTCAAAGTGCTCGTATATGATGCGTATCATCGCTGATGAACTGCCTGTCGACCTATTCAGGCTATCAATGTTCAATTGCAAGTGAGGCTGATTACCAAATGTGAGTCTCTAGTTGAAGCAAAAAATCTCACTTCTGAGAGGTCACACTGACAAACTCCCATTCTCTATAATTAGAATAAATGTTTTGCACAATACAACACACGTTCAAACCAGTGTCACGTAATACGTTTAATAAGATTAATAAGTAAACGTAAACGTGCGCCACGTGAGAAGGAAAAAAACACGTGCGTGAATGTGGCCCCGTAGACATGTGAGGAGAAAAAACTGTTGAAAATCAGAGGTACCAGCACAAATGCAAATTTCCACCCCATCCAGATAGCTGCGTTTCAAAAAGGTCAGCATTGTATTGCGAAATTCACTGAAAATTGGGCCTCTTGACACCGTCGCACCCACGCAATTTACTAGAACACAATTCCCCTGTCACCTGCCACCGGGTGCACGGGTACATTGTGCTCATGTTACCTGAGCCGCCTCGTAATGGTGATGCACTGTGGTTATCGCGTCATCAGAGGCGCACGTCATTGCCCTGGAGACCGTCTCAGAATACAAGGCGGGCGCCGCCGCCGCCGCTCGGGTGACGAACAGGACGCGCTGAACACGGAAGGTCAGGTGACACACGCCAGCACCAATCACGGGGGCGCGTTGTGTAATTGCTGCCATTTGAGTTCCTGTGTGCGCAGTTCGTGGCACGTGGACAGCTGTGACCGCACATACCGAGACAGGATGTGTTGTGACGCACCCCGTATACTAAAAGTATTAATACAGTAGAACCTCTCTATTAGAACTACCTCTGGGACCAGTGTTAGGTGGTCTCAATGGAGATGTGGTCTCCATAAAGAGGTTGCTTTTGGTAACTTTATGAAGGTTTGGGTCTGTGAAAAGTGGTCCTACGTATTATAGATGTGGTATCTTTAGAGGAGTGATCCTTATTGGAGGTTGTACTGTATATACGTTATTTTGTGCAGGTTGAAAGACATTCTCAATCAAATTGACGATGATGTGTATGCATGTGTATGGTATGACGCAGATTACGCTTGCATATAAAGTGTATTCTGCAAGGAGAACCTATAAATAGAGCCACATAAGGAGCCATTGATGGCTTTTTTAGACCAGGTGAAGGCGATAGGATTTTACACGCGTCTTATATATGAGGCGGCACACGAGAAGGTGCCAAAGACAATCACCGTCTGAAACCGGTCATTACCCTCCACGATTTAGCATTGATCCATCTGTGTCAACGGCTGCTACACAGATATATTGGATAAAAGAACCGAATCAGCCGTGGCCTTGGAGGTCTTGTTTGACACATTTTCCTTTCATGGGTGTGTTCTTATAAGTGGCAGAATAATCTTTTCCCAGACGAATTTCTCATTCTCCTAAATTAGATCTCTGTTCAACAAATGAAATTACAAAGACCGCTGTAACGCGTGCCGTAAGGTGGGTTGGTGGTATGGGGAAGGCCTGTCAAAAGCTATCTGCGTCTTATACATCGTAGTTTTTATCTGATTTAGGCCCAGGTGGTGGGGGAAAACAGTCCCATAACGATTACGTATAGACCTGATCTTATCTTCAAACAATTATAAAGCTTCCAGTATCGTGAATATGACACAACGAATCCACGAGTGTTTACCATATTGGTATTACAGGACATCTCGCATTTCGCAATGAGGTCAATGGGATAGTTGTGTCACACGTGGGGTGGGCTTATAAGGAAGTGGATGTGGACAAAAGATGAAAAAAATGTTGTGGGGCGGGCTTATAAGGAGGTGGATGTGGACAAAAAGCTGAAAAAAAAAAAAAACTGTTGTGGGGAAAACGCTCCCAAAAAGGCATGTGGGCTTTCAAAGGAAGTGGGATGCGGAGAAAAGTCTGAAAATGAGTGGGATGTGGGAAAATGGCAAAAATATGGATGTGGGAAATAAGGACAAAAAAAGGATATCGGATTTCTTGACTCCTTATACCTCTCCACACACACGTGCGTTCCCCAATGGCACATCCCTTGGTTTACATCACACGCCATGTTAACTATGAATTTATTATCTCACCGATGCTTTGCTCTCATTAGGGCCAGTAGTAAACTCGTTGTTGTAAAGCATAAATGCATTGCCATTATTCATAGTGGTAATAAACCAATACACTGGGTGAGTTCATTTGGTGTGTATTTTTAACTCTAGATATTAAAGCTGTGTGGATAGAATACTTTGCATAGTAACATTGCATTTGCATTATATTTGAACCATATGAGGACGTTAATTGCATAAACCCTTCTATCCATTTCACATGGAAGATGGTAGATCCAGTTGCTCCAGAAATACACCAGCTTTGTCATTTCGTGTTGGATCGGCTAAAATGGATCCAAATTATCTATTAACAGTCTGAACACGAAGCGTATCAAATCAGGTCAACGTAGCCCGGTATTGCAAGCTTCAGATCTCCAGATGCTCCAGATAGCTCGAAATGAGCTCAAGATGCTCTAGATAACCCTCCAAGCGATCCAGGAAAAAACACGCTGATGGTCCAGAGTAGGAGATCAGTCATCCATAACAACGGGAGCCCTATTAGACCGACAATAAACAAACCACATCTCAGGAGAGCTGATAGAAAAATAATCGGACAGAACCCCACCAGAAGTGTGCTATGTTCTACCAAATCATCTGGATAACTGGATAAATATAATCCTCCGCGTGAAATCTAGTGGGTGGGTAAGTATTGGTGGGTAATGATTAAGTCCCGATTCGGTTGGTGCTGGACCCGACTCCTATCGGACACCCTTTAAAGCAGTCCCTTTTCTACTTTGCGGCATTGCGGAATATATACTCTGTAATTACAAACCCTTGATGATGCAATCCTGAAAATGGTTGTGTTTTTGCAAGTTTTACACTTTGCGTATAATTGCAGGCCATGGAGTGGAAATAATTGATAATTAGTGACGCACCCAGAATAAAAACAAATGCGTCTCAACTTTCCTTTCATTTCCCTAAAAAGAAAACAAACAAACAGATGAAGCAATGGGGCCCTGGCTGCAGGGCACTTAGATTCCCCATCAGCACAAGCAATCAGTCACTGGGGGAAGAAGACGGCAAAGCAATTGTGCATGCCACTTGTGGGGAAACTTTTCTCATTACACATTCTAAATTGCCTAACTTTCTATCGACACCATTACATGAAACACATTTAAGATATACAATGTAAACTTCAATTAAGAGCACGTCTCCAAAAAAGCCCACTTGTGTAATAATAGCATTTCTTAGGGCACCAAACCTTGATTTTAACCTCAATGAAGAAACCACCTCTAGAATGAGACCACTTGGTGCCAGCCGTGGTTCTACTAAAGCGATTCCACTGTTCACTGCATTTTTATGCACTCAATTTTTTCAAGAACCTTTCATGGGAATTTTATAAAATCCTTGAAGTTATACGATCATCTTGAATGTTTTGTGTGGATGTGGATATTATAAGAATCCCCAAATTGATATATGTGACTTATACAATTTGATACATATCAATTTACAAATTGTCAGAAACATATACTCGAATTCCATGAATAGATCTCGCGTTTCCGTTTAAAATTGGTATGTTGAATAGATCATGTGAAAGTTTTGTCTTTAAGCTTGCGGTTTCCATGATATGACAACCTGTAGTAATTAATGGTTTTCACCGCGCACACTGCATACAGTTCGACTTTTTAAGACAACGTAAATGCATGTTATTGAATCTACCGCTTTAAATCTGTGCATTGCTTCCATAACTGCGTACTCTATAACTTCAAATCTAATATTAAGCCCGACGTATATAAATTATGTTATGCGAGCTGGTTTACAAGTAGTGATCCCGGTTATTATCATGTGTTATTATGTGTGCTTCTCTGGCCGAGTTGGACTCATGACCAGAAGGTCCGGGGTTCGATTCCCTGTCGGGTCTAGTGGTAGATGTTGAGCAAACTCATCCGTAAATGGTTACACGCTGTTTGGTGGCACTAACATGTTAATTAGGTACAGGGTATTGGGTTGCAAGAGTGAGTGATCGGATGATTGTAAGAGTAATTAGCATTGTGCGCTGAATGTGCTACCGATTAGATGAAGGTATGTGAGAAACGATCAATTGATCAACAAATGTTCCAATGACCTGGTGTACATTATAAAGTCGTGAGAGCAAGACGTGGATAACGACTACAAACCACCACATTCACATTTCAAAGGCAGATTCAGGTTCTCAGAAAAGGGGAAAGGTGCGCACTTAAAAATCTCATGGGTTTTGTACACGCGATCGATGGTGGATATGCCAAAATCTTTATGGAAATACGGTATTTTAGTGAGTCTTCCACTCTGCCTGTGCATTTACATTTACGTGCTCTAGCGACATTACAGTATTAATGATTGAGTCCTTGGCCTTCTGTGTCGCCTTTCTTGCCGACATACATCACTTACGCTGCTGTGGCCCAAAGTGCTGCTCATCACTCACAGTGGCATTCATATCGTCGGTCTACGGCAATCTCTTTTGTACATCACTTTACACTTATATTCAGTGTTACAATATCTTATGAATTGAATAACAAGGCCGCAATACATTAGGATGGGCATTTATTTCACATTTCTCAGTGTATTCAGTGTGGCTATCCTCCCACTATATATAGAGTACAATGACGTTGTGAGATGATACGCTTTGGCAGTGGTTAAGCCTGCTTTACACGTTAGCGAATTCCGCCTACGTAGCTCTACGTGCAATGGCGAACTGGCAAATTTGTCAGAAATTTTAAACGGGTTCAAAATTTTTGACGGTTAGTCTGGTTCGTTACAAGACATTCGCACATATAAGTAACACTTAACTCGGCAACTCGCCATAACAAGCATTTGTACTACTAGGTTCAATACGCTCATTTAGACAACATCGCTAAAATCGTATAAATGCGTTGCACACATATGGTCGCCCACGTGTAAAGCGGGTTTTACTAAGTGGCACCCGATGTCTTGGCGACATTGGTTTGATGACGTCACAGTCGGCAGGTGTCTTGAAACTACACGCGTCGCTAATGTGAGTGCCACACCACGCACTCGTGACTATATATACAGCACGGTACGAAACAGGAACTAGTCCAACCATATATAAACGTGATGTTTATTTATAGAACCCCAGTAACATTGCCAATATAATCTGTACTTGCGGAGTGCTGATGATTCTCTACATACATGTACTATAAACACCCACGGACGACATCAATCACGTCAAACATTCAACACTATAGAGATGTCAGTGTAGATACCTGAATATATGTAAACGTTCGACCACTAAATGGGCAGAATTTATTCTTTAAAGACTGGGTCTTAATACGTGTTAGGTTGCTGGGGATACTTCAGCCCTCATCTTTTCGTTCCAAGTGAAACTGACTGCTAAAGTACAAGTCTCACAGGATTAGTTTTAAAAAGAATAAAGAGAATGCACATTATAATTTGCGTCCATGGATACACTTGGGAACTCATTAAAATAGGTGCTCTATAATATTGTGCGCAGTATAGAGTAACATGGATTTCGCCCAAACCTCATTTATTTCGGGTTTGTTGTTCACAAGTTAATGTACACATATTTTCACTTCTCTATTGTGTGTTTTTTTTAATAAAGCAATTCAAAATAATTGCACATTAGCGAAGTGAAAATCTGTACATTAAGTATATAAACTTGCGCAGATGAGTTGTCAATATAATCCCACAAGTTTTTGAAATAGATATGTGTAGCAAAACAACAGTTATGTGCAGTGTGAAGGCGATTCCCGTAAACCTTGGATGTATGTATTTGTCCCTTTTGTAGTCAGGGCAACGCATTTGTTTGCGACCAAATCTAATGTAACGTGAAATAACGTTAGGAAGAACATGTTTAATCTAAAACGAAATTTGAGTGTTTACACGTTAATTCTGTGGTGGGTGTTGCACTCGCGAGCAGTAGGCGTTCATGTCTCAGTTAGATACGGTGGTGTGTGTTGAGCAAACCCATCACAAGCAGATTGTGCAGCTACACACAACATAGTACAAGTCTGGACATCAATATTAATGTGAGCATACCTGCGTACTAAAAAAAAACTAGTTGATAACCAATATATATGTGCAGCAAACCTAATATGTACAATCTATGTAATAAATAGTTCATTGAACTTTCAGAACCTGTACTGTAGATGAGCAATTGATACAGAGACACCTTCTACTTCCGGCCGGAAACACTAAAATAGGCGGGATCGCTCGTTGCACTGGGTACGGACTTGCCATGCATATTTCTCCTGCACTGAGCCATTTACGTAACACATTTGATACAACTCCCACCTCTATGCAGCGGAGGCTGTAAAACTGATGTGCCAAATGGGAATTGAATCTACATCACACATTGGCTCCATTTACAGTACGCGATTTGACAAACAAACCTGCCAGAGACAGAATATTAGCTTTTATCCAACAACCAATTTATTGTGGAATACACAAGTTTATAGGCTGCCTGTTACAGATTCACACCTGCCTGGCACGAAGCTTGAAACGAACCGCCCATGCGTGTATGTCTATGAATAATGTATTGTTGGGGGTCCAAATGGGGCTTTTGCAAAGATTTATAATTTTATCAGTTGCTACTTCTTTTAGTACATTATGTCGAATTCTACATATTTCGTAAATATTTTGAATATTTTTCTATTACTATAAAAGTACATAGATAATAGTCAAGAAAGGATAAAATCCATACTCAGATGCTTCTTTTGAAGGAAGACGTTTTGGAGGACATTCCTCCTACATCAGTTTCTGGTGGCAAAATGCGACTGTTGTTATTGTGCATCTTGCAATTGCGTTCAAAAGAAGCATCTGAGGGAGGAAGGATTTTATCCTTTCTTGACTATGATGAATCCAGATGCTAAGAAATCTCTACTAGATGATACATAGATCTCTGCCAGGCGCGTATGATTAGAAACTATCAGGGATTGTGAGATTTCTAAGAAATGTGATTTCCAATTGTAGTTTGGATATTACCTATTAGAGAAAAGTTGTTAGTCCATTGCCAATGTTATTCAAACCATTTTATCATTTTGGAAAATGTTTTTTTTAATCAGCTATAATGTTCTCACAATACCAAAAGGTTTATGAATGATTGATCTACATGTGTGGCATATTTCACATTACAGTATTCAAATATCAGTAATATGTTTCATCGCTAAACTGTTACTATAGCCCCGCCCATTTCATGAAAACATCATTATTCATATTATTCATATTACATATCATTATTCACTGGGCTCACTCGTAGTCTCTCTGCACACGTGACACATATTTCATATCACCCCCAAAACCATATGCTAACCCTTAAAATGACTCATTCTATAAACACCAAAACCGGATATTGTATCAGCCAATTCCCACAGTGGGTGATCTGGCTGGGCAATGAGGACACTTCCACACGTCCTGTCAACTACTCAAAATAACTCACGTATTGGGCTTGGTCTTGGTCTTGATAAGTGCTACACAAAGCCTCAAAGGAGGCCACTCACAGAGGGGCTCTCAATGATAGAGGCAATATGTGGTGAGATTCCACTGGGTGCTCTCAACTGAACCCGGCCGACATTGATGCTGGTGGAGATTCCAGCACAGATTGCAAAGGGTATTGACCAAAGACCAGTCACACGTATGATCAGAATATGTCGATCGGAGACTAGACTACGGGGTTACAGTGAGGAGAGAAGTCAGGCGCACATGGTTGGAGGTCATCAAGTGGTCAATGCAGTCTACATACTGGGACTGTTATTCAATTTACTGTCACATTAATATTATTCAAAGCAAGCTGATATACACTATTAGAGCCTCAGATTTCTACATTCGTGCTCTTGAACATTAAAGGCTAAGACGTCTATTGAAGATGAGAAACTATGATAGAGCTAACACTGACCTTTAGAAACTAAGGCTGCCCTTCAGCATTAGACGCTAAGCTGGTTAAAGTGTATACTGAATCCATCCTTTCTCTCATGCGCCCACATTACATTAAAGATAACGTAGAATTAAATGTGGGGGTTCCTAATAGTGATCAAAATCTTGCTCTCACGACTTTATATTGACATTTCCAATCAAATGAGTATAGTAGGCCAAATTTACATTTGAGTGAACCAAATTGAGGTTAATGATGTGATAGAAGAGATGGAATTTCTTTATTTTTAGGTTTGCTTGGATGTACATTGTATAATCTGACAAACGTCTAGCCAGTGGCACATCGTGAACGCTCCCATCCAATTCAAGTATTGATAATAAAGACAATAGCATAGCTGTGACAATCAACAAGACGTATAGTATTTCAGCATCAGTTATCGTTGACGTTAACGCATATATTAAGGCAGTAGGCAGCGTCATTGCATTGTTATTGCTATTAAGTGTGTACACAGTCGTTATTTTTACCCAGACTCAGAGACCTAAGCATACTGATGTTGTGATATGATTTGCATTTGGCATATGAATAAAACATATACAGACACAAACACTAGCAGAGTGTGGGAGTGTGCTGATCTGTTGGACAAGGACAAATACGAAGACGAGGCTAAGGATAAGTAGTCAACGTTGCAGTCACACTTTGCAAACAATACCAATCGAAGCAGTGGACTTGTACTTACATGCGTTTGGAGGATTCTCAACTCAGCTATGGCTGCAAAGCTGCAGTTTTTAAAGTTTTAGCTTTGAACGAATGTGAGCTTAGTAGGATAACAGTGACCAATATAACATTATTGTGAACATTCCTACCGTCCTCTCAACGACCCGGATGATATCACGTATTGGTGAAGAGGGCACGCGGTGGTGAGGACGGGGATGCTCTCGGCACTGTCGGCGTCGCCTGGGGGTGCGGCTTCCCTGGAGGCGGACAGCATGGCCTCCTACAACACGGAGGATGGCTCTTACGACAACCTCTCCTACGACCGCGACGACTTCGAGGTAATGTGTAGTACACACTGTATGTACAGTAGACCATCCAATTAAGACCACCTCTATATTAAGGCCACCTCTATGATAAGACCAATTTTTTCGGTCCCAATCCTTCAGAATGATTTGACTTGGAGCCTCCATATAAAGTTCACCTCTCCATTGAGGCTACTAGAGGTCAGTCCAACAGGTGGTCTAAATAGAGAGGTTCTACTGTATTAGCAAGAAGACCTCAGGCTGACGGTTACATTTCTTCAGCCTAGAAGTTTGTGATTGATATGAGTAGAAATGCACTTGTGAAACATACTTCCACAATTAAAAACAAATACCCCTCTGCCGAAACCATGTGTACAATAATGGATGCAATGCGGCGAATATTCAGGTTCAAAATTCGAGACTTTTTGACCATAGCTTTAGTGATTTTTACCATCTCCAATATTGTTTTTGTGTGTTCATGTCCAACCACGCTCGCTGTCACATGCTGTTTCTAGAAAAGCGGTTTAATACTAAATTGCCAGTACATATCTTTTAAATCACTCGTCATCATATTGCACCTATCTTTTAATAAAACTTCAAGGTCTTCATAATAAGAGTTTTATTACCCAATTCTCCACATCAAATCTACGTCTTGGCCTTCATATGTGTATCATGTTTTAGAACAATTTCCTTCAGGAAATCGTAATAACACAATCTTAATGACCTTCATATTTTTATTAATATGTTTTTGTAATATAAAAAGATGTAGCAAGACATTCTTTAATTAGAAAAGCCATAACCATGTACACGTAAATACATGTAATACGTGTACGACTGTACGTATATACTATTCCTTTGGCCTTGTTTGTACATGTACATACATGTATATTATATCTTTGTCATATACCACATTCGTCATATCATAGCGGTTCTTTGAAAACTTCTGAACAAAACACCTCATGGCCTTCTAAAGCGAGGGGCACATTCCACCTTCCGGGCGTGGTCGCCGCAAGGCGTGTTGAGGTCTGCAGCGTCTACGGCGTTTTCCGCAAGCAGTGATAAAAGTACCGTTGCGGGCACATCATTACGGGCTCCGTGCGTTATGAGGGCGTTGGCACAGGGAGTGGTATTTATTTAGACTCGACCAGCCAGCCTCACTTTGCATAGAACGTTGGTCTGTGTTGCGCGAGACTAATTTACGTTCTACGCTCCGTGTGATTACAAATGTACGGGATCCGCACGTTCACGATACAGGGAACGCACGTTCCCAGTACTGTGTCTGTGTCGACAACGTGCATGTAAATCCTCTGTGTTTAACGTAAGGTGTCCGCACTGCCTCCTCACGGTGAGACCATGACGAAGGGCGGTCGTAGAGGAAGTTTGGCAAGCCAAACATCTTCTGCGGCCACCGTACCGCCTTGAAAAGAAACCTACGTTTGCCGCACTGCACACTCAGGGATCGTTACGATCGCCTTGCATTTTTGGTCGTAGACTGGCTGTAGACCCACTTTGCGGTGGAATGTGCCCTACGCATTAGTTTCACATTATTTTGTAACTAATTCCCCAGTAAATGCACTACAAACATCACTGTCAGACTTGGGGTCAATTCAATTCTTAAATTCTATTACAAACTGCAATTACGCATTCGTTCAATGTCAATGGCAATTGCATTTGGGCTTTGAAATTTTGTGGGCGAGTCATGTTTTCATTACGTTAATAATTAAGTTATTTTCACTGTAAAGGTACATTTGTAGTGTATATTATAAACATCTGTATTAAATTCATTTTGACAACTACAATATTTGTTAAAATGAATTTAAAATTCCATGCGTAATTTTCGTACTTATTGCTATACTAACTTTCAATGTTGATAAGTATGATTCATTATGCGAAGAATTATTGTGATACCGTCGCTCATTAACTATAAGGTGTAGACCAATGACCTGGAGAAAGTTTCAAATTAGATCAAAGGTGCACAGAGAGAACAGCATCGCTAGAACAACGTCAGCTCATGCCCATAAAGATGTTTACTAAATGCAATCAAAGCAGAAACAAAGTCTTATTTGATGTGTGATCCATCCTACATGTATGTTCTTGGCATTAGATTGCAGGTGCTTTCTAAACTTGGCTAATGTAAATATCTGATACTGCCCATGATGAGTCGACATTATTATGGTGGTGCTGCGCTCTCTGGAGGTGAACCAATTTCCTTCTTTATGAGTCATGCTATGGTCACTTGATATAGTCAACTGAAAAATGTTTTAATTTGCCAACTTAATAACAGACATAATGCTTGCTATATAGAGAAAAGTGAGATGAAAATTTTAATCAGCCTCGTTTGTTGGAATTGATGCTTGCAAAAGAAATAATTTTGTTACTGAAATGCATCTGATTCAAATACATGTATATAAATGTGGTGGCTCATGTAACTAAATGTGGTGTTTTACAGTCGTAATCCAAGTCTTGCTCTTACGACTAAACATATGAAGTATAAACCCACTGAGGTTGGGTAAATCTGTGCTTGTTTGTATATATTGCATGTAGATGTACTGTGTCAGTATATATAAAAAAATGACCTTTGACTTTTTTGAGTAAATGACATGTTGAACGGAGTCTTGCCGTGTTTCAGGTGTTCTGCGCACTGGCCCGCGCCACCCCGCCACGCTCCTCCCTCACGGTGTGCGGCCGCAGTCCGCGCGAGCTGTCAGGCTCCATGCCTAGCCTGGACGTGCACAGCCCCGCCGCGGCGGGGGCGGGCGGTGGTGGAAACGGGTGGGCGCCGCGGGACTTCAGCGCAGGAGGATACGGGGGCCAGGGGGACGGCTTCCTTGCAGTGCCATTGTCACCACATGTGCCGCGCAGGTAATTCTCATGATCTAAGTGTAACCTTCTATTGTTACCACCTCTATAAAAGAATGAACACATGTACATTGTATAAGTGGCCGGCCTACCTTAAGTGCTTGTTGGTACTATTTACAGTGCCACAGATTTCACGGTCATGGGTTTGAGTCCCTCTAGTGAATCATGTAGTGTCAATACTTGCACACAAGTCCATCGCAATATAAATTGAGTGGAAAATGTAGACTTACCATTTTTGATAGGTCGGCTCCAATAGATGTCTATAGTGAAGTCCCTTTTACTTGCTTTGTTTTACAAAACGTCATATTACATTAACATATCCACTCATGTCATAGTCTCTATCAACCAGACTGACACTACTGCATTCGAGAGACTTGTAAGTCCCGACGCAGAGAAAGTTAGTAAGGGAAGGGTCTGTGTTGACCGAGACTGCTAATGTCAATACTGTGACTATGTGTAGCTATTCACCACCTTCCCCACCGCAGGTCGCGCTCGGCCGAGCCGGACTTTGACCATGGCGGTGGAGGCGGCGGATCTGTGGGGTCGTCCCGCGCATCTTCACGAGCCTCTAGCCGCTGTTCTAGCCGCGGGTCTAGCCGGGCTAGCAGTCCTGGTGGAACGACGGGCCGCATGCTCAGCCCCAACAGTCGCCTGTCACCCAGTCACCTGTGGTAAGGCTTATATAGGATTGAATATATACAGTACAGTGCAACCTCCAATTAAGACCACATCTACAAAAATGGAAAATGTAGCGTTAAGAGGCCACCTAAGTACCGAGACCATTTTTCGTGGTCCCTTAATATTCAGATCACTTTTGGCAAAAAACGGCGAATGTTCAAAACAAAATGGTTTGGGTTTAGTTTATTTTGAAAATTCCATTGGATTGAATGTGGGAAAATGTGAGTCAAGCAATATCTTTACATGCAGACTCACCCACACAGCTTTACACAGCATGAGATTTAAAAAGTGCGATGCTACTTCGAAATCATCACACACACTCACACACACATTCAATCATAAAAAATGAAAAGAACAATAAAAGAATACCAGTAAAATATAATGTTTAACAAATTTCAACGCATATACATTATGATAAATATGAGCTTAGCCATATATGGCTACAGCTTCAATGGAGTCTATGTTCACTGTGGTAAGTCCTAATCACATTGTATCAAAGACGACTACCAGTTTCTATTTAACTGTCTCCAGCGCAAGCTTCAAGAGCCTGGGGTCGATTTTCAAGAATGCTACTCATCTGACATGGCCATCATACGTTTTCACGAGAGTTATACATCACGGATTATGAAAATCATAATATCATCTGTTCACCAATTTGGTACCAAACCTTTGGCAGGCCCACCGCCTATATACCCCTGACTCTGTCTCCAGGTCGAGCTTCAAGAGCCTGGTGGAGGCGTGCGAGCACCCGCAGTGCGTGTCGCCCACGGACGACGACGATGATGACGATGACGGCGGGAGGCACCGGCGCGCCCTCCGTGTGCCGCCCAAGTGCCCGAGCGCGCCACACAGCCGCTCGCCGTCCGTCAAGAAGCGGCGAGGCAGCCGCGGTGTGAGTGGGGGAGGCAGTGCCGCACGGCGCCGGAGCAGCGGCGGCGGCGGGCTGACTGCCCGGCCACGCACCAACAGCCTGCCCATTAAGAGCATCTTTGACCAGGTGTGTTTTTAGTGGTTCTGCAGCTGGTAGCATAGGCAGTTCCAGCGGGGTGGAGTGCATGGGGTGCGTGCCTTCCATTTTCCCCAACAAAATACATTCTTTTTAAAGAGTTTTGGCCTGTTTGTTAATGATCACGTGTACCAAACTCATAAGATCCCCCAGGTGCAACTCCCCCCTTTCTGAAAATCTGGCCAGTAATGAAGGACAACCTTCAAGTGGGAAGCACAATGTCCTTATTCAGCTGGACGGACTTGGTGACGGATTGAACTGGAAGGAACGACCTAGATTTGGAGGTTGATTGTATATGTAGGGGTGCCAATTTTCATTGGTCATTTTTAAGTAGTCTGATTGATGATACTCTAACAGTTGAGCCCATTAGATGCAAACATTTAGACAGTAGATTAAAAATGTCGAGCAATCTGTATTGACTGCAATGTCAAGTAGCATGAAGCGTTGCAACATGTACATGTATGGCCCAGTTTTCCATAAAATTCGACTCTTTAGAGTTTTTAGATCATGGTACCATGAGGTGGAACGGGAGTAGCTGCATGGCCAAGGAAGCCATTATACAACATGGCAGATATGATTTCACTAAACATTTGAACGTTATTACACATGCAGGCTAACATCCAGGAAACGAATCGCTTATGCATGTCATTTGTCATACACAATTCAGTAATTGGGCACCGTATGGGGATTCAAATTCAATTGCAAAATTGTGTCCATTACTACTGCTTTCAAGTGCTTTATGTTCCCTTCCTCCAGCCGCTGCTGCCGCACCCGGACGCCAGTGGGGAGACTTGGTGCCGCGTTAGGAACTTCGTCAGCACACCAAAGGTGGGTTCACAAGAGCCGAGGGCAAAATTGTATTGTACAGTTCAACTATGACTATGGGTTTAAAATGGTACAACACAAACAGGTCAAAAAGAGCAAACATAAACATAGGATAAGTCAGCAAGGGGCCCGGGTCAGCAGTGAGATAGCTCAGCAAGGGCGCAGGTTAACGGGTAGCAGGCCATTGTGGTGGGTTCAGGGGTGAAAGGGGTCAGCAACTGCTGTTTTGTTGTATTTTGTGCATGTTTATTTCGGTCGCAATTTCTGCTTTTGTGTTTTTACTTGAACCTTGTATTTGATGAACTATATGCCTTTGCGCATTTATTGTTTTGCTTTTCCTATGGTTTTACGTAGTGCCACTATTTCTGCATGCATGTATATCTTTCTGCTTTTTTGCCCTTGTTATCCTGACGGAGACTAATGTAATTGGTTACTGCCGCATTTTATGCATTTGCTGCACAGCATACTTTAATCTATCAAGCATTTTCTGGTTAACCGAGATATTGAAGCAAATACGTGCTGAAATAGGTGAACATATCAGTTTTAAAAGTAAAATACTATCAAATGGTCTAGTCATTGGATCATCGCAACGCCAAATCGTTCGCAATAACTGTTTATGTTTGGAAAACAATTGCTGAATGAATGATAAGATAACTAAATCAATGCTAATTCGAATTTTATCAATTACAGATTAGAGTAACACATGAGTTACACTATGAGCCAAACAGGTTCTTGGCAGAGTAAACACATATTAACCCACTTGGAGCTCATTGGCATGCATCACGCAGCAGAAGGACCATTATGATTAATAGAAATGTCATTTTGAATAATTCTGCAGTTATCTTAGCAACACATCCAAAATTGAGAGACTTATGTCTACTTTGCATAGTATTCAGTATGGCCTATATTGTAATTATATATTTTTGTATACATATATACAATCCTTTTAAAGTTATTAGCCAAATGAGGATCATTTTTGCAATGTTAAAACACAATAAGGTGCCATGCCTATTGTTGATACAGACGCCCTCATATGTAGCTGTGATTACATGGCATCCGTGCTATGAAATATTTCAGGTTCAATCCCAAACCCCTTCCCCAATGTGGAATGACCGAATGTCGTGTCAGTTAATTGCGGAATGCTATGGAAAGAACCACGAGTGTTTCATGCGTTCATTCTTACAATCTGCTGTTCCGATTGTTCATGATTTTTTTTATGGGCGTCCTTAGGCGTGAGCCAAAATAACCTAGTCTAGGTGGCCAATGACGGGCGTTCACACAGACGTCTTAATCTTACAACAAATCCACATTTACGATTGCTAGATGTGTGTACAGATGTGTGCAGATTCATTATTTTGATAGCGGATACGCACTGCCTACCCATATACCTACCTACCCCCACTCTGTTTGAGGAAAACCTTGAACCCGTTACTGTAATGGCATCCCGCAATCTAAAGATGTCTTCCTTCAGGGCATCATCAACTGCGGCGACTCCTTCCAGTCCACGTGGAGCGACTCCAGTGTCAAGTCCGGGGGCAGCGACGCCGGGGGCTGGGGCATGTCTGCCCTCCGCCGCGGCGGTGCGGAATCCCCGGGGCTTCCCCCACCCCTGGTGGGGGACAGTGAGGAACCTGCACATCACCATGTGAGTGTGAGCTCTTTTTTGGTCATTTTATTATTATAAATGCTAAACTATATAAACTATTTTTATGAAATGACATTTAAGAAACTAATACTTTCCCAAATCAGATGCATCTTGAATACCTTTGGTAAGAAAGAAAGATCATGTCTCCACATGATAATGACTGTTGTCTATGCCAGAGAGACATATCAGTCATGGCCTATAAGGATGTCTTTTTTAGATGGGTCAATATCCGCTGTAGGATATTGGTGATGCGAGTGCACATCCTAGAGCCAATAAGTCATGGGGAGGGCGGACAAGCCCAGCTGGCCCAGACGGCGAAAGCACATATAAACCATGTAGTGATCATAAAAGTGAGAAATAGCCAAAAGGATTTGGAACTGTTGGAGGACTTGCAATCAGAGTGTATAGCATAGCTTTAACCAGTTTTAGTATCTGCGGAAGTGCTTAATGCACGAACTTTTACTATAAAATTTTAATGTACAGAAAGTGCCATAACTTTGCGTATTTCATAATTTTATGGTACAAATAGCTCAGCAAAGATTTTTGGTTGCAACTTTCCAGTAATCACAGCCTACAAATTGGTCTTGTATGTTGGACACAATGACCGCCATTAAAGCAACAATTTCATGTGAGGAACAGCAACCCATATTTGGGACCTTCAATTCTATTTTTGTCCATGAATACAGTAAAACCTCCGATTAAGACCACCTCTCTATTGAGACAAACTCTATAATAAGACCACTTTTCACGGCCCTAAACTTCATAGAGCTACCAAGATGAACCTCTATATCTGTTTAACTAATCTGTGTAGAGACCTCTCTATTGAGGCTGGGCCCTACAAAGGTGGTCCTAACAGAGAGATTGTACTATAGTTCAAAACCATTAGAACTAAAATGCTTACTATCCCCGTGGCAGGTGCACATCCTGGGGTCGGTGGGCGTGGGCAAGACCACGCTGGCCCAGCAGTTCCTCACGTCCGAGTGCCTCGTCAACGCGGCGGACAACGGCGGCGGCGATAGCGGTGGCACAGGTGGGTGGTGAGAGGGTACATTGTTGACCCTTATTTGGCTGGATAGTGTATACTGTTTTAACCCTTTGTGGCTGAATAGTGACCGTTATTTTAACCCTTTCTTGGCTGTATGGTGGGAATTATCAACCCATTATTAACTCTAAATAATATGCTTAAAATCATGACTGGTCACTTCTATTGCGGGACTAGAATAAGCTCAAACTTATCAAGATGATTGTTTGATTTATTCAAACTTAGTGAGCATCGGTTGAAAAAAAAGCTCTGTATTCTATGTGGCAATAGTAACGCAATCCCAGAGAATGGTGGCGGCAATTCTGTAAGGAAATGTTCAATGTGATCCCAGTGTCATTCCAAACTAGATATCACAATATGTCAACCCTGTACCCAAAGAGGGGCTTACAAATCAGTTGTATTTTAACAACGAATTGTCCATTCGTCGTTGTTTTGCGGATATCTCCACAGTGCATGCTGCACAAATGCATTGTTTCAAAATTTACCTGTGTCGATGTGTTTGACTGGAACAGTCGCGTACGAGAAACATACGTCACAAACATAAATACAGAGTGCTTAAATATGTTTGATATGTTAATCTCAACCCCAGCATCAGTTTGGATAGAATTGGGACCATTTGGTGTCTGCAATATTAAAGGCACCAGGGAATAGCAGGTGTGTGAAGGAGATGGGTTTGATGTGACTGGAAGTGCCTCCTGTTCGGCCTGTGATTTTCTGAGTGGACCTCTGTAACTCTCCGGACAAATAAAAGTACATGTACTTGAGAGAACTTGAGAATGGAATATCATAGATCATGGCATTGGATGCTGCTTGTTCTTTGAAGTGTCTGTTTGTGACGCAAAGGTTAACTGTCTAAAGGTAGAAACGTGACACTTGTTTACCTGGTTATGTATACACAATACCTTATTTCATGATTTACATCACTCTAAATAGTAGTTTCCAGATAGTATTAATTGACAAATGACGTACAACATTTACTAAATTTCATGATTGAAATCATCCAATACGTACCATATAGATATACTCTCAAAATACTTAAACGTTGCTCCCTCAAAATCAACATACGGTCAGTCGAAGCACGGGAATCTATTGTAGCCTACACTGCTTGTGAAAATTTAAGTCCGAAATAGACGAGGAAGATATTATGGAAAAGGTGGTGTAATTCAACAGTATAATTGCCTTTGGTTTTAAAAATAATTCACTGTTCGAGTAGTAGTTGTTTTTTCTTTAAAAAAACAGACTGAAAAAAATAACAGATCTGATTTCAATTGGCTACAAAAACAAAGGGCACATTGCATGTAATGATACATACATATATACCTGAACCCGAAGATAGATGGTGGATATGAGAAAAGGGACACTTGCGCACGTGTCATCTGAGATGTTTTGCAGATTACAGTCATGAGAGGCACGTAATAAGACGTATCAATCACCCAGCCCCTTGCCTGAAGTGAGGGGGTGCCTCGAACGTCAGCAGAGACAACAAGTACTTACCATCATGTCCGGGAGAGTGTGTATAAGTAGACGTACAGCACGCACACGTGTTCCTGTACCACCAGATTGAAAAATTGCCGTGTTTTCATCTGCGCGTGTACTCATTCTAAGTCGGAATTCTTGAATGAATACGTAGTTTCTTTTTATTTGCAAATATTTTCGGCTTGTATCTCATTAACACGTAGAATATTTACGAAGAAACCCGATGAATATTTTTCCTGTCTGCACATGCATTTTTTCTCGGAATATGTGGACATTTTTTCAAAGCTACAAATACCTATACAATTCATGAAGGTCCTCTATGATGAAGTATGACAACAATGGAAAATCTTGAAAATGTTTTATTACATTTTCCGTTGTAATACTTTGATATGATACTGAACAAACGTATATGAAATGAGCTACCGACCTAATAAGTACAAATGTACATGCGTGCACATGTCATTAAAGAAATGCATAGCTAGTGACTAGCCAATGCGTAGTCAAACAGAGGCATTTTGAACACACATCCTACCACTTGTTATATAGGTGTATCCTGGTTTGTTCTATGAATCTAGTAAACACAATCATTGTACGACTCAAATTGTACACTCACAAATGCCACGATGCATTTTCTCAGTTGCCACTCAAGCTCACATGTTGTTCACGCACCTTATCAGCCCATGTGCCTATTCGACTACAGTTGAACATTGACACCAGGTATTGGTACCGTTTACAAAGTCATATCTCAACTGCGGTAGTATACAAAGTGATTTTATTGGTCACTGTTTAGCCAGCTGAGTGAATATGAGAGCCTTATTTTCTAGTTATTCTGAGCGCGGCCAGATTTCTCATTTTTACAAACTAATATGTTCAAGTCACTAGTTATCTTTCTAGTGGCACAGTCCTTATAACATGTGCCATGAATATTCAATATTTACCATCTTCATCTCTCATCTTTTTACCGTGCACAAATTGCACGTGTACAATCACGTGATAACTCATACGTTATGCCGTTCTCGTCACCACCCGCCTCCACTTCATCACCTGCACGGCGTGTGAAGACTGCACCTTAACGCCGACCCGTGTGGATGGATCCCTTAAGACTCCCTTCTCTCCAGTCTTTAGAAGAGCAAGCACGTTCTTACCGCTTTATTGACATTGTTGAAGACGCAGTGACAATTTATCCGCATCAAGGGAGCCCACAGGCTGACACGCTACTGTCTCACTGCCATTTTGAGACACACCTGTGTCCTTGTCGTGCTGTTGTTCAACGTCTAGAAGCTCTACACCAGTCAGTCTGAGCATCCACTCACGAGTGTCACCTTCTTCGCGTTCTGCATTTTAATGAAAACTTCATTAGCTGCAATGTATATGATAAATGTAATTGTAATCGTGTGTGTCGTTGTTTATAGGCGTGATTAGTGTTTTGTTCTCACGACTTTACAATTTATTTTACACCAGGTCATGAGTTAGCTCAACATTCAACACCAAACCCGACCGCATAATCCGACCCATGACCTTCCAGCCACAAGTCCAACTCCCTATCCACTTGGCCACATAATTACACATAACAAAAGAAACGTGTACGGGGGAATCCAGAAGATATTTTTCCACTCCCATGCATTGACCTACTAATAAACGATCTAAAATTACCAGCACTCACCGCTTTGTCATTTGCCAGCAAACCTCTACGGAAAGGTTAGCGTAATTTGGGGAGAAAGAAGGGAATTGTTCCGGTCGAATCCACGGCGCTACCGTGGCATTCAGAGGGAATTCTACAGCGTCAAAATGTCAATTGAAGTGGTTTCTTTTGTAGTCGGCGTCTAATTCCGGGCTTGTTAGACATGTGTCAGACGGCCTACTGGGTAAATTTTGTGAATAGTTTGGCGGCCCTCAAATGTTAATTGTGCTTGTTTATAGCACGTTGACCAGTCTGTCCTAATGACAAGGGGGCCAATGTCTGGCTCAATTAACAATGTTACATCGCAGCAAATGTGACCGTATGTCTGGTAAAAGAGTATGTACGAATAGTGAAATATAATACAATATGCTTCATGGATTTTTGGTTTGGGAGAGATTGTATCAGTTGGTATAATTATACACATTCAACTGACCACGCCACATTGTTTTTGCTGTCTCACATTTAGCTATGAAGCTTCAAGGACATTATGGTTCTTATATTGTACATGATGCTTCATGTTAAAGGCAATGACAGGTGGAATTTATGATGGATATACTAGCATTGAGTAGTTCCGTGTACATAAATATGAATGATCAAGGAGTCACCAGAGGCATTCGTTAATTATGTTGTGGAATTTGCTTCTGGCTGCTGACGATGTGAGTTTTTAAGCAGTCATGTATACCCGTTGACAGAAATTTACTGTACGTTAGAAATACACTTGATTATACCCTTGAGAAACACCCCCCGCTGGTCTAGTCCAGCGAAAGTACGGTACAACTGTATTGCAGTACGTTTGGCATGCCAAACTTTCTCCACGGCCAATGCGGCGGGGGCCTGGAAATCTGTACGCTCGGCAGTACATACATAAGCGGTACAGAATGAATACGTGAGTAAGAAATCCGTAGACCTAAACAAAAACTGTACTGCCAATACATCAGTACTGCCGGTTGAACCCGTGGTTTTGCAAGGACAAGTGTGGTCGCTGCTGCAGTAACACGAGTTACAGAGAGGAGTGCCCTCTGGTGGGTGCTGTTTCTCTGGTAATACCACGGTGTAACGCGAGCAGCACGCACACCCAGCCTCGAGGCACCTGCTGCCCAGGAGGCGGCGGAGATCTGCACGTGCTAGATCCAATTTAGGATTGCCACATCATGATGCTTTAAGCTATCTGCCTCCGCAGTAATTGTGTGTTGTGGTTGTTTTGTTGTGCTATGGTTAGTGGGGTTTCTTTTTGTTTTCTTTTCTATCTTCGGTTGTTTGTTTATTTTTTCTTGTTTTTTTCTCTCGGGGGTTTGGTGTGTGTGTGTGTGTGTGTGTGTGTGTGTGTGTGTGTGTGTGTGTGTGTGTGTGTGTGTGTGTGTGTGTGTGTGTGTGTGTGTGTGTGTGTGTGTGTGTGTGTGTGTGTGTGTGTGTGTGTGTGTGTGTGTGTGTGTGTGTGTGTGTGTGTGTGTGTGTGTGTGTGTGTGTGTGTGTGTGTGTGTGTGTGTGTGTGTGTGTGTGTGTGTGTGTGTGTGTGTGTGTGTGTGTGTGTGTGTGTGTGTGTGTTTCATGTGTGTGTTTTCGATTTTTGTATTTTAGTTTTATTTTGTGTTTTGCAATGTTCTGCAATGTCCAGATTATGCTGGTAGGCATTGCGCAAACGTAGATAGCCCTGCACAATGCTGAGGTCATAAGTATAAGTGTGGGTTGGTGTAAGAATAAGCATCTGCCATATAAGGATATACAAAGACAAGTGAAATTTTCTATCATTACTAAGAGTGCATTTCTTTACATTATCTCACCCGTGTTTACCAAATGCTGATGCCACCTCTGAGCGGTTGAGCACTTCAACCTTGCACCTGTGGGTCTAAAATGTTAGACTCTGTAATCACAAGTAATGGGGTCGCTTTGTACGGCGTCCGCCCACGATTTTACACGCTAATGTACAAAGCACCCGCGAGAATCTGTCCTCATTACGTGCTCGGTACAGCACGCAGGCCAGTCCGCGCATTAAGGTCCCGTTCTTGAAGCCTGAATACATAATACTTCATAGGCAGATCCAGGCGGGGGCGCAGCGGGCGCCCCTCCCTTTCCCACCAAAATACCATATTTTCATAGTGTTTTTGGCATATCCTGGATCTGCAATCCTGCCGGACGGTGAGAAGTACGTGAAGGAAAGCTGCGTGAAAAAGAAGACTATGCGTAACATACTGCATTGTGAGAATTAACAAGTACAATGACAAGACTGCGTCGGCTGCTATATTTTGTCGAGAAGGTCATGACGTGGCATAATGTGCTAGCGTTTCCCTGTACATTCGAAACCACTCAAAATGTGTGTCTATATTGACGACGACATTGCAACCAGTGTGGAGTGGACCCAAATGAGTGCTATATCAGTGGATGATTGCACATAGAGTCAAGAATTCACAATGTTTACATGAGTATATTCTGTACCGGCGTTATAGAAAGTACGTGGAGAAGGTAACAGTTTTGCTTGCGTTGGTGTAAATATGCAAGCCTCAGGTTTGGACAGGAAAAGATAAATTGCAAACCATTAAATATTTAGCTCAATGAAAGCAAGTCCACATCTCCCACCCTTTCCACCCTCGCCTCGGAGCATCATGATGCCTTTTCACATTTTCACACGAACCACTCTAAAATGTTATCGAGTGACAAACTACAGAGCTGGGTCGTTTGCTTGTCTCATTTATTCGATGTTCAAAAACGTGCCACAATGACCTCATATAACTGCTGATAACGTTTATAAGTACAGTATCAGTTTCAGATTGACATAGAACCATAATTCAAATCCAAATGCTGATATGTTCATTGTAAAACAAATAATGTGCATTGTGCGTGCCATAATTTGTAATTTTGTGCTATTTTTTATCAAACCCTATCTATATATAGACACTAGCATGCTGTGGTAATGAGAGGCGTAACACTGGCTACACATGTAGGGGTTTGCTCTTCACTTGGCGGTGAAATAACATGAAAGCATCACCACAATGAGTGCTCAAGTGCGCGAAACACGTAAGCAAGTGGTTCACAGGCAAATTCATGCGTCAGCATATAGCACTTTATGTTTCTGGGTAAAAGATGGCAAAATAAAATGAAATGTCTGGCAGATTTAAACTCTCTGTGTGTGAGTGGTTTTGAAACATTCTCATACAATTCACAATGTTTGATAGATGGTTTTACCTTCTCGCACAACCCACACTATTATGAATTGTGTGAGCAAGGCTTGAATCACGATTATAAACCACCACATTTACCACATGCGTACCACTAAAGGTAATGTATGTAGCAGGCGATTTCACTAACGTTATTCAACAAACTGCAATGTGGGACAGGTAGTCTTCTCTCCTAATCAACAGTATGTGACAAATGATTTCATAAATCTCTTCTCACCACCCACAGTATGTGACAAATGATTCCACGAACCTTCTGTCGCCAACCACATTGTTTGCTAAGTGGTTCCATAAAACTTCTTCAACTATCAACAATGTGTGGCAGTTGTTTTCACAAATCTTCTCTCACCACCTACATTGTGTTACAAGTGGTTCCACAAATCTTCTTCAACTTCAACGATCAACAATGTCATGACAAGTGGTAAACCACAACTATTCTTCAACAATGTGTGATAAGTGATTCCACAGCAGCAGTCCTCTTCCTCAACAATCTACAAGATCTGGAAACTGATTCTACAAATCCCCAGTCACCACCCTTTATATGTGGCAAATAATTCCACCAATCCTCTCACACACACTACTTATACGGCTATGCTATGCAATTACCAAGTGGCCATGTCATTAGCAGCACGTCCGGTCCAGCTTCCCATCACAAAGAGCCGCCATGATTAACGTAATGATAGGGTCATATTACGGCCAGAAGTGCCTTTCACTCAGTGACCAGATCGCAGTATATTGGATAGGATTTGAAGCTATATAAACGTCTGCTCAATACGTGGACATTGACTGGTCTTTGTGTATTCTATTGTTTTAGTTGTTCTTTATGATTATCTCCGATTGTTCTTAAATTAATTGAAATATTTACAATTTAGTTGATATATTTCGCACTTCTTTTTGGTGTCTCATTGAGTTTGAACAGGCACCTAGATAAAGTGAGTGAGAAATAAATCAATTGAATTGTCAATTTAAACATTTGGAGATGGCACTAAAGAACAACAAAAGGAAGACAGGAAGAAAAAGATATCATTACACTGTATGTAAATTGCAATTACACCAAAAGTTGCAGACAACAATCGAATGTGAAGAACCTGAACGCTGGGAAAGGGGAGAAGGGTGGGTAATAATCCCATTCATGCACCACACCTTAATTAGAACTACTCACGTTCTCCTGTCACGTGTTGTATTTACCCGCACGAGTGAGCACCAGCGAACGAGTGCACGTGCACGGGTATTGTGACCTCACCTCATTCCTCAACCCTTTCGCTCTCATTTTCCCATGTTCTCCTCCTCACCAGAGTGCAATCCTTCGCCCTACCACTATCACATGTTTTGAGCTCATTACCTGTTGATGGCACGTTTCTAGCGGCCTCACCCTCTGTTTATCTCCCCAAATCCTCCTCCCATTGGCCTCGATCTGGGCTGATAATTGCAAATGTCAAGGCCGCCCGAGTCGTGCCATTCACGCCTGCTTTTTAATGCTGCTGCTTCTGTTATGTCGAGCTTGTTAGCGGGTGTGGTGATTGTCTTGTAGCCGGTCCACTTGTCCACGTTCATTTTCACAGCTTCACTCAAGGCAATGAACTAGATACAATAAAATCTTGCTACAGTCACGCATTATAGTATATTACTATAAGTAGGGACACGTTGTAATTAGTGACACCATCATTCTATCCAACAAGCAACGGCTATAATTAATTACTTAGAGAGAGGATTTCATCTATGACTTTACCAGACTGTTCTCTGCGCAGAATTATCCCCTTTGTTTCAACAAGCTTTATGTAGTACAATACTTCTGGGGAAACGGAGTTTATAACTGGAATGTGCGACCATCAGTAACCTCAGCCTCATTGTGATTCTGTGCACGTTCCAAAGTGACGGGGACGGATGAATACATGGCTTGTACATTTCACATATTGAGAGAAAATACACTAGCTATTTCCTTTGTGTTAGGATCTTCTTCGCGGGAAGTATGTCTTTGATAAACTTTACGTCTGCCTCAATTGACGACATGCGCATAATTGAAGACATTGCGGGATTACACTATTAGTTGCTGACAACCTAGAAACCTTCATTTTTACGCTAAGCACATTAGGGAGGTCACATGAACATTCATATGCATATTGATTATCAAATATGTAGCATATAATGTTCAACAACTATGCAAAATCCAGTATGTCGAAGAAATAGCTCCTTTAACTATCAGTACTTTCATCTGCTTTCTAAGAGGAATTTAATGATGATAAGTGTCTGTCAGTGTCATCATGTTAAAAATGTACCACTGTTGCTCTGTGTATGGCTTTATAAAATAAAAAATAGGCCACCCAGCCAAATGCGTACAGGGAACTCTCGTAACACAATTATTCTCGCAGTGCGTGTTTCGGGCTCTTGTGAAAATTGCATTTGGATGAACACGCACCTGCCCGCAATTCACGGTAAATTACACATGATAAACCCAACAATGGTCCGTAGGGTGCAGTTGTGGTGATGTGCGAGTTTAGTCATTAAACACTACGCCCCACTCCCTATATTGAATGCTACAGTGGTGTGTGTACGTACACAGGTACCAAGGCCTCTGGATCTGACCTGTCACCCACGAACCTTTCTGGCGACAGAACAAGGATTTCTGGATTGGGGAGTGGGCACGTGCGAAACAACAGGTTTGCTACAAAGTGAAACTGAAAAATAGTCTAGAGTAAGTGTCAAGCCACCACGGCTCTCGGTTACTGACGTAAAACAAACGAGGTTTACGTGAGGCCCATGTCGCAGTCCGTCCCGGCATTGTTGAAAGCCACTTTCACTTGCAAATGAAGCTGGGGGCGTTAGTGGCTCATCCCGTCATTTACACACTGGTGGTGGGGCTCAGCGGCATGGTCCTACCCGCGAGTAGCTCTATCAGGGCGCACAGTGCGACGAGGCTATGTAGACACACCCTTTTGTGGTGGACACCTGTATAATTGACACTTTTTCTAATGGAAACCTGTCCATGAGGACGCCTTTTCGTATGGAGCCTCGTCCATGTGGACACTTCTTCTGGTAGGAACCCCTCTATGTAGACACCTCTTCTGGTGGAAACCCGTCTATGCGGGCACCTCTTGAGATGGACTCTTGTCTATGTAGACACCTCCGTATGATTAATTCCTTCCTGATCATGCAGACACATCGTTATGATTACACTTGTTTTAAATGTCTTGGTCACACCCATATAGCGTTAACTGACGCTATTGACACATGGATCAACTTTATATTACATGTCGCTTTTATGATACTTTTTATACTCTCGCGAATTATACTGCCTCTCTCACATACGCAAACACATTCAACCTGAATTATCAGAGACATTAGAGGATTCTGTGTCACGTTCACATGGCTATATCTCATGTAAATGCTCGCACACAAGTCCATCCAAGTCCAATATGTCTGTGTGAAATATAATAAGAGGGCATCTTTCAATGGTTTTATGCGGATATCAGTATTATGATCCGATGAAACCCCGTATTCATGAGAACAGGTTTGTGCTGTTTCTCATTACATGAAAACTTTACTACACATATTTTAATAAGAATAAGTTGTCTTGCTTCACTATTTCTGCTGGATTTTTAAATTCAAAACTCGACACACTATATAAATGTCTTACACATGATTCGGCAATCATTGTCCTCATCAGATATACGTATCATAGCAATTATATTGTCGACTTTTGGTGTATCAAACACAGCAGAAATAGAAAAGTATGACTAGCTCTTTTTTTTTAATGAGATGAGGTGCTGCAGTTCAGCTTATCAACTTAGCAAGCACCTGTTTGGGGATATTTGGGATACCACATAGATATGATATTGATATTGCAGTATCTCTTATTTGTTATTATGTACAAAAAATATCTTTTGAATAAATGATCAAAACTACCACTATGACATACGTGTGTATTTAAAGGAAGAAATTAAGGAGACACATCCACTCTTGATATATTTAGATAAAAACCTGGACGATTGGTTCAAGTATCATCACAGATCACACTTGCTAACACATGTCTTCTATGCCATAAGTATGCTGCACTGTCCACGTTTTGGCCACTTCTGTATGTGAATAAAAAGCAAATTCAGACACACGTCAAAATTATGAGGTTTTACCACTACACCAATACACTGCTGCCTATGTGCTGATGCTTTTTGCTAATCATTCAGTTTTGCAGGTGCACGGGAGCACAATGAGATCGTCTGCTCCATAATCACCGCAAAACGACAGCGTTTTAGATAATTCACACCCGTTTTGTAACCAATATAGAGCTTATTAATCTCGGGCGTCTTTATCATATTTAATGGCTGGATGGAGACAAAGGAATCTGATATCCATTAGGTTGATTGTTTTCTATCTATATAGCAGATTTGCTGTGTCTGGCTGCATGGGCGGATTAATCCAGCTTGCATCTGTAGTTTTGTAGAGATAAGATATTAAGTCTGCTGGTTGTTCTTGTTTGACTGTTTGTCCACCATTATAGGGTAGCACCTTTGGGTGGATCAAAGAAGGCAGGTTGTGAAAGGGCTGCAAGCTTTCTTCTTTCTTATTCGCGAAAGCTCACTGAAGCGCTCTCCATTGTCCGGTAAGCTGGATCTAAATATGAGTAGCCAAAACTGGCGAACAATGATTGAAATTGGCGAGCCAGGGGCGGACCTATAGCTAGTTTCTCCTGAGGGTGTGATTAAGAGTTGGGGTGGGTTGGGGGAGGTGGGAGGACGTGGGAGGGAGGCTCCGACAAACGCGCGCAAACACACACGCGCACACACACACACACACACACACACACACACACACACACACACACACACACACACACACACACACACACACACACACACACACACACACACACACACACACACACACACACACACACTATCGGGTCTGTCACTCCCGGGGTTTGAAAAAGTAAATATATATATATATATGTAAGTGCTCATTATTGGTTTATGTAAATTTTAGTCCGTGTCTGTAGTTTGGTGGTTTCGATGCCTTTGAAATGGTGTTCATTCTATCACTATTCTTGTCACTGCGAAGAAACACTACACGTTGGTTTGTCTCCTGCCAACAATCAGTAAATTGACTCTTGCATTTTACGCGGATAGATGTTCTAATTGAAAAGTGAAACCATAAATGATGAAAGGACAAAACGTGAATCATGGCTTCCTTTGTTCTAGTCAAACATGTGAGACTTCAAACAACAGCACAACCAGACATGGAAGGAACGCCAGCACGCACGGCAAATTAACGTGACGTAGGCATCAGCTTTGAAGACTGTGGTTTTATTTATCTTTCACATAAATTGGATTGAGACTTAATCAGGTGGCTAAATGCACGGGCCGCGTGTTTTGTCAAAGACAAGCACGTGTAATTAGGCTCGCTATTTTCATTGTTTGCGCCTTCCATTGTTTTAATGGGGATTCGCCTCATTAATGAGGAATTATCATGCAACTGAAACAGAAGATATTGAATTAGCCCAATCTAGGCCTACGAATCGAGACACACGAATATAACTTGAGTATTATGGTGACAGTACCGGTTTTCCTGACTGCCTCTGTGTCTACAGCGTATATGTCATGAGAACCTTATGTATATATACGAGTTGGTCAACATTGGCAAGTTTCAGCGTACACGTTCTATTTATGTTTTCGCTGACGGAACGCCGTGTATCCGTCCGTCAAGATAATGAGGGGCGTTAACAAAGTGCAATTAACAAATACTTTTTCAGTTTAAAGCACACAAGACAGTACTAATATTGAAATGCGCCGACTTAATGCATAAAACTGACGTACTCACGTGCTCAGGCGACGTTTTATCTACATCGGGTCACCATGGTCATTTCCATCATCGCCGACTTACATCGACACCCTGGGGAGCATTACATCACTGCGCATTGTGCATGTACTAATAACTTGCCGGGCCTATAATACAGTCTGCTGTTTGGAGAGCAATTTGCCCTCGGTCAGGAATGGGTGTACAGTACAGTACTAACATCTACACCAGGAGTGGACAACAGTCCGCACCCACGACCTTCTACTAACAAATCCATCTCCCCATTGATTCACTTAGCGGCGTATGCTTGCGGTCCTCATTCCCAAAGGATTATTTATAGTGTATAGTTTGTTTGCCAGCTGTACTCTTGATAAAATAGAATTTTGTTTTTCAAAAAATCTTAACATTTATTTTATCAGTTTAAAGGTTTTTGAGCTTATACTAAACGGCCCTTTTCTAATTAAACCACCAAAGGAAATCAAGTTTAAAAAAACAAACAAAAAACATTTCATTTAATCAAGAGTACAGGTGACAAATAAACCTATACCCTGTATATAAAGATACCTAGTGCTGTAAGCCAAATATGCAGGATATTATTATAATATTCTCAAAAGAAGAAAAGACAATACCGTTTCGAAATTTGAATTGCATTTATAGTTTATGGTTCCCTGTCATATTTGATAGATGCTCTGCCAATTCGTCGTCATTGACGTCAGTTCTTATTGCCAAAAACACTCCATCTTTTTAAGCGTGCCATTAAATAACAAGAAGAATTTTGAAAAGTTGGATATAAAAGAAGCGGACTTTTTGCTGCAGCCAGCTGGGTCCCGTAATTGACAGGACGCAGTAACTCCACTGTCTGGGGAGGGGGTAGTGGGGACAATGGTAATTTCATAGATATATTGTATTGTATCAGTTTATTTCGCATAAAATGCATAGTAAAATATCACAGTCCATATCAAAGTTTAGTTAAACATTAGTTGTAAAGCATATTTCAAAATAGATGTTTTCGCCAATTTACAGAGTGACTAGAATAAAACTTAAAAGATACACTTTGAACTATATCACGTGTAATAAAATTGTCACAACTAAATATCCTACATCTAAAGTTTCCAATAGCTTTTCTATATTGTACTTTAAAGTGGTCTACACCATTAAACATATAATATTGGGACATGCTAACACCCTTAGGAATAGCAAGGAGATGTCTAAAAACATTATTATATGCAGTTGGATATGTAGTTGGATTAAAAATGTACACCCCTAATATGTAACGACTGAAGACTGAATTTCAGCTAGCCTTGTCAATAAGAAAAGCTTATCTTCCAGTTGTCTTTGCCACGTATAGAAACTTACTGTACTTTTCAATGGCAGATCCAAGTTTTTGGAAAAGGGGGGGGGGGTGCGCACTTAAGGGATTCCATGGGTTTCATACGCGCGATTGATAGCGGACGTGTAAAAAAAAACTGCAAAAATGAAGTATTATGGTGAATCTGTTTCACTTCCCGTGTCACCACTGATCGATGTTGTTTGCAACAGCAACAGAAAACGTTCATTCACCGTCCAAATCGCCTACGTGGTTGAGACCACACCCGAGCCGCCATTAGAGACCGGCACTGCTTGCGTGGCGCCATTGACGGTGTGTATTGCGGTAATCACGACTTAGTCAATCACTAATGGGGGAAATGAGGTAAGTGATGGCGAGTATTAGTGCAGGACAGGGCCGACTCGGGTGGAGACCTGTAGTGTACAGAAGAACCTTTCTATTGGTGCGATCTTCCGGTAGGCCTCGAATGATTTAAGAAGAAGAACCGTCTTCGGGTTATTGCTAATACTTGTCTCGCCATATGGACGTTTCGGACTTGCCAGTAGTAGCGTTATTATACAAGTGGTCTCAACAGAGAAGTGGTTTTGAATGGAGGTTCTAGTGTGCGTGTGGATACAAATTAGGTTAACTATTTATAGACGTACTACCGTGTAACGGAAATGCACAAACTATTAGTATGTTAGTGCTGCATCTGTAAATAAGACTCGCTGACGTCTGTTTTCAACCTAGTGGCCTTTACTTAGGAACCTACGCACGCCACACTGTGTCATCCATACAAACGCGTGCGCGAAAAGTGCCCATATGTGGCAATGAGCCAGTTGCGTGCGCACCCAATCACCGGCTTGCAGAAACACGAGGTTCCTCATCCTCACTCGACATTTAGCTCATAATAGACGCCGTTATGTCAGCAATTTCCACACTGCCTCTTGACTTAATGCGAATACAAACAGCACCAAGACAACACGATGACTGATTGCTGTTAAAATGGAGCAATATATGAGTCTTTTAGTATTAATAACATCCGGGTGCACAGAGCCACATTCTCACACACACACACCTTTTGCCCCAGTTTGTGCTAAAATACATGGGTTTGTCAAGAACATGACAAGTTAATCCGGTTAAAGGATAAATGAACGTAGTTGATGTGTTTATTACATACTCTTGCTAGTATGTAGACATACAATCAACAAACTTGAAAACCTCACTTTAGTTTAGTCTAGTTTAATCATGAATTTCTATTTCAATCACGATTAGTTTGGATTAAAAAGAATCGCTAAAACATGTGATAAGATAAACTCTTACGGAGAGCAATTTAGAGCAGGAAATCGTTAACTGCTTATCAGTGTTAACAGTCTAAATTAATGACAACTATGATATGGTCATTAGTATATAATGTGTGTCTAGTTATAGAGGTAATGTGCGTTTTAATTTCAGTGGCTTTGTTTAAAAGAAATAATTTCTATTGTGCATACAATTAGTAGTTTGTTTGATTCAGCCTTCAGAATATATATATGTGAGTATATTTCTGTGAAATCTAATGAGTGTTCTATTAAGATAAATTGATGGTCTTCTTTTAATATCACTATCGCCTAAATTCCAGAGCATATTATCTATAGAAGAGATCAGTTTGAATGAACTCTATTTATTTAGATTTGGCTTTTTTATTAGTTCAATGTAACCATATTTGACTTCAACAAAGGAGATCGGATTAGGCGTGGCAAAAATGCGACATAGCTAGACATGAGATATCTCCTAATATCATTAGATATGATATGGGAACAAGCTGCTCAAAAGGAAGTTTTTATCAATGAAGTGAGCCTTTGGTATTTATGGTGCTTCATAAATGCTTACAGGCATTCCCACAGGTAGCTGAGAGAAAAACAAAAAAGTAAATAAACTAAATCATATGGGTTCAGTTTTGACATTTGCTAATGAAAGTGGTGTGGTTTCCAGCAAGTCATTTTATTGCACATGATTCCACCGACCTTGTGCTCTGTGAGCACTTTCCAGCAGTGATTGTTTTTTTGTGGGCGAAGGTCTTGTAGCAATACAGTAGCATGTGTGTCTGTGCTGACCATACATTTTCACTGTTGTATTTTCAAACATAAACAACATAGGCTACACCTCAAGAGAGATTCTATATAGACGATGCCTTTGCACAAAAATAAAAGCCAGGGTCAGTTCCCATGAATCGGCTACATTTAACAGCACTTAATCATGTAGTATTTTCAAGAATAAACAACAAGGTCAATTTCCACGAATCAGTTACATCTGAGATAATATTCTATAATCTATATCTATAGACGATGGCTTTGAACAAAATTAACAGGCAGGGTCGGTTTGCATGAATCGGACTGTAGAGAGGATTTTACCATTTTGTTGGAGAAAAAAGAGGTCCACTTAAAAAACCCAGTTATATCTAACTTCGTCAATAGTCAATGCAATTATATGATATTGGTGACTTGGGAGTAAACTGTAGTTCTAATTTCGTCCTTGATCAAGTTAATATTTTTGGTGTTATAGACATGATCTTTCGACACAATGCTACTGGCTTACAGTACATGTATATAGTTATATGTATATTTATATTAATTTGAAATAGTTACTGAAAGAAATGTGTTATTTCATTATGCAAACCCTTCATTTGCATAATTTTGTTTAGTTTATTCAAGTGATCGTTTAGTTTAGTCTTGTTTATTCATAGTATCGGCCCGATTCAATTAAAAGGGAAAGTTTGTGAATAATATACCACTTTGTAATCAATACGTTAAGCATTGTACATGTATGTAACAAACCGCTTCTCTTTTCAACACTACTCGTCCTAATCATGTACTTGTCATTTAAAATGTCATTCTGTTACTTTCCAACACATCGTTTCCAATCATGTCCACAATTATGAAAACCAAGTTTGAGTTACTTTATAACTTCTGTAAGTACCCAATAGATTGGATTAGATTATATTAGATTACATTTATTCAGGAAACCATGTACAATCAAAATATGATTCAAGTGATGCAAGTGACGCTGATGAAGACGTAATCGATGCAACTGCAGAGTACAGCTTTTCTGGTGAATCTTCTCTGGAACTGCTACAAGAAGATAATCAAAAACTTATTACGGTTATTTGGCCTTCATATCGTTATATCACATGTAACATAAATAGCCCACAAATAGCTGCACTGAATAGTTACACTCATATTGATTTTCTCGTAGGTGTCACCACATAGATGT